>VWZT01003569.1:64362-91139 GCA_013397055.1 Pachycephala philippinensis | reverse complement strand
TTTTTGTTTTTTTTTTTTTTGGTGGAGTCCTGTCCTTTCGTCAAAGAAGTTTAGTAAGGAATTTGCCACACCTCTGATAATTACTGCCCATGAAGTATCGGGAAATACAAATAACCTCTAGTATTGCAGGAGATCGTTTAAGCGTTGGAAAGAAAAGACGCCAGACAACGCTCAGAAATTTCTCACCCACTGAGCTCAGTCCTCTCGATACTTCCAAAGAGGGAATGAAGTTGTATCTTTCTGGCAGTCTATGTTCCTATTCCTGTTTCAGAAAGACAACGTGAGCCCTTCAAAACCTGCACGGAGGATCACCACGGGAATCAGCGGGTCGGGGTGCCAGGGGCCGTGGCAGGCAACATCTCCCTTCCCTGGTAATCCAGCGGCAAGCCCACGGAGAGCTGCTCTCGGAGGGGCGAGCCACAACCCCCCTGGGCTCTGGGAGCTGGCTGGGGACAGGATTGAACACCTGACACTTACAGAACAAACACAGATTTCACCTCCACAAATTTCCTCGCTGAGTACTTTGGCGGGCACAGAAGAGGCGAGGGGCATTCATTGACTGATTGCAGGAGAAAAACAAACGGACAACGAAACCCTTTGGAATTCTGGGGTGTACAGGTGGAAGCAACGGGAAGCATGAATTACCGTGGGGATAAACCGAAGTGTTAGCAGTTTTTGAGCGACACGGCGCACACCGGGCACAGCAGGAAGCCTGGGGGCTCTGGCTGCTCCTGCCGGGGGCTGGGATTCTCCCCCTCGGGCCGCGGCGCTCCGGGGCGGCGAGGCGGGACGGGCTGGGCCGGGCCGGGAGGGGATGGGCCCGCCCGGGAGGTGCCGCCCGCACTTCCTCAGCCCCGCGGAGGCGGCGGAGCAGCCGTGGAGCATGGCCCAGCGCCGGGAGCCGCGTCCCGCCGCGCCGCTCGACCGGGAGCTGCTGGCGCTCGGGTAAGCGGCGCTCGGGGCCCGCACCGAGGGCGCCCTCAGTGACCGCCCCGGGGGTGCCGGGACACCCGACGGGGCTGGCAGGGTGGGAGCTGCTGGGTCTGGCTGCTGGATTTCGGGAATGAAGTGAGGGATGAGGTAACGCGGGGTCTGTCTGAGTGAGGCCCCCAAAGGGCTCCGTGCGTGCTGTGGGCCCTCGGAGAAGCCCAGGGCCTCGTCCATGTGGCAGGGGTGAGAGGCTGGCACAGGGGACCGGGAGAAATAAATAATAGTTAGGAAAACGAGAGCGCAGACACGCGTTTCGAATGTAGCGGAGAGTTGGAGGCAGGGGTGCAGCTTCCTTCAGAGAACCTCTGTGGCCTTGAACCATCGCCATCGGAGAGAGTCCAGGTTGTGCCGTGCCACTTCCCTGCCTTTCCAGGGAGCGCCAAACTCAGAGCTTGTCCTCAGATCCCTGTTCTCCCTGTGGCATCCCTGCAGCTGCCTCCTTGTAGCTTGGCCTGGGCTCTGGTCTGGAGAGCTGCTGTCCTTGCTGGGCCCCGGGAGGCAGCGGGATTCCCAAAGGTGCCTGGGGCTTCAGGAGCAGCGGACAAGTCACAGCCACTACGAGGACATCGCGCTCACCGAAAAGCAAAACCCCAGGAGCGAAAAAGAAGGCTGAAGGTTGCAACAGACCCTGTTCCCTGTCCGATGTGACTCGCCCATTTTGTCTGCCAGTTAGTTTTGGTTTTTACAGAAGGAAGGCTCGGGTCACTTTGTCACCGGCAGCATTGCCGTGGGCAAGAAGAAACACGGGCTGGAGGAGGAGCAGCGCAGGTGGGCGCAGGCAGGGTGGGATCGGTGGCAGCAAAGCACAGGGGAGGCAAAGCAGAAGAAAGGCCGGTGATCATTCTGACAAGGCAAAAAGGCTCTGGTGTCACCTCTGCATTCAAAAAGAATTGATGAAAAAAGAAAAAGGTGTTTTGGTTCCTGGGTACTTGTGGATTAGGACCAACTCGTTGCTTATTTTTGCAATTCATTCACTTAGTGAACAAATTGGAGTGCAGCAAAATGACTTGGAATTGCTATCTTCACACTGCTGCTACTTTCCCATAATTAAAAGAAGCTTTTAATGGAATGCTTATTAACTGAAGCACCTAACAGGGATGAAATTAAGTAAAGTCACTTTACAGTGGTACCCAGAGTAGCCATTATATACTTTTTCTTTACGTCTGTAAGATTATGCTCATCCTAAAACAGTATCTGCAGGGAAGAAGGAAAGAAAAATTAGTTGCGGCTGTTGTGGGAAGCATGATTCCCAATTACCAGATTTTATTGATTTACACTGTATGGTCTGAGTTAATATATGCCAGTAACGTGTGCCTATAAACAGCAAGGAGTTCATCCTCATAGATGGTCTTGTAGAAATCCAGCTTGAGGTGATACTTGATTGGGTACCCATAAGAAGGAAAGAGTACAAACAAGAAGGCTACCAATATGCATTTTTAAAGCTGTAGCTACTTTATTTTACTTCCACTCCAATGGAAAACCTAAACTTTTCACCCTTCTACAGAATACTAAGCATTTCCTACAGGGAAGTGTTTTGAGTTAAATGCATTAAAGTTGAATAAGCAATGCCAGGCAAAGAGAGTCCCTTCCAATTATTAAAAAAGGCCCTTTCTTTTCAGCTAGTAATAAAGCCTCTTTTTTTCCCCCTATAGATGAAAAAGAAGTCCTCATGCAGCAGACATTCTTGTAGCATAACCTGAAAGATCTCTTAACGTAAATACTTTTTCAGCTGTGACAAGTAGGTGTTTTACTCTCTAGACTATAAAATTAAATTCTCAGTCATCACAAGGGTTTTCCATCCCAAACTTAGTCCCAAACTCTCACAGTGCAGAGTTCCCCTGACAGCTGATGCAGAATCCAGCACAACTGAGACCCAGTTCTGATGAGGAGTGTGTGTCCAACAGAGACAATGATCATTCAGACGAGAAGCAGCTTTGACATTTACGTACCTCGAAGGGGGAATTTGAAGCAGTTTATTTTAAAGCTTCTGCTTTCTGGTGCAGAAATCAAAGAAGTTGGATGAGGTTTAAAGAAGTGTGAAATGGGAAGGACTTTACTCTTAAGAGAAGAGGCTGAGTACCAGGATATGCTCATAGTTTACCAGGTTAGCTGCTCAACAGAATGGAAAGTTGAAGCAATGTAGTCAAAATTCAGATTACAGACAGCTTCGTTGTATTGATGTGTATATAGGTGGACCTAATGCTTAACGAAAAGGAAGGTCAAAACCCAAACATATTGTTCAAAACTTGTTGCCTCACCCATTAACTTCGTCCCTAAATCTAGCAAAATATTTAAAAGGGAACACTGAAGTTTGCCAGAAGACACATAAGCGTTTTCTTAAAGGAAAAGGAAACTGACAGCGGGATTCTTCTCTGAAGGCCTCTTTGGTTATTCCTGGAGTCAATCCATTTTTCAGTTGCCTTTATTGCAGTTAGAGCTGAAAGGACAGCCTGAATACTGCAGTGTGGAACTCCTGTGGCTGAGCACATATTGCAGGAGTTTGGGGAATTCCACATTGTTATTTGCGCAAGAGATGAGAATGTGGAATATCGCGTCACCCGAGTAATTACAGGCTGGTCTGGTAGCACAGTTTCCGTCCCAGTACAGCACAGTTTGGGTGACACTGTTTGTCTGTCGAAAGTGAAAGGCACAGGGCAAAAGGAAACAAATTTTTGTAGCCTTTTTTCCTTCTACAGTCCAAGCTTTCTCATTGCAGCAGAGTTTTTATGCTCTTCCAGGTTTGACAATACCATGACAGATGATATTTGTAAGACTGGACAATGCCTTTCATGCTTAGTTTTAGTAACAGAAGAGAAATTAGGCCACAGGCCTAGATCAGGTGATAATAAAATTGAGGCATTGAGGAACATGTTAGACTGGAACAGGGTAAATGGTCATAAGAATTTTTTCATTTCTATTTTCTAATTTAAGCAAGAGAAAAATTAAAGTGACTAGAAAGTGGGCCAAATAATGGGTGAAAATCAGAGTGAAGGCAGTTGAAAGAAGAGGGAGAGAAAATGGAAGTGAAAAGCAGAAGCTGAACTAGTGAAAGTCTACAGTTAGAAGACAGAAACCTTAAGACTGGATACAATGATGTTGTTTCCTCTTATTTCTATTTTTAATTTTTTTTTTCTATATGATGGCATCCTTGTATTCCAACAGAGTACGTTACATAGGTGCATGATTAAGTGTTTCAGTGTAACACATTGAAAGGACGTCTAATAAATACCAATTTTGGTTGCCTGACACATGTAACTTCTGTCTTAGCATTCTTGCCCTTTTGTAGATTCTCTAGAGCTCTGTCAACTCATGCACCATTAAAAACATTTCCAGAACTTCACTTTTAGTGATGTGAGATACAGAGAACCCTTTTGCAATTTTCAGATGATGGATAAAGCTTCTAGGGTTTGATATCAGGAAAAACTTTTTTAAAAATCCCAAACTACTAAACTTGACAGATAAGAGCTGAAAGTTGCTGAAATACAGAGTGCCAAAAATAGAGAACTAGAGTCAGTTTTATAGTAACTTTTGGATGTTACACAGTTTGCACATAAAAATGGCTCAGAAGAGAATTATCCAAGTCACTTCACATCCATCCTTCCATGGATGTGTGTTTGTGTTCCTTGTGTATTCTGATATTGTTAAAAAATTAATGCACCTGATACCAGCTACAAGTTTATTCAGTGGCCCCTATTTACACAGGCAGAAATGTTTTGCAAAATACCTACATGGTTTCTTTGAAAACAGCATTATCAGAAATGACAGATGCCATACCTAAGGGCTCTCTGATCCGCAGGGGACATAAAATGAAGTTTCATTAACATTTTTCATTGGAACAACTTGTGTTGTTAAAGAAAAAATGAACATGTTGAGGTTGATGTTCTAACCTGAAGAGTGAGTTTCCCATCCTAAACATTGCTGTAACATATTCCTGATCTTCACCACAGTGTAGGTAGTTCTAGTCACTGCATTAGCTACACAGAGATCTTCTTAAGAAGAGATTTTACTGTGAGTGCATCCTGTTCTGGAGCTGTGGTGATCAGCACAGCTGCAGAGGCACAGCTGGCCAGCACAGACATGGCTTGTACTGCAGCAGGCACCAGTTTATTCCGCGGGGAAACCCCACTGGTGACTGGATGGGCAGATCTTCAGGGCAAGGCTGAGTGCTCTGATGAGTTTGGGCTCACTGGGGCACTGGGTGTCTCATTTCCTTCTCCTTCCCGTAAAAGCCGTGTCAGTAAAGTCCTTCCTCTAAGCTGCCACCAATGCAGTCTGGCCTAAAGAATAGGCTGAGATCTGAAAATGCTTTCTTTTTCATGGGGTAACCAAAGTGATCTCATGGGCTGTGCATGCTCATCCTAAGACATGCTTTTACTGGCTGTTCCAAAGAGCAGGAAGGATAGCGTGGTCACTCAACAACACACACTGACAACACAAACGAGCTTACATGGATGAGAGAGAGAGATTTAATGTCATTTAGGATGAAGTTAAAGTAACAAGAATGGATAAATGACAGCAGCTATAAACTCTGAGCCTGAGATTGCTAGTCAAGTTGTAGAAAAGGAACCCCAAAAAGTTGACCACATAGATTTTTTTCTTTTTTTTTCGGTTTTTTTTTTGTAGGAGAAATGAAATAATTAGAAAAGAGAAGTCTCCTAGAAGTATGTATATATATCAGACGGGAGGGTGTACAGGGCCAAGGGCAGCCAGCAGAAGTGGCTTTGAAGCAGGGAAGGACTTCCATCTATCTTTCTTCTTGTGTTTCTTCAGAGAAATCTCAATCAAGAACCTCAGGCAATTTTTACACTTCTGATGATTTTCAGTCTGAAAAGTGTCAAAGTACAGAGCATATTTCTGGATTTGTTTTGCAGTGAATACAAGACTCTATAAAGATGACTTTTGGAAGGACCTTCAGGAACAGCCCGATTATCCAACATTATCCACTGTGGTTCAAAATCAAAGATTTAAGACAATTCAGATTTATGAAAGACTTTCTAGGGGCTTCAAAGAGATAGGTGCTTGTAAAGCATTTTGATTTTCTTAATGTCTCATTTTCAGAAGGCATGAAGGTAGATACAGTAATGTGTTTTGTATCAACACTTTCCTGCCCCAGGTGTAACTCAGAAGACAACCAAAACTTAAGCTGAAGGTGGACTGCCTTTCACAGTATTTTGCCAAATGAGCCATAACTCCCATCTTGATTTGCCTGCAAATTTCAAAGCACTGCTTAAAAGTTTTTTTCTGAAACAGATAAATAGAAGGATTCTCCCTCTGACAAATACTTAAATTTACCTGAAGTATACCTAGTCCAGCCACAGGCCTGTTTGGGTTTATTTTCAGTCCTGTTTATTTCTACTTGTATTGTCAGCTCAGGCTTGATTGTGAGAGCAGACTGCATAGATGTGTATTTGTTTACCTTCCTGGTGGTCTGTGGTGCAAGTTCTACATTTTCTACGGCATTTTTAAATTTTACCTGTGTTTATGCAATTGGAACAAAGTTTGTGTGACCGTTTTCACAGTGGAATATTGAAGTAACCCGATTGAACCATCTGTCGTGGTCAGGAAGAGGAAAAACCCAAAACTACGTGTAACTGTCCCTTTGACACCAAGATCTGCATTACTGTCTCCCATCCACTTCTATTTTTTGAGCAGAACAAGAGGAACACAGTAACATTTGAGGGATTTTTGTCTGAGACAGCATATTTAGGCAAGAAACTGGTGCAGCCTTGTCAGCAAAGTTTTAAAACTACACTTTCAAACATTATTTTCCCAAGTAAGAGTTTTGTTGTTGGTTTTTGGTTGGTTTATCTTTTTTTTGCATAGTAGTAACATTTCATTAGTCACTAGCTTTTGTGTGTAAAGAGAGTGGATTTAAACACAGTATTTTTTTAAACTTGACTTCTCTTTTAAAATTTTGGATAAAAGGCTTTTTTTTGGAAATAAGGTAACGACACAGTTATGAGCAACCTCAAACTATGACAATGACCGTTCACAGATTTTCTCAACATCTGCTTCTTTTGCACAGAAGCTAGCCAAGCAGCGTTATGAAATGCCACCCAAAACACAGTGCTGCATTCTCAGCTGCAGGTCTGAGGCCACGCTGCTACGATCCTCTCCACATCAGGACAGATCTGACCTTTGCCTGTTACTTACTTGGGCAGTTAATCCCAGAGCGGATTTTGGCTAACAGGTGTTCTAGAGGATGACACTTTGATCTTTAAATATTCATTATTTTATTCTACTGTGTAGATGGACCACATTCTAGAGCCAAAGCAGCAATACCCTGCCCGTATTGAGTTTCACATAGATCTTGCCTTCCTCTGGGGGAACAGTCTGAAGTCTCTCATAAAGCAATTTATCAGCCAGCTGGCCTTTCAAATAGGCAGCCGTCCAAATTCAGAGTTAAAACTTCGTGTGAGATGCCAAGTTTGGTGGAAACTTGGGATGAACAGCTAAGGAGAAAGAGGATACAATTACACCTGGTTTCATTTCGAGGACTGCCACGATGCAAGTTCTGGGAAGTGCTGCGATGGCACTCCTGCTCTCAGTGAAACTGTGTTTCTTTGGCTGAAGCAGTGACGCGCTTTGATCCCAACGCTGCAGGCGTACATAGTCTAAAGGAAGGGAAAGGAGGCCTGGCACCACTCCACATACAGACAAGGGAAGCTTGCTCCCAGAAGAGCCTGGGGTGTAGTATCCCTCCCTCCCTCTGCACCACAGGGTTTGTGTGTGTGTGTGTGCATGGCTATCGTTATTATCACGTGCCTTGCAGGATTGCAGCTCCAACCTTTTATAGCTCCAGCTTTTTGTATTTAGTCTCAGGTTCATTTCCAGCGAGATCCTTGTCTATTGTAAAAAACTGTGTGTTTCTATTGTGGAGCATTCTGAATGGAAACAAACGCATAAACTACATTTCCTGGACTTCTTTGCAGGTTTTTTTCCCTGTGAATTCCTTGCAAAATTTTTTATATAAAAATGAATTTTCACTGAAGATAAATTGAAACAGTGTTTACATGTTTTCCTTTGTTGCTCAGACCACATGTGGCCGAGTGGTAAGCACAGCAAGATATCTTAATTTTCACTGAAATTCTGTCAGTTAATTTTGATCCCTTTAATTCTAAGCTTAGGCAAGCATGTTTAATTGCAGATCTTGGCAGTGAAGATGTGTTGAGGGAAATGTAGAGTTTATGAGGAGGTTAAGTGCTGCCTGTATGCCCAGAAGAGGAAGTGTACCAAAGAATATACATACGTCAGAAAGTACAGCTTCTGAAAATAGACAACGGATTCTGTATAACCCCCAAATCTGCTTTCACCTTATCAGCACAGACCTGGGTAATTTGTTGCTTGTGCAAGTAGAATTTGCAGGGTTTTTTAGATCCAGCAAAACAGTCAGCTGTTTGTACAGAACTTTGCATTAACAAGAAATGTTAGTTTTCGAGCAGATCAAAAGGAGGCCACTGCAAGGGGCACAAATCTGTGTAAACTGTGAGTGCCTGTGAGAAGGGTGGTAACTTAAAATTGTAGAGGAAGACTGCAACTAACCCTGCTCCAAAAATCAGCAGCAGCTGCCAGTTAAGAGCTGAGCAAACGATGCTTTAACCCCATGTGTCTCCCCAGGTGGTACCATGACAATCTCACCCGACATGCAGCAGAAGCGCTGCTGCTCTCCAATGGGCAGGATGGGAGCTATCTTTTGAGGAAGAGTAATGAAAGGGAAGATTTGTACTCTCTCTCTGTAAGGTAGGGTATGGACAGAGTGAACTAATCTAATGCTGCACTTACTTCCATGTTTGAATGTCCCATGCTTTACAGGTTTTATTTTCCTAAGGCTTAAACAATTTTGAAATATATTTCTATTGATATAATCCCGCTGAATGACATTTTGTTAGAGGAAAAAATTGGATTGCATTTGACAATTGGTCTCAGTTTTCCAGATTATGAATTAACCTTATTGGTAGAAAACATAATTCTGTAGAAGGGCTGTAAATTTTCAGTCTGCATAATAAGTCTGCACATCAGTCAAAAGAGCTTAAGAAGAAGCTGATGGGAACAGAAAAGTTTTATGGGGAGGATAGCAGCAAACATTTAACAGGTGCTAAACTCACTAGTTTCTGAATCACTATATAGAAACCATCATCTCTGAAGGATGATCCAGTGTCTGAATGGATGGTTTTACTCCTCTTCTGTGGGCTAAGGCTCAGTCTTAGCCAGGTCTGCATGAGTGATTTGAACAGCATCTTGCAAGTGTTAGATGTCAGGGCCTTGAACTCAATCACAGCAGTTTAGGACACAACTGTTCAGGATACAACCAATACAGGGCAGAGGTAGCCTGGCCTGGTTACTTCACTACTGAAATACATTTAAAGAATCTCCCAGAAGGAGAGAAACCACAGTATTTTAGTGAGTCAACCTAAGGACACACACGTTAGACACACAAGGTAGTCCCTGCACGTCAGCTGGGTGGTGCTAACCAGCCCTAAAAACATTTGTAGCATTTGGCAACTGCGTGATACACACAGCCTTGAGACCAAAATTTTAAACTGGTGCATTCAAGCTCATTTCTGCTGCAAACTGAGCCTCTGAACAATTTGTGGCCACAACTCAGCTGAATCACAGTAACTTTTAAAAATCACTTTGATCTGTGTAATGCTGCTGGTTGTTTGCACCCCTGACAGTAGCACAGCAAATACCCTTGAGATTGTGGCTTTGTGCATATTCAGGACCAGGAGCTGTTACAATTTGGAAGAGTAGTTGCTTGGGAACTGAGGAAAATGTGATGTGCACATACCCTGTTCCCTAGAAAAGGCAATAATGAGGTATTTCACCCATTTCTGACAGACAATGTAGGAGCAAGTGTGCGTATACACACACTGTTGAAATTATTACCACTGTAGGCATCCCTATTTACAAGGAGCTTGGGGGATGCCTGACAGATCTGAAGGTGATGCTACAAAACAAGTATTCAGGGTAGCAAGGACTGAATTGACTGCAAGGTTTGCCAAAAAGTATAGTGGCATTTATAAGTAATAGCTCTCCTTAAAAAAAATAATTTTAATTGAATGACCATTTTGCTGGTTAATATTTTTTTACTTTAAAATGTAACTAAGCATTATTTGAGATAACTACCTCAGACAATTAAAAAAAATTTATATGTATCTTGAAGGTGGTTTTAAAGAGCATTCAGGAAACAACTTATTGTAATAAACCAAAATCTAAATAGTTCTTTTAATAGGAAACAGAAATGTTAGTTAAATAAAATAAATTTGCTGCTTTAACAGATTCTAGCCTTAGAAGACCTACAAAAGTCTTATTTTGGGCCCATTCCAATCTCTTGTTCAGCTCTTCATGTAGCTAGAGTTCCTTACTGCGTTACTGTATGAACTGAATAGCCCAGTCTGAAGTTTGACCTTTTATTCTGTTATGTTAATGTCTGTTGTTTCTGGTGGTACAGCTCCTCTGAATACGGATTTTGATTTTAAAATGTTTTACAGTTTTTCTACTGTTTAATTTTATGTTTTCTTTTTCGACTAATATTAAAACTTAATTTTAGAGTAAGTAATTCAGTTTTGTTCTGATACACTTCTGTAGAAAGGATAACGTCAGCAATTCTAGATGTCATTTTCCTTCTGTCCTAAAACGTCATCTGTAGCTTTTACTTTCTGCCTCAGCCTCACAAGGAACTTCAGTCATTATTATGGTTTGGGTTTTTTTTTTCAAGGAAAAAATGCTTAGATATCCCTTGAGGTTTTTGTTGACAGCTGTAGGAAGAGAGAATACATATTGCCTGAAATCCCCTCCCCCAGCTACATTAGCCAGTTTGAAAAGGAAGTAGGAAGCAGAGTAGAATTTGCTCTCATTGCAACACTGTCTTGTGAAATTAAACAAAAAGATGGAAAACCCTGTCATTGCAGCAGAGTCACAGCAGCTCTTCCCTGGTGTGGAGCATTTGCACTTGGATTGTTGTGCTCCAGCTCACTGTAGCACAAAACATGTGGGAGGCCCATAGAGGCATCTTCTACAATATCATGAATACGGGTCAAAAATAAATATTTAAATACCTGTTTGAAATCATCGTCTTCTTTGGAAGCAGCAATAAACAATGAAAGGGATGCTGTAATTCATTTTCTTCACCACATTTTTTCAGTATATTTGCTATATAAGTTTTTCCTCAGACAAAATTGACTCAACTATTTTGGATGCTTGTAACATTAACAAAAGTAACATTTTTACCGGAGAAATACTTGCAGTAAGCGCTTCACTGTCTTTTGAAGTCAAAATAATTGCCCACCCAGGAAGTGAGACCTTGCATACTTCTCTAAATGCCATCAGGTTTCATAAACAAAAGCTGTTACTTCCCTTACAGAAAACAAGGACCCTGGTTCATGTTTGTTGGTGCCCATCCTAGTGGAACCAATCATCCGAGTACAGAGACAAAGCAAACAAATTCTAAAGCCCTAGGTATTTAAAACTAGGTTATTAAACCCCTGTTTGAGTACAAAAATGAGACAGCCTATTTTTCAAAGGGAAACAGAAGACATTTTCAGTGAGATTGGGATGCTACTTGAAAAGCAAGACACATACTGAGTACACCATCAAGACTAAAGTCCAGTAAGTGAAGGGATTTAATCCTGTTTAGGCAGAAGGCTGGAAATCTCTTTTGTGAGTCTTTTTGCTGATGCAAGAGTTAAATTAACCAACTAGGCCTTTCTAGGCTTTCATCACCTCATATCTGTAAATCAGCAATTAAAATCTGGTTCTTGGGTGTGTCGAGTATTAGTGAGGGACAGTGATATAGCAGTAGTATAGCTACTAGGACAGTGACTGTCAGCCTGTGATCTGGGTCAGATTCCCTGCAGTCAAAGCTGCTATTTAAGGAGTGTATGTGCCAAATAACTTTGGCATTTATGTCTTGACAAATTTTCCTCTTTTATTTTAGGGGAAAAGATTCTGTGAAACACTTCCATGTTGAATATACAGGAACTTCATTCAAATTTGGATTTAATGAATTTTCTAGCTTGAAGGAATTGGTCATGCATTTTGCAAACCAGCCTTTAATTGGCAGTGAAACAGGTAAGGAGAGCCATATTGTGTCTATGAACACATTTATAGCCATGCTTCACAAAGATCTAACTAAAAGGAGCTTCTGATGTGTTAGCAAATAGATCTTCTGCAAAAGTGTTCCTCTTCCTGAATTCACATTTGTATTAACCTCAGTTATCTGAAAAAATTCCACTTCAAAAAAATCAAGTTCTTTGAAGATAAACCACACATAAGCTTATTGGGCTTTTGCTAACCAGGGCTACGAGCTCTTTTTGATTTCTCCGAGGAGGAAGCATTTCAAAATACCGGGAGGATTAGAACATTCTCAAAAATGGCAAAACCAAAGCACAGTGTTAGTGAGGAAATAAATATTCATCTTTGAAGTTGAAATCCCCCAGTAAGAATAAATGGAAGAGCAACTTGAAATTGTTCTGTTTCACTATTCTTTGTCCAAGGAAGGAGTCTACAGTGTTATGCTCCTCCTTCCTGTAGGGAATGTGTTTTTAACCACCTCTCCTGTTCTGCCTGCAGTGCATCACCATGCTGATGGCATCTGCCGTCACAGCGATTTGTCTCATTTCTAAGAGGAGACAGAAAAGCACAGGTTTCTAGAACAACCAATGTGCTGCCTGAATTAAGGGTCAAAATATTAAACTTGATTCCTACAAGTGAACTGAACACCATCAGGCTACAATCCCTGGAGAAACAAAGTCGATATTATCATGATAATGTCAGTTTTATGTTTAGCTTCAAGCGTAAGAGTTGAAGACCTGTCAGTGCAAGTTAATGCCAAAAACTTCAGCATCCTCTGTGGCAAGTGTATGCAAATAACTCCGAGCAGTACTAATTATCTATGCAAGAGACCAGTTAGGTGATAGTTGGCACAAGCAGTAACTGTGTCGTGTCACACACCAAACATGCACCAGTACTCTGCTAATGCAAACATTAAATTCAAGGGCTGCTTTGCCAATTTCTTCATGCAGTTGTACACTCAATAGGGCACTTGTATCTTTCAAAACACTCTCTTTTTAAATTGGTTTCAAGAGTGGTTCAAACACAGATTTCGCACATGTATCCTCTGTGCCAGTGAGCTATTTTTCCTGTGAAATCAGGCATGCACCCACAGGCCTAGCTCTGTAAAGATTTCAGATGACATAAAACTTGTATTTCCCCATTCCTCACTCCCTCACTGCATGTGTTACAGACATTAATAAATAAGACATTGGTTTTATCTGATCTCTATGAATGGGATCAACACTTGTCACCTTAAGGTTTCCTGATTGGATTCTGCTGGCTCTGTGAAACCTCTAAGCCAGATGTGTTACAGAATAAAGAAAAAAAATAACATAATATCAAGAAACCTTCCACCTTATCATACCATGGAAAACAGCAGAGAGGAAGAGAGAGTTAGCACTCGGGCGATGTTCCTTCAGATACAGGTGTCAGAGTTCTCCTGGCTCATAACCACCTTTTGTGAAAAATGGGGTAGGAGCTTATCAGAGTCAACTCCCAGCCATGCGTCAGCAGATGTAGATGTGGCAGAATAATCTTGCTACAGTGCAGGTTTTGCTAGATCTTGTGTATAATTACCAGATTATTCTGTCCAAGTGTCTTTGTGGAGGAAAAAAAAAAATCCACAGAGAACTTATTAGAAAACAAATACTGTATAAAATGTTAAATTAGTCCTTCCAGTTCTGCAGTGGGGCTTTTTATCCATAATGTACAGATGATGATACCCTGATTCTGTGCAGCAGCTTAGGAGTAGTTTCTCTAGAGTGGTGATGGAGCTGTTCTCAATTTTATTTTAAATGGTAAAGCATTATTCTTCTGCAAGGCCAGAGAGAAATAAACCAATGTTGACTTTCCACCTACAGCAAGTTTAACAGATCACATTTGCATAACCCTACCGTGCCTGCAAACAGATATTAGCTGGTTACTTCAAATACAACTTTTCCACTTCTCTTTTTGGACCTTCCCATTACAGAATACTTTTAAATTACTCACACATCTGTAGGTTTCAAGTCCAAGTTGTTACTCAGTTCTCTTCTTTAAGAGCTGCAATATCCACATAAAATGCAAATGGAGCAGCATTTGGTGTGCTGTGACATTATTT
Organism: Pachycephala philippinensis; assembly: GCA_013397055.1. Lineage (NCBI taxonomy): Eukaryota > Metazoa > Chordata > Aves > Passeriformes > Pachycephala > Pachycephala philippinensis. Next base: position 76,996 of record VWZT01003569.1, on the reverse strand, counting down.
TTAAAGAATGGAGTTAGATGGCGGAGCTGTTACTATTTTAAGGAAGTTCTTCACTATTTTGAAAAGTGTAATACATTCACTATTGAGAATGCAGCTTTTGTCAGGGAACATGCAATAAACATGACCTTACTTGAAGAAAAAGGAGAATGGCTATAATGAAAATGTCTAACTGGAAAGAGCTGTGGTAAAAGCAGTTGAAGGCGATGGTAATGTGGGTTTACTTTTAGGAAGCCTGTGTCCAAAGCTCTGACAGATTAAGTGATTTAGGCACCAACTAGTGGGATGCTGGCAAACCCAATGACTGTTATAGCCTCCTATCTAGTTTAGCATCCTGCCTACCCTCCAGCCAGCCTCCTGGGGAGGAAGGGAATTTAATGAGTCAAAAGATTCCATGCAAACATTTGCAAGGGTAAAGGTTTTGAAAGGGTATCATACATTTACAGTTTTCACGGTCGCCTTTTTAATTTCAGGAAAAGGTGAAGTTAACCATTCCTCAGAGATGTAGCTACTGACAAGTTGTTTTCTGAGGTGGTCTTGCCAGATGACTTACTCATGCTTTTTTCTCTCCAGGAACTTTAATTGTATTGAAGCACCCCTACCCACGGCAAGTGGAAGAACCTTCCATTTATGAATCTGTCCGAGTTCACACTGCAATGCAGACGGGAAGGACGGAAAGTGACCTTGTCCCAAATGCTCCTTCAGTAAGCGGTGTTCTGGTGGGAGGGGTGCTTCTGGCCCGAGTTTAGCATGATTGCTGGAGTGAGCTATGGAGTAAGACTGGTTATTAATCCCTTTATGGGTTTGTAAATACAGGAAGTCTTTGCCAAACAAGGGAAAACAAATACAGACTTGCTCAGTATAGTCCCATGGCAAATAAAGGCTTTTATAATTGTTGTCACTTCAATGCTCTCCCTGGGAAAACACTGTCTGCAGCTGACCTAGGTGAGCCTGACTATCCAAACAAAGAATATATGAGAGATTTTCATTCTCATGTTATCTTTTAGAATCATTTATCATTATTAACACTACCATGAATTAAAAAAACAAATACACACACAAAAAAATCATCATACACATTTGGGCCACCTGTTCTGACATCTGAGACTCACTTGGATGGCAGTTAGAGTCTCTAAATCCCTTGTAACTCGTATCTAAGTAAGACAGGTGGTTTCTCCAGAACAGTTTGCTCTGAACAAAGTATTTTAATTCTATACTATATTTTTGGGGAAAAGAGGAAGAGTTATGTTAATATGGGTTAATGAAGTTGCTAGAACAACTACTTCTGACGTGTCTCAAAACCAACCCTTCACTATCAAGTTACACTTCAACCTTCAAAGAAGCTCAACTTCCACATACCACCAATAAAAAGATAATATTTTTTCAAGAACAAGTGGTAATTTGGCAAGGTTCTGATTTTCAGAGCTCTTGAGTCTCACAGCCAGATCCCTACACAGTGTTTCAGTATCTGAGAAGTCGTAATGTCCAAGTGTCACTCATGATGCCAGAGAAACAGTTCAAACCCCGATTTTTCAAAAAGCACATTGAACATAACAGGTTTTTCCTCTCAAGCACGGGCCTGTACGAGAGAAGATAACAGCTCAGTAAAACAGCACTTTCCCCTGTTTGCATTTGAGGAGCATTTTCTGGGGATAATTCCACTGTCGGTTAAACCCCACGTGTGGCCACAACATGTACCAAGGCAACCATCCAACTTCACTAAATAAAGTGTAACTGCAGCTATTTTGCTGTGTTTGGTTGAGAAGGTGCAGGCCAGAAGGGAGGGAGGCACAGTCTGGGGGGCTTCCTTCATAGCCGGCACAGATCCATGTTTACCCTAGTGGTGGATCCAGCCATGTGAGGGGAGTGTTGGAGCAAGGGCAAAGATACAGGCAAAGAGGGGGATGTGGGAAGCAGAAGCAGAGCTCAGTCTCTAACCCAGATCCCTTTCCTTGTTACTTCACAGCTTGGTACCAAAGAAGGATATTTGGTAAAACAAGGCAAAATAGTCAAGGTAAGGAAAACTTACTCATTCCTTCCACTCTGTGATCACCCACAGAAGCTAAAGACAACGTGGAGCTGAAATTGCTTCACCTGCATTTCCCTGCAGAGAGGAACAATTTGTGTTTTGAACAACAACAAAACACAACTGTAAACCAGAGCGAGTCAACAGCTTTAAAATTTTTCTTTCCTGAGAAGTGTCAGACTAAACTCTCCCAAGACAGTTACCATCTGTTCTTGATCTTTCAGAGCTGGAAGACAAGGTGGTTTACGCTGCATAGGAATGAACTTAAGTATTTCAAAGACCAGACAGTAAGTAACAAACACCAGTTCTACTGTCTAAACATCTCCACAGGCAGCTGCAGCCTCCTTGTATCTCTGGCTTCTCACATCTGTATCTCAGCTTCCCAAGCTAAAGCTTCCCGTACTGTCAGAGGCATCAAACCTGTCAAGTAAAGCCAGTTTTGCTGATGACTTCAACAACAGAAAGTAAGTTTTACAGCTGGAAAACATTTACTGTGCTCTGCCAGTCTTAGCTACTGGAAAGAGTTTACAGGGCTTTTTTAGACAGAATAGTTCAGGTTGGAAGGGACCTCAAAGATCATTTCTTTCCAAGCCCTCCACCACAGGCAGGGACACCTTCCACTAGACCAGGTTGCTCCAAGCCCCATCCAACCTGGCCTAGAATACATTTTTGCATTGCTTTAAGTGGATTTTAAGCTACCAGCACAACACAACCTTTATTGGTAGCTTAGACCTAACAGAGACTGTACTGCTAAAATAGTTCTAAAAATACTGGGAGTATCCTTTGCATTCTTTGATTTCATCCTTTTATTTCAAGTGGTCTCACAACATACATAGAAAACCATTCATTTAAAAATTCTTTCTGACGAAGATTAACCTGCGGCATCTGGGAAAAACATTGGGTCCTTACAGTCTCTGCTCCATTTCCATCTTAATCTGAGTAAAGATAAGAAACACGTCTAGAGTTTCTTTGCCCTTGCAGTGCATCTGTTTGAGGTTCCTTCATAAACACAGCCAAACTGTTCACCTCTGCACCTCTGCCATGCCCTATTTCAAGCCTCTAACAGATTTTTACAAGACCAGACACAACTGCCTTCTCTCACCAAACATGACCATTTACAAAGTTAGGTTTTTGCAGGGCTTTCCATCAGTTTTTCTTTCAGTTCAAGACAACTTGAATTATGTTTGCAGGATAGCATTTCCAAGAGCAGCACTCCATCAGTGACTTACCAGGCAAGAAGGTTTCTCTGTCAGGAGTACAACTTCCTTCCAGCCAGCAGCTCCAGTGTCTCCTGACACTCCTGTTGTTGCTGTAGGGTTGCAGGTACCTACAGGTGAGGACGTTGCAGCTGACCCTGGGATAGCATTTGGTAGCACACCACAGCACAAGGGCATTTCTTCTAATGTAGGGTATTACTAACAGCCACTGAGTCAGCAAAAAAATTAAGGAGCGATGAGAAAGCAACAGACACCTCCATACACCTGATGAAGGACCATGGAAAACTGCTAAGGGTGTTTGGGCAGAAAGCAATTAAGCTGCCTCTTCTGAGATCTTAACAGTGTGAGGCTGAAACAAAAGGAGGAAGAACTCTCACACCTAGGGGGAATGAAACTCCTAAGGGAGATGGTTTGCTGTTACACACAGTCTATGTCCCTGCACCTAAGCTTGCCCAAAGAAACTTGCATATATATATATATCTATCTATCTATCTGTGTATGCACACATGCTTCTCAGGCAACAAAACCTATCACTTCTGCTGCAAGCACTGCTTTGGCTTTGCTTCTACATTTCTCCTTACCCAGCTTCATCCTTTTAAGGCACTTAGGAATTAATTAAATCTCCAACAGCTGGCTAGGTCTGATAAGACCTATACCATGCCTTTCTCTGTGTAAACCTTAGCTGAAAGTGGTACCAGATTTGCTGCTGTGCCAGTTACATTTTAAGGCATTGGCCAAACCATTGCTAGTTTCCATGTAGCTCAAATATTCCTGCAGTAGAGATCTCCTCTGTTGCTTGTCCAGATGTGAACTGTCCTGCGTTTTTCATATTAAGCTCACTTCATATGATAATAGCACTGATGTTATGCTTGCTAGTTTGTGCTTACAGTGTTACAGCTATTGTAACTATGCCTGGAAAAACCTGTGAAGGTGCCTGTAAACGTCTAGATGCACTGAAGATGAACTGAGATAGCCTTATCTTATGTTTTCATGTGTCCACGTTTTAAAAACATTTTCTCTTCAAGGCCACAGAACCGATTCGAGCACTTGACTTAACTGAATGCTCAGCTGTGCAATTTGACTATTCCCAGGAAAGAGTCAATTGTTTCTGGTGAGTTGCAGTACTTTCTCCATCTTGCTGGAAAGGTCAAAATAGAAAGGGAATTTTTAAATGTAAACAATGTGTGCTTCTGAAAGGTCCCTTGGTGGCTGTGATCCTGCTCATCCTCTAACTCACAAGTCTGTTTCTGTCAGCCAATCTCTGTCAGTCCTGCATGGCTTTGCCAAATTAATCCTGGCAAGAGGTGGGCCCATGTGTAGTGGGCATTTCTAATTCTGTAAGCATCTATAATCATCACCTAGACTCATGAATGCTGGGGTCAGACACTGCTACAGGTCACATGGTGAGTTCTTCTGTGCCCAGATGTGGGTCTTTTATCCTTATGGACCTGGGGCAGCATCTCCCTGAGTTGTAAACGACTGTCACCCATTCTTGGTTAACTCCCTGGTGACTGAACGGGAGCACAGCCTCCCTGTCCTGCTCTGTCTAAGCCACTGTTGGTACAGGCCAGCTGAGCTCCGTTTTGGGGAGAACTGCCAGTGGTTCTAGCAATTTAAGAAAGCTTTGTTTACTTACAGTTTGGTGTTCCCGCTAAGGACATACTACCTGTGTGCAAAAACTGGGATAGAAGCAGACGAGTGGATTAAAATACTGCGGTGGAAACTGGTAAGGTGATGTGTGCTGTTACACGGCAGCACCTGGTACTGCCCTCATAAACCCCCCTGGACTGTGGCACCCAAGTGCTGCAGTGCTCAGCACCTGCAACAAGGGAGTTCTTGTTCTGGCTGCCAGGCCAGCTAGACTGGAAGTTTTCACATAATCACAGAATCAGTTAGCTTGGAAGGGACCTCTGAGGTCAGCAAGTCCAACCTTTGATCTATCACCACCTTGTCAACTAGACCGTGGCACTAAGTGCCACACCCAGTCTTTTCTTAAACACCTACAGGGATGGTGACTCCACCACCTCCCTGGGCAGCCCATTCCAATGTTTAACAACCCCTTCTGGGAAGAAATTCCTCCTGATGTCGAGTCTAAACCTCCCCTGGCACAGCTTGAGGCCATGTCCTCTCATCTTGTCACTGGCTGCCTGGGAGAAGAGGCCTACCCCGACCTGGCTACACCTCCTTTCAGGGAGTTACAGAGAATGATAAGGTCACCCCTGAGCCTCCTTTTCTCCAGGCTAAATAGCCCCAGCTCCATCAGCTGCTCCTCACAGGACTGATGATCCAGCCTCTCCCCCTCCACTGCCACTTTCTGGACTCTCTCAGGCATCTTCCTGAATCGAGGGGCCCAGAACTGGACACAGCAGTTGAGGTGCGGCCTCACCAGTGCCAAGCACAGGGGCATAATGTATCTGCAAACCCACCAGCATTTTTGGGATGCACTTTTAACATGCATGCTTGTTAGTGAGAAAAAATTACATCCATCTCTAAGGATGTCGTTATGTGCTTGGTAAACAACATGGATCATCAGCACAAACTGCATGTCCTGGGTCGTGAAGGCAGGAATGAGAAGACAATGTAAAGGCTTGAAAGCACTACTTCCTAAAAACCACCACGAATTGGGTTGGTTGTTCTCACCCACACACACACACGCAGACCAGCAGTAATGGATTGTCTTTCTGCTGCAGTCACAGATACGGAAGCAGCTGGAGGAGCGCAACGCCACCCTCAGTTCCTAGCTGTGTGCCAGGGCTCCTGCTCCACTGGCAGGAATTGCCTCTCTCCAAGGGGAAGGCATTGCTTACCAGAGGGCAGCTTCACCTCTCCAGTGCTGTCTGTGCCCCACCCAGATGTCACCAGCTCTGCACACACAGGATCCCGCAGCTCTGGGGCTGCCGAGTCACACGTGGGGACAGTTGCAAAAGCAAAGTGTGGGTTTGGTACATGTGCTGTCCGTCTGTAATTCACTTGATTCAAACACCTGCCAACTGATCACAGAAGTGGTCACTGTTCAAAACTTTTGTGGTTATTCAGAGCACTCTTAATAATTTATTGCAAGCTCCACCACAACTAACCATCAGTATCATATTCTGGAACCTTGAGCCTTTTATTTAAAATGGGTCCTTTCTGGAAAGATGAAATATCTTTTTATTACCTGTTTAGGCTTTAAACCAAAAGAAAAATGACACAAATAATTACATTTTTTAAATAGTATCTATATTGCAATCCAGAGAGCATTTCAAGGCCCTTTTTCAGCGTGCCAGACGTGTGACACTCAGTTCTGGTTTAACACATTTTTATATGGTTTAGCTTTATGCCACAGTGATGGCTACAAGTGAACGCTTGTTTCAAACAGCATCTGTAGGTAATGGTGAGCAGCATCCTGTAAGCACACTTGTATACGAACCAGGGTTATGAGAAACAGTAGCTGCTTCCTGGCACTCACAGCACACACATTTAACAGCATTGTGGCTCACTACGGAGACAAGAAGTGGAACCCCAGGACGTTGGTGCTGTACTCAAAATAGATGTTACATTTTGGAAGAAAAGTTTGACCCACTGGAGAGGCTCAAGACCAGCTCGACCCAGCTGCAAGATCCCCTGAGCAATCCTCTGCCTCCTCGAGGGGTCGGGAAAGAGTGGAGACCCTTTCTCCCTGCATAACAATCAAATTTATGCTGAAACAGCCTCTGCAAACCTCTCCTGCTGTGCAACACTGCGGCCTGTGTTTGGTAATGCTTATGCAGCAGGTGTTTGATAACTGCCTTTACTGGGAGAAGAGTGCAGAAGAGGAAGGCAAAAGCACACTGGAAGAAGAAAAAAAATCTAGACTTGGACATATGAACAGCATTTTATTTCAACTTAGAAATTCAAAGTATTTGTAAATATTTTTATACAGACTGTTTCTGAATAAAATGTCATTATAAAACTACCACAGGTCTTTATATTCCTATACTGTGTTGTTAAAGCTTTGTCCTCCTTTTTTCCTTAACGAAGCTTTAACAAACTGGCATCTCCCATTTAGTTAAAAACCTTTGCTGAGTTTGTGTGAGAGAGAGGCAGCATAAGGGGAAGGGAGAGATGATATTCTCCAACAGCATCACTGTTCTGTGAATAATGGCTTGGAAATGGAGCTTGTAAGGAAACCACAAACGCAACCTTCCCTTTTTCACACCCAACAGGCTGCCTCACAAAACATTGGAAACATCATTCAGCACATGGTGTCACAAACTGAAGCCACTGAAATAAACGGCTGCTGGGTGGCCTTGGAAGCTGTCACAGATAGGTTGAGCAGAAGCAAACAGCAAGGGGAGGCCTTTGCTGGAACACACACATTTTGCCAGAAATACACACACTTTCCAGCTGCTTTTGTAATGACCAGCAACAGAAGTCCCATTCCAGCTTAGTTTGAATGGAAAAGTGTTGACTGACAAGCTGTATTCTCTCTTTGAGCCAAGAACTCCCAGTTGTCATTTCCAGCACCGCTGTTTCCCCCCATCCTGCCTGATGCACCAACAGTGGATGAGGTGTGAACAAGGCACCATGGCATCCTCTTTCCCAGCCCGGGGCAGGGACCTGCCCAGAGCTGTCCCTCAGGCCTGCAGTGCTTGGCAGTTGTCTAAGGGGACACAGGAGGGAACAACGGGGTGGGGCTAAGAGCATAGGACTGATCCCCAACAACAGGATCTCTGCACTGCCCCTGAGACTCGGTATCCTTACTGCCCAACCCAGAGACACACTGGTTAGTTTTCAGCCTGTAAATGAATGGATTTGGGGCATTTACAAACAATTAAGAGATCTGTTCTCTATAGAGACAAGCAGATGTGCTGTGGGGTATTACAGTGCAACAGAAGAATGGAATCAGGCTCTGTCATTTAAAAATACTGCATTTTATTTATATTTATTTACTTAAGAAAACGTAAGGGTAAATAAGCTGAGAGTGTCACCGGTGATGAACCCACACAAAGACTATGAGACATGAGATCTTCACAACCATATTACACAAAAAACCCCCATGAAGAAGTGAGACATTGTTTGGGTGCTTTTAGCTAGGCATCAGGAAAATCCCTAAAGCAACAGCTTCCATAGAAACAGCTTTCTTCCTAGTGGAAGCAGGATGCAGCTAGCATCCAGATTAGTAGCACTCCCTTGCCAAAGTACCACCTGTGTAAGAAAGCTGGGACATTTACTGATTGTACCGACACATCACCGCTAACACTTGCTCTGGCAATGCCTCCAACCACATCTTTGCTCACTCTCTCCACCTGGTCTGCTTTCCCACGCGTGGTGGTGGCCAGCCTGAGGACACACCCTGCCATGTGCCTGGTTCCCTGTAAAGCAAGAGATCTGGGGGTTGCTCCTTTGAGCCAAGGGCATCGCAGCGACCTGGCTCAGCTGGCTGAGCTAAACTCCATGGGAGCTATTCTGGTGGGCTCTCCAGTACTGCACAATACAAGAAGCGTGGCCTAAAGTAACATCCACCTACAACATACTAGTAGATCATTTCAGATTCAGTACTATGTACAATTTACTCTTACTTAGTACACTAAGGAGCTGTGGTATTTCTTCCGAGATGTGTTATTTGACTGACGATTATTGAATCTTTCTGTCCACTGGGCTGCAGAGGAATGCTGCACTCTGGCAATACCATCAGGCTAAGAAACTTCAACAACCTGCCTCAGTTCTTCAAAGAGGGGTGTGAGCTCCTTTTCTAAACTTACAATCAGCCCTGGTAAGAGAGAAAAGACAGAATATTCCATCAAACAACATCATTGAAAAGCCTCTCTCCAAAGCCCATCGCTCTCTCCCCCTCCCAAGTCACAGGCAGTGTTTTTCAAAGCCTGAAATGTTCCATGTGAGCCACGCACTGTCCTGTGAGCAGTGGGCAGCACTCCCAGGCAGGGTGTCTACAGCCCCTGGCACTAAAAGAGGCACCCAGTGCAGCACACCTCTCCCCCACTACTGCCTTGCTGCTTCCCATACCTGAGGCCCAAGCAGCTGTGCCAGAATTAAATCCCTTCTGCTCATATTCATTAGCCAATGCCCTCACGAGCAAGGCTAGGGTCTGGCTGAAGGATTTCCCCACCCCACAGAACTGAAGACAAATCTGTACATGTTCCTGCAGAATGTTAACTTGACTGACAGAAAGAACAGCTGGTTTGTACAGCCCAGTACCTGCCAGTACAGCACGGGCAAGGCTACTCACAGGAGAAACATGCTTCTAGAACTTCAGCAAGCCACCTAAAATCTGTGAATTTGTACTCACACCTTTTCCTTCTCACCTTCACGATATGCTGACAAAATTCACAGCATGAGTAAAGTTAATATAGCTTGAAGTGAATTCAGGGAATTTATTTTTAGTTATTAAAATACCCAGGCCTTAAAATACTGCAATATTTAAAGTAAATGTGAAGACATACCTGTATTGGCATTGCTGCTGGCAATGAAACTCACTACCAAAGGTAAGCGATTGAACTGCACCACCTGCAAGGAGAGAGAAGTGCTCAGCCAGCAGCTAACATGTTGGACATCAGGGCTCTGATACACAAATGCTTTCCACATAAGCTCTTTCTGAAACAAGCAGCCTCCTCATGAGGAGGACAAGCAGGAACAATGACTTTTCAGTGTATCTATTTCTTAAGATTCATGGTTAAAAACACCAACAGAACTTACACTACAGTACAGGGAGTTGCACATGGAAAACCTGGCATTGCCCTCCACCTCCACGTTCTACAGTGTGTTGTCCACCAGAACCCTACCTCAGCTGCAAACCCTGCAAAACTATGGAGACCACACCCTCGACAGGAAACAGGAGGGCAGGCAGGTTTATTGTTTTAAAATACTGTTCCCTGTACAGAAGTATCTGTTCTTCCATTAACAGAGAACTGGCACCTTGGGCACAACAGCAAGCTAGTGGCATCAAGAGAATCAAAGCAATGTATTAATGGGTGCAAACTAACTCATTCACCCATTTATTTTCCAAACAAAGCTTGACACACTGTTGGCTAAACAGCTGGTCAGTTTACTGCAGTCATAATAAAAAGCTATCAGGACCATCAGAACTTGTGAAGGAGCAGAAATGTAGATGATGGACTTCTGGACACAAATAAGCAATTTGTGAAAAATGTGAGTGGTATTTCAAAGCTTTCTTACCTCAAAGCCATACTGGCAGCAAGAAAAGCTGTGGAGTAGGCTGCAAGTGCTTACTTAATGTTAGGTGTCACTAATTATAAACAACAGAGAACATAAACCCTTCATAACAGATTCATAAGACCATATGAGCAACACCTACTGCAAACTCACAATTACTGCCTGTTCAAAACACTTTCCCATTTTCAACTAGTATATCTCAGTTTTGAGAAACATAAGAGAAGTTTAATAAATAGTGTGGAAGTTTGGCTTAACCATTTAAGCTGTGTAAGAAATAAACCACAATTACTCCAACAGCAGCCTAGTGAAAATCTACCAGAGTTTAAACAACCCTCTTTCTCTTGCTCAGTGTAATGCAGGAACAGCTCAAGTCACCGATGACAAGGCACACCGAGGTTACTCACCTGGTATGTATTGTAATAGCAGATAATACTTTTGTTTTTAGACAGTCCTAATTTACTGCCCTGATCTGTGGCAAGGGCAAAGGTGGACAGAAAGCCAGGTCGCAGTGCATGTTCTGGAGCGTTATCATTGGCAACTAGAACAAAACAAGAAAGTCCTTATCTTTACATGGTGTCTCTGACTGCATCCCAAACCCTCATCCAGCTTAGTGCTCTGCCAAAAGCAGATCTGCTGCTGGGGAACATGTAACACATCTGAGGTGCTCCCACAGGAACACAAGACAGTCTTCATGAGCAGTACATCATTTAATGCTCTGTGTATGATCAAAGCTCATGATACCAGCAGCCTTCCTAGGAAAAGTCTTTTCCTTTAGGATGCACAGCCTGTGCTGATGTCCCTTTGGTTCCATGTCCCTCACTGCACCCATTCCAGCCTTTGAACTAATTACTGGCATATGGTCACTTGAGTGCAAACAGGTGAAGATGTGCAAGTTCTGCTGGGTGTTCAAATACTTTGGGGCATTGAACAAAATAAATCTGCAATACTTGAATCTTTGTATCCCTAAACTATTGTACTCAAAACCTGAAAACATCTGAAAAAAGGACTGCAGAAGATAAAAACTAGAGTACCAAAAAAGCCAACTAAACATGTGTAGAAGCTGGATGCAAGTCTTTCTGAGCACAGACCAGCCCAGCCAACACAACACTGCCAAGCTCTCTCTACTACTTAGCATCAATCAGCCTGTGAGGCACTTGAAGATACAAGGATGTTACAGCATTCCAGCCCCTATCACTGTGAAAAACTTCCATGGACTACAATTACTGAGGCACAGACAAAAGGATATATTTAAAGAAGTATATAATCAACTACTGAACTTTAAATAAAAGTCCAATTTAATTCTACCACTTAGGATATTCAGTTATTCAGCATAACCTTGAAGATTTTTCTGTACTTCTCCACCCCCTGCTGTTCAATCAGGATTTCAGCTGCAGAGCACAGCAAGAAGCTGAAGTTACCTTTGATAACAGGCACACCATCTCTATCTGAGACTACAATAGCATGAAGACCTTCAACGCTGAGGGGAAAAAAAAAGGAAGAAGAGACACCATTTTAAAAACACAGTAATTAGTAGGAAAGGTTTTTTTGTGTGTACAAATGTGCAAGGAAGGGGAAAACATGAAAAAAAACCCTTATGCCTTCACTAATTTAGTATTTGTTCTGTTTAGTACAGGTAATATGGGTCTGGTGGCCCCAGTAACAAGAAAGACAGGGAACTGCTGGAGCAAGTCCAGAGGAAGCCATGAAGTTGATAAGAGGGCTGGAGCACTTCCCCTATGAAGACACACTGAGGAAGCTGGGGCTGTTCAGCCTGGAGAAGGGAACACTGAGTGGAGACTTTAACCTTCCAGTATCTGCAGGGGGTTTACAGGGAAGCTGGAGAGGGACTCTTCATCAGGAACTGCAGTTATAGGACAAGGAGTAATGGGTACAAACTGAAAACTGGGAAATTTAGGTTCGATATTAGGAAGTAATTTTTTACTGCGATGGTGGTGAGATACTGGAACAAGTTGCCCAGAGAAGCTGTGGATACCCCACCCCGACAATGTTCAGGGTCAGGCTGGATGGGGCTCTGAGCAACCAGGTCTAGTGGGAGGTGTCCCTGCCCATGGCAGAGGGTTGGCACTGGATGGCCCTCGCCGCCCGCCCCGCACGGCCCCGCGTTACCTCGGCAGCTTCTTGTACAGGAACCGCTTCAGGTCCTGCGGGCAGAGACGGGCGGCGCGTTACTCACGGCCTCTCGGAGCGGGCGGGGCAGCTCCGGAGCTCCCTCCCCGCCCGG
>VWZT01003569.1:31602-64175 GCA_013397055.1 Pachycephala philippinensis | reverse complement strand
CCGCCCGCCCCGCCGTACCTGCCCGCGCCCCCGGCGCGCCCCGCACGGCTCCGCCGCCGCTTCCCCTCGGAGCCGCTGTCACATGAGCGACGGCACCGCCCTCCCGGCCCCGGAACCGCTTCCCCGCCGCCTCCGCCCCGCTCCGCCCCGGCAGCAAAACAAACCAAAACCAAAACAAACCCCGCGTTTCAGTTAAAGAAAAACAACAACAAAAGAGAAACGTCTTTTTCTGCCGAGTAGAGTCACTGCCAGTTTTACTTTTCCAGTGTTGCCTATTTCCCCTACTTTTGGATCTAGTCCATCAAACGATGGACCTGCAGGCTAATAATATAACAGCTAATGTGAAGAAATAAAACAGATTAATTTAGTAGATGCCTACAGTGTAACAATGGTAACTGCATATCTGTCTTTAAAGTGTTGTATCAGAATGCAGGACCCTCGTAGTAGATCTAAAAAAACCCCAACCCTGCTCAGCATGTAACAATGCTTTTCCTCTAAAAAGAGAACTGCTACAGGCCAAGCACAGAATCACAGAATCAATTAGGTTGGAAAAGACCTCCCAGATCATTGAGTCCAACCTATGACTGAACACCACTGAGTGCCATGTCCAGTATTTTCTCAAATACCTCCGGCAACAGTGATTCCATCACTTCACCGTGCAGCCCGTTCCAATATGTAATCACCCTTTCTGTGAAGAATTTCTTGCTAATGTCTAACCTGAACCTCCCCTGGCACAGCTTGAGGCCATTTCCTCTCCTGGTTGTCTGGGAGAAGAGGCCGACCCCCACCTGGCTATACCCTCCTGTCAGGGAATTGTAAAGTGGTAAGGTTACCCCTGAGCCTCCTTTTCTCCAGGTTGGACAAGCCCAGCTCCCTCAGCCGCTCCCCATAGGACCTGTGCTCCAGACCCTTCCCCAGCTCCACTGTCCTTCTCTACACTCACTCCTGTACCTCAATGTCTTGTAGTGAGTGGCCCAGAACTGGACATAGCACTTGAGGTGTGGTCTCACCAGTGCTGAGTACAGGGGGACAATCACTGCCCTGGTCCTGCTGGCCACACTATTTAATGTTCAGCCACCACTGACCAGAACCCCCAGGTCCTTCTCCACTCGGCAGCTTCCCAGCCACTCTGTCCCCAGCCCACAGCACTGCCTGGTGTTGTTGATCCAACAGCAGGACTCGGCACTTGGCCTTGTTGAACCTCATTCTGTTGGTCTCAGCCCATTGATCCAGCCTGTCCAGATCCCCTGCAGAGCCTTCCTGCCCTCCAGCAGATCAACAGTGCCACCCAACTTGGTGTCGTCCATGAATTTAGTGAGGGTAGACTCAATTCCCTCATCCAGATCATCAGTAAAGATACTGAACAGGACCGGGCCCGATACTGAGCCTGGGGTACACCACTGGGGACTAGAGCATTGTTGACACCTGAAGATTTTGCTCAGATGCCAGTATTAAATTAAAACTTTTTAAAGTGTAAATTAAAATAAAATAAAAAAATATATTTACTTGGAAATTGCTAATGTTTCTGAACATATAGGTCCAGCGAAGTTTCCAAAAAGCCCAAAGCAGAGGTAAGCCACTTCTTGCAAGTAACAGAGGAAAAGGTCATTCAAAAGAACAAATTTATTTGAATACTGAGAATCCATACCTCCTTCTTAATCCAAGCCATGCACACACAGCAATTTGATAAGGACTTGGTCATATTAGAGAGATACTTAAAAGAAACCCTGTAAAATCATCATGTATGAGCTTCTGGTAGTATTTTGAAAATGCTACCTGGGACAACCTTGGTCTCCTCATTTATTAAAATATTGCCTACTATACACTAAAAATGTTAAAAAATGCAACTTTCTTTTTATTATTTGCAGGCATGATGCTCAGTGATAGATTTTACTTATTTCCCTGTAACATTTTAAATAAAAGTTATGCAAAAGCATCTATGAGATGGCTCTCATATTGCTATTAATGGGAATCTATTCTCCCATCCCAATGACAGTCTTTCTATACATGGAATAAACCAGTACTGAAAGGAGAAATGTATTCTGCATGAAGGATAATGTTGTCACTAATGTATTTTAGTATTATTTCTAAAAATGTGGAGAAGCCCAATACTCAAACCTAATTCCTGCCCGACTGAGAAGTATGGGAAGTATAGTTTATAATGGTGTCCTGCTTTCAGCTGGGATAGGAGAGTTAATTTTCGTCTGGTAGCTGGTACAGTGCTGTGCTTTGGATTCAGTACGAGAATAGTGTTGGTAACACACTGATACTTTGGTTGTTGCTGAGCAGTGCTTACCCTAAATCCGTGATTTTTCAGTTTCCCATGCTCTGGCAGCGAGCAGGTGCACAAGAAGCTGGGAGGGAGCATGGCCAGGACAGCAGACCCGAACTTGCCAAAGGGATATTCCATGCCATGGAGCATCATGCTCAGTATATTAACTGGGGAGGCTGTTCAGGAGCTGCCGACTGCTCGTCAGGAACAGGCTGGGCATTGGTCAGAGTGAGGTGAGCAATTGTACTGGGCATCACCTCTGTTTCTTGGGTTTAATTCCTCTCTCTTGTTGTCTCCCTTTTCATTGCTATTGATTATTGATATTTGATTTTGTTTCGATGATTAAAGCGCTGTCATCTTGACCCACAGGTTTTACCTGAGTTCGATTCTCCTCCCCGCAGTGCTGTGGGGGTGTGAGCAGGTGGCTGCACAGTGCTAAGTTCATGGCCAAACCACAACAAAGGGCCTATTTCTTCCCTATGTTTATTACATTACATTACATGTAAGTTATAGCTTCAGGAATTTATTTATTATTACCTGCTTTTTTAAAAAACAAAATGCTATTACCATTACACTTTCCTTCTCTTTGACAGAGCTACAAGAAGTCAGAAGAACAACTGCTTATGGATGAATGAAATTTCTGAACAAACAACCTTAAAAAATATTCTTGCCTTCCCATTTTAAACCTTTTACAGCATTTGTTACAAAAGTATATTAAAAGTATTTATAATTTAAAGTTGCCTCTGCTGTCTATTTAAATGCATCTGTTATATTTTTAGTGCTGTAATGTTCTACCATTTCTTGGAAACTTGTAAAAGAATAAAGACCATTTAAAAAAAGGTAAAAAATTCCAATTTAGACTTGTTTTACCCAAACAGAGAACTTGCAGGGAAATGTTCATCAGATGTGAACACTGAACTCGCTTGTGACTCAGGATGCTCCATAAATAGAACACATACTGATGTTATATTTCAGCAGATGCAAATCATCTCCTTTTTTCATTAGGCTATGTCAGAGTCATGCCATGATTTTTCACTTTTTGCACGGCTTTTCTGCCTGCCCTTTTAAAGGAAAAAACCAAGAACCCATGTTCGTACTATCTTTAGTTCTAGAGCAAATGAAAGGTAATGACTAAATAAAAACAGTAAGGAGCAAGTAGCTAAAATGTTGAGAGATTTTTAGTCAGGCTGTTCAAAACCAGTTTTGTTTTCCCCTTTTCTTTCCAGTATCTTATTTTAATGAGAACTTCACCTTCTGAAGAAAGGTCATCTGTAAAGATTTAAGTACTCCACCCTCTTCAATTTGCATTTTGCTCATGAGAAAATTAATTCTGAACTTTCCAGCAGATTCCTTCAACAAATGCAGGGAAGATATTGACATTTCTGAAGAAAAATACCCTTCAGACTTGAGGGAAAAAAGCAACAATCATGAGGAGAGAAACACCCACTTGAAATATTAAAAGAATGTTTGCAGGCCATATTTAGAGCAGCTTAATCTTTATGCTATAGGAAATCACAGCATCCTTTTGCACACTGCTACATATTTCAAAGTGTGCAACTATTTAATCTGTTAAATACTAAGTAGCATACTTCCACAAGTATAAACATATTATTTCCTTCTCAGAAAGTGCCAATTGCAATAGGTAATGAAATGAAAACTAGCAGTCTAGCTGTCACTTTTAAACTCCTGGGATGTCTGTGTTGCCACAGGGCACAGCCACCACATTATTCCAGTTTGCAGAGGTACTGATAGCAATTGAACCAAGCTGACACAGCTCAGCATCCATCCACTTCCCTACTTCTCACCTGCAGCAGAAGAGGCTGCAGGGCACACACAGCCCAGAGGATTATTATAGGCAGCTTTGCTAAGACCATCTGTTCACTCTGACTTCACAGTTCCAATATTTGATAAATGTGTTATATATCCTTCTTCCTGTTAACTAAAAGATCCCTTGCAAGCTCAGACTCACTTGTAAACAGGAAGGCCCCAGTACTTGTTAAAGCCTTTGGAACAATTTTCTTCTATTAAGAAGACACAGGAGTACCAGGATGTACTTTGATAGTTTGTTTTCATTAATATAATTACAATACATTCTGGACAGTTACAAAATCCAGGGAATCACGTTTTCTCCATAGATTTTGATTGCATATTTCAAACAATTGGATGCCTTTCCATTATGTCTGAACCCTTTTACTATAGTCTTAGTAAGGACATTCAGTACAGCAACCCTTTTTTGTTGTTGTTGTTTCAGCAACTTTTAGTTCTGTTTTGTGCCTCAGGCTTTTATGTCCACCTTGAATGCTGGTTTAGCTGCTTAGTCAAAAGCCTACAGCCAGTCTCATGTTACACCAATTCAAGAGAAGACATTTCCACTGGGACAGTTTAGAAAAGGGATAGATGCAAAATGTTTTCTGGGTCACTTGGAGCAACAGCATTTAGCATATTTGTAAAGTCATATCCTGCTCTAGATCAGAAGGAATTGCAATGAAGTTAGACAAAGTATTTAAATTTTCAATTTAGGAGAAATATTTGGCTCCACATAAACTGATATCATTGTTCAAAGATAGCATTTTTCTCAAACAAAATATATTGCCCATAATACAAGCTATCTGGCATTCTCAAATACAAGAAACATTCCCCGGCATAACACTGTTAAAATGTAAAAAACATCAGCTACTGAACCTAAAAACATTTTCAACACACTTTGATAAACTTTAAGTACATTGTACTTAGCTGCTTCAGAACACCTCTTTGCATCAGCAGGTGTGGCTACATATAGTTTCCATTTCCAGGCCACTGAGTTACATGATCTTCTATGTAGGAGCCAAACAGTAGGCTTGCTCATTTCTAGGAAGTCAGTCCAGCTACATTCTGGTCCCAAAAAATGCATACCCTACCTCTTCTGACAAGTGATAGGGCTCTGACCGTAGGAGCACACTGCAAAGCAGCAAAGCATTTAAATAGTTGGCAAAAGGGTTGAAAGGCACATAGCTTGTCCTTAGCAAAATTTCCCTGTTCCACTTGCGGTGCCCATTGAGGAATCAGTGTTGGGACCTAGCTCGAAATAAAAAAGTAGTAAGAAAATGGAAGCCTGCCAGGAAAAAAAAAATTAGGTTGCCTTTTTTTTGTGTTAAGATTTTAGTGTTGCATGTTTTCCTCTACCTTTCCAGTGAAAATTAAGGAAGCTATGGATGCATGTTAACCATACGTATGGACTTACTACTACTGGAATACCAAATGGTAGAGCTGCTGTAAACTGTTGCAAGTACTAAAAGCAATGTTTATAATGGTCTGTACAGCATTTGCAAATATTTACTTTGAAAAGAGATTAGTGTAGTTCTTATTTTTCTCAGCATTGCTTAGAAATGCTAAAAAACTACAACAGCTAAACTGCTACTCTACACCAGATCAATATACCCCAACAGATATTTAGGAATATATGCCATTATATTTAAAAATACCAAGTTCCTCTAAGCGGTAAACCTAGAAGATTTACATAGAGTTAGAGATAAAATATTAAAAATTATTGTTTCAACTCCACACACTTGACATCTGAATAGGAGTGATGTAATCATACTATTTATTCCATCAGTGAGACAAAATGTAGTATGGAACTAAATTTCTGAGATTTTTAAATAGAAAGTCATTTAACTCGTATATACACAAAGTGTTCTTTCCACAGATATTTACATGGCAAATATGTTAGAGGAGAACCACTATGACTAAGTCTCTACAAGTATAGCATCCTTTCTGAGCTATTCTCTCTGCTGAAAGAATTCACAGAAGCTTTGAAGTAAAATCTAGACAATTAAAGTTACCTATATTTCACAGTAGGTAAAGAAGCTGTTAAATGATATTTCAGCATACGGTTTCTGGAAACAGCTACACAGTAGAGTTTTACATCCACCCTCTTTTCCAGCATTCATGGTGAAACTAAATCTCTTCTCAATTTACAGGAGAGATAACAGCATACGTAAGATGTGTGTGTAACTGTAGCTCATCCTCCTCGGTAGAGGCTGGTCAGCCGTTCCAACTCCTTGCAGTTCTCCATGGACATGGACTCTGCTTTCTTTCGGAGGCGGTCGTCTCGATATACTTTTGCTGCATAAATTAAGTCTGTTTCTTCAAGGAGAAAAGAGGAAAGATTTTTCTGGTTACAAACTGAATACTTGGCACATGACACAGAGTCGTACAAAACACCTCAGGTTTAATCCTTGCCCTTTTTTCCTTCTCTCTATTCTGACTTCCCTCAGGCACCTAAACAGCACTGCTACAGTTTTCCTTTGTTGGATCTTTGCAGCACTTCCATCTTTTTGATAGGGTAAAGCTGTATCAGCCTTTCTGCCCCCTCAGAGGTCATACAACAGTATCTGATTAAAAAGAAAAAACCCCACCCTACTCCACAAAAATCCCCAGCAACAACAAAACAACAAAAAATCCCCCACTACTTCTGTCAGACCTCATTAAACATTACAAATATAGGCCACTCTCAGTGATCTTGCATTATTATTGATAGCTCTAGCATCTTGTCTGTGCCCCAAAAAATCCAATCTGTCCTTTAAGCCCTTTACTTCAACTGATGCTGATTCAGACTGTCAGTGTTCAGAGCTATTAATAATTAAGAGCTCTCTGTATTATACTGATGCTCAACAGCTTGACAATGCTGAGCATTTTAATTCTGTAAAATCCTTTTTGTCACTTCAACTCAAAACGCAAGGCATTCTTAAATGTCAGTCAACCCTGGATAGATTTTAACTGTCAAGGAGATTTAACACAGAACAGGTACTTTAAATCCATAAAACCAAAAAAACAGCTGTTTCTATAAACAAAAAAAACATTGCGGGCCTCTTTACTCAAAATCAGTTTGGGCAGTTTTCACAACCTGATAAATTACAAGTAGCAAACAACTGGACTGGAGAGACTAAAGCTGGGCAGGAACATGTGATCTGACTCAGAGCATTGCATTCTATTTGCTTCTGGTCAGTTTACTGACAGTTCATGAATGAATTATTTTTCCAGTAAGCTATGACTGAAATTTACCACCTGAAAAGTTAAAACGATCTGGTTTCAACACTGATGTAATTTTAGCAGCACTGTTCTCACAGAGCTCACAAAATGGTCACAGATAACAGAATAAGTAGTTAAAATTGATGCTGATTTAGAAAAGGCTGGTGCTCTTCAGTATTCTTATGCTTTAACACTGAATTCTAGGTTTCTGCAAAGAAGTAACTCATTGTATAATACTAGATTGGAGAAACAGATGGCAAACTAAACCCCCTTGTTTTACAGGAAGTGCTGCCTGTCCTTGGTTGCCTGGAAAAGCAGTGTTTGTACGTACTGTGGTCCAAGGCAGGTTATTTTTTCATCTCTCTGGAAACACCTATGTAAGCTTCTGGTTTATTTATTTACTAACATAAAAGCACATAGAGAAATGAGCTATTGCCATGATAAAGTAATGTGGAAGACATGAAAATTCTTAGAAATCACTGTGAGTTAAGCACAAAAGCTTTGTCATTATCAATTTAGCGTAGTCTTTAATTTTCTGAGAAATGGTCACAGATAATAAAGCAGCAAGTTAAAATTGCTGATAATTTGCAAGTGGTTGTTAGGTCACTGAGTAAAATTCAGAAACTGTGACACTGGGGACAGTTTTAAAGTGAGAAACAGCAGGGGACCTTACGCTTACTTTTGCATTGAGATATTGTAATAACACAAGCACTTCCTTCTTGCCTGAGGCAATTTATTTTTACAGTAATTCACGATTTCATTAAATTACACATATTACCAAACTTACTTTGTTGCCTCTCCTTCCAACAGTTATTACGAATGTTGGACACATAATCCTCTTCCACACTCTTTTCCACTTTCTGTAATGACACTCCTTTGTATTCATTTCTAAAGTCCTTGTTGACATAATAAATGACACCCAAGTTTTCTGTCTGCATTTTTATGGTTTGACCTGTACTTCTGCAAAAAAGGGGGCAGGGGGGAGAGAGAGACTAAATATTGATTTGACTATTTTTTTACACCACAAATAGACTTAAAAAAAATACTGCCATTACAGAATAACATCAGCGCATTACTGAATTTTCCATTTCAAGACAAATAATGGAAGGAATGGCTCTATAATCTGCTAGAAAATAAAATTACTTCATTTACCTGATCATTAAACTTCTGCTGCTTAAACACTTGGTCTCAAAAAAAAAAATCCACTTTACTAAGACACTTATTTCATACCTCTTTAGGCAAATATAAGTTTTAATAATAGAAAATTACATTCAAACTCAACAGAAACAGGTCACTATTCTGTAGCAACCCAGTACAGGCACCTCCATCTAAAGTGTTTGCTGCCAGCCCTGATAAATTCATTTTCCTGCTGGCATTCTGCAGATTAAAAATCAAAGACTGGATACAAACATTTTGGCAGAGAAGCATTTCTTAGCATCACAACAGCTTAATTGCAAAAGGGAAAAACAGCCTACTCTAGAAACAGAGAACTCTGAAAAACAGGAGAAAAGAAACCTTTCTGTGGTGGGGCTGAGAGCTCTGCAAGGAATTAAGGACCTTTAAAACCATTGTGGTGAGTGGGCTGTCTACCAGCTAGCTGCACATTTGATTCAAGTTATTTATCTCTCACAAGAAAAAAAAAGGTTTTAATATCCTGCTGTACAAAACAGGTAAGTTTCACAAGCAGAATTCTTCAGAAGAAAATGAAGACTTTACCATCACCTAGAATGAAGCAAAGAACGGACAATCTTCCCAGTCCATCAAGTTTAACACTAAAATAAGGATGGGAAAGTCGCTTTCAAGTTCTTTACTTACTACAAACACAGATTACCCCTCAAAGAGTAATGAGCCTTAGCAAATTTCAGGTTTTGATTAAGTATGTTGGAGATGCAAACACCTTTGCAACATGCCATGTTGCATGGAGCCACTGCCTTGTAGTAGACCTCCTGAACTCCAGGTACTGCTGACCTCTTTTCTCCATTGCATTCTCACAGCATATTCTTTGCACCTAACTTTTAAGTTTCGTTCTACTTCATCAACACCTCCCCTCCCTTTCTTCACTGAGGGAAATCAAAGAACAACTAATGGAAGACTCTCTAAAATGCTTCTAAGTGGGAGAGGGTGATTACAATACCATCCCCTCTGCTTTAAGGTAACGTAATTAAGCATTACTTACGATCTTGGGTATAAGGCGTAAGGAGGGTTAGATACCATCAACTGGCTCAACAAGGAGACAAAGATCAACACAATAATAGGCATCAGCTGAATAACCATAGAGAAACCTCCCTAAGGAACAAAATAGATTCAGGTATTTCATAAATCATCAGGCAAACAGGTAAATTTGACAAGATTTAATGCTAAGTGTGACTTTTTGCTTTAAGCCTCAAAAGCTGCTAGGAAAACAGTAACTGCAAACATTGTGGTATTACCTGAACTTTCAAATGCATAAGCAATATTCAGAGAGTGCTCAAGCAGCAAGAGTTCATGGGTTAGCACGTACACACAAGCAACTACCAAATAAAAGCTGGATTCAGCTACATTGTATGCCATGATTTGGTCTCATCTATGCAGTGATATGTGATTATACAGTGATACGTGATTATACAGGACTAGAGATAATTCATGTAGGTGAATATTGAGCCTTAAATTCAATTCTTACCCTCAGCCCAAATAAACTTTTAAATGCATACAAGCACTAGTGGCCAGAATTAGTGGCATATTTAGGTTAAAAATACCAGTCACCAGTAAGAGAGTGACATACAACAGGTTTACAAAACCAGCCTGTTACCTTCTCAAATTTGCATGCCTATTTACCAGTCAGTAAGCCTGCTGAAGTTTAAAATACCTAACTGGCAAGTACAAATCCTCCTCTAGAGTAAAGAGCTCCTGTACAATCACACCACTGAGAGCAAATTTCATAGTTTAAAGCCAATGGTGCTTAAACTCACATCACCCCTCTCTTCCTCCCTCTCGTGCCCACTCTGACGGTGCTGGTTCGGATGGCTGTAGCCAGCACGACCATTAGAAAATGAGTGTACGCTACCTGAGGAAAGAACATCCACATTTAAATCATGTACAAAAATACTATTTAGAGCTCAGTACAGAAGCAACATAAAGCACTTTACATTACTGCACAATGGCACATAAAATGACATTATGGTATCTTACAATTTCAAAGTTGCTTAAAAGAAGTATTTTAAGCTCTACAACAGTAACCTCAAAGAACTGAACTGACATTTTTGGGATTTAGCAACACTTGGGGGAAAAATAAACTGATACAGATTGAAGAGTTGGGGTTCAAGGCTGGATGGAATAATTCTACTGTTTTATAGTGTCATAAACTCTAATGCCACTCTGGACAGTATATCTCGACAATTACACTGATGTATACAAATACCTGTTGGAAAGGCCCCTCCAAAGAACATGTTGAACAGATCTTCTGGAGTAATATCTGCCTCACAACCTCTATGGAAGTTGAATCTGCCATTGCTGGGGTGATTGCAAGTTTGCTCTTCACTGCCTGTAAGGTCATACTGCTTTCGTTTTTCTGGATTACTCAGCACAGCATACGCATTTCCGATTTCTGAAGCAAGGAATAAAACACAACTCCCATAAATGCATGATAAAAACTATTCCAGCATGAAAATTGCAATTGCAAAGTCAAAAATAGGCAGCAAACGATGTAATTTACTGTATGTTACAAAACAACTACAGTAGAACGAGGTCCAGAAACATCTCCACTTTTCTTAGAATAGCTTCCACAAAGTTTCCCACCAACGCTATTCAAAGGGCTTTTATCCTGTTAAACGAGGCAGAAGGCAGGAGAGCTTTGTTTCTTTTTCTAGGGGAACACCTACACCTGTAGAAATGTTCTCTCTCACTGCAATTACAAAAAAAGCATCAAGCATTACAATGAGACTCTGAAGCTGGGTAATTGCAACGTTCAGTTTGCTCTAGCAGCCCAGCTTAAAAAACCATCACAGACTCAGTAGGTTGTCTTTGGTTTCATTTGGTAAGTGGTCATTTCTTCAAATGCACCAACTTCATTGTCTACAAGAGTGTGAATGTATTTTTCCCCATGCTTCTGAAGGTACTGTATGGATTACACTAATAACACAAAGTTTTGCTCGATGTAACATGAGGAGTACAACATGCACGTGTGACAGGGACGTGTGTGTTCCTAGGACGGCCAATATGACCTCAGTGTCTGGAGGGCCTGGCCTGGATGCTTGTCCCTGTTTATGCTCTGGTATCACAAATGAACAGCTTCAATTTTGACAGTAGAAAGGAAAAGACCTAAGTAAGGTAAGCATGGAAAAAATCAGCAAGAAAACCCACATGGTCTGCTGACTTTACAAGCTTTTTTCTTGCTGTGCACAGACATAATAATAATGCTCTTGCAGACTGAAGGAAAGTTTCTGTTGCCACTTGATGAACAATCTTCACTCAGTCATAACTTCATTAAACCCTTTCTGCCTTCCTTTCTACTCTCTCCTCCAGGCCTGTCCAACAAAAGGCTTCTTTTGCAGCCAACCAACCCAAGGCACAGGGATTATGATTTTCAGTGTTGAAAAGCCATCAGTCATCAAAAGTTCGTGAAAGGTGCAACACTATAACTTCAACACAGGTAAATAAGACTGTGGCTTTATAATTAATATTTTAAACATTATCCAGTCTAAGAAAAAGTTAATGAGTTTTAGCTATGTGTCTTTTAAGATGCCCTTAGAAAAAACCATTACCAATTCCTTTAAAGTGGAGGAGAAAACCCAAAGAAATGAAGCCTGGTATTTTTCACTGAAAGCATGATATAAACTGACATCAAATATTGCTCTGTTGCTCAGTACAAGGATAAAATAGGTAGTAAAAACTTAGATTTTCCCAACAATTAAAAATTTAGAGAGATAGATCAGGTGACTGCATATAAAATGAAGACACCATACTGTCACAATAAGCCTGTTTGTTATTTGCTCTTGATTATCTGGTGCTAGTTCACAACAGATTTGATTCCAATATAATTTTCTTTTAAAAAAGGACATAAAAATGAAAAAAAGCTACTGCTCAAAAGTTTCAAAGGAAAGATATTTGATGAAATTGGTAAAAGACAGCAAAAGTCATTATATTTGCACAAACTTCTAAATTTAAAATTCACTTCAGTGAGACTGCTCAATACAATAGAAGAGCAGTACTAGACAGGTCAAGATCTAAGTACCTTTCCTATCATGAAACTCAATTCTGTTTTATAATGTGACCTTTCCTTAAAATAAAGCATTATTATGAAATAAAAACTATTATTATGAACTCCTTTTCTGAGATGGATGTCAAAAACTGATCAGACACCCTTAAAGGAAAACTAAACCATAAATTCACTCAGCCATACAAAAGGATTACAATAATTTCAATGCAAGAAAATGCTAGTTGTCATTAAATAATTTTTGGTCAACAAGATTCCCCTACAGTATTTTCTGTTTATTTACTCATCTGGTTAAGAACCAGAAAGTGAAATTAAGCTGAAGAAATAAGACTTGTACGAAGTGCTCATGTTAAATAAAATATTAAGGAACTGATTTTTAACATTTTAAAGATTATTTAAAATGCTATTAACAAGGAAGAACTATTTTACTCCTAGGGCCTGAGACAATTTTGTAAGAATAATATCTTTTTTTTAGATAAAGACATCACATAGCTGTATTAAATGAATCAATAGCAATCAACCTTTCTGCTCTGTTGTATCTATTTTTCATCTGGAATTGTTCATATATTATTATAATTACCTCTTAAAGTCTGTATCAGAAGTCTTGCTCAGGATTTTTTTTTCTTTTTTTCCCTCCCCAATTTAAGTGTTTTATCCGAATGATTTTTTCAAATGTCTGCATGTAAACCTCACACAGGAAAAAAATAAAAAGATGTACCACAATCAGATCGTTTATTTATGCATCATCACTTCTTACAGATTCACATTTTTCTTCATCTGAGATGAAGGTGTAGTTTTCTTTAAAAAGCTTTTCTTCAACAATTTCCCTTGTGCAGGGCTAAGCTGGGCAGCCTTAAATAAGGTCAAGTCAAACTGTGACTTCTACCTAAAAAATGGTCAAAGGCAACTTCTTGTAAGGCAATGTTTGAACTCAGGTGTTTTTGTGCAGAAAAAGTAGTAAAACTACACACATACAAGAAATTCTAAGGAAGAAGTAACTTAGTGTGGCATGTGATTCAGTAAAAACTGCATTTTGCTATCAAGGATTGCTTTCATTTTTTCTAGCTCAAGCACAGTAAAGATTCAAGGTAGTAAAATTCAATGACTACATTAGGTCAACAGCAGTAACAAAGTGCAATTGGGTTTCACAGATCAGGTATTAGTTCCCTGTACTGAACATTACAGTCAATTTTCTGAAACCAAGCCCTACTGCCAAAGTCCATGTTATTTATCTATACTTCTAATATAACAAAGGTCAAATATTTTCTTGGATAAAAATGTCAGTTTAATGATAGCTAAAGAGTACATTTACATTTGTAAAAATACAAATGACCAATGCAGATAAATATGTTTTAATTGGATGAAGTTTAATAATAAAAGAAATTTAAAATAAAAATGGTGTTTTACTTTTAAAAGCCTCTGTTGCTCCTGGTGCATGGTTTTTGTCTGGGTGGAATTTCAAAGCAAGTTTTCTATACGCCTTCTTTAGGTCTTCTTCACCTGCATCCTTTGACACTCCAAGGACTTCGTAATAATTTTTACATTTCTTTATACTGCAAAAGAAAATGACATAAAATGTTGCAAACAAAAAGTTGTAAAAGTAATGTGTTAACACACAGCTGCAAATGAGCTCATACATTACACTGGTACATTATATTACACCTTTTGCTTTCAATACAAAATGCTTTTAAAATATCCACTCTAGAAACAAAGAATGTCATTTTTTTCATAATAAACTCACTATTGAGCTTATTATGTACATTTATTTTACTTCTACTGTAGAACTACCACAGTTGTAAGAAAGGGTTTCAGTTTGCAACTACTGTAGCATTTCCTCATCCACAATTATATTAATATTGCTGTTAAAAATGCATAAAAAGAAGGTTCCAAATTGACTTTGCAGAACTAGCAGGTAGGACAATGTTTTAACTGTAAACAGCAAATGCACTTCAATATGAAGGATATAAAACAAAGCAAACAATGCCTCCCTTTCTCCAAACAAAAGTCAAACCATACCACCACTCGAGCATTCATTTTTCAGGGAATAAAACATGTGAGAATATTTCTGCTGCTGGGAATGTACCTGGATCATAATAATCTTTCTGTAAGCGTTTATGTAAATTAAAAGAGAGCAGCACCAGGAATTACATATTTAGCTCATCTCATATAATCAAGTGTAGCATTTTTTAGAACTCTGAAAACTCAGAAATATTATTTTTGTAGGCTGTCTCATCCAGACAGGAAAAGCACAATCTGGAAATAATGTAATGATTTGGTATACTTTACAATACCCCAGAAGCAAGAAAGAGCAGTTACAGGAGAAGAGAGAACATCAATTCTATGTGGGCAGGAAGAACTGATCAAACCAGTAAACACAGCTTAACAATCAAACCAAGTTACTCGGGTAAGAGTTCAGAAAGAAAAGGCTGAATCCCAAACTTGCACTGCAGAAATGAGGCACACTGACATTGGGCGCATGCCAAAAGAAATGGGCTGGCCTGAGCAAGAAATAAAAATTACATCCATAAATGCTTTAGAAGCTTCATGTCAGTCTCTTCACATGGCTGTAATTGTATCTGCATTCTCTTAAATGCACAAATTTCTACATAAATATGGGTTCAATGTTGCCAAGACTATGCACAGGGCAGCCAAGTGGAAAACAAGGGGGCAAGCAAGCCTTTGGCATTCTCATGAAAGACACATGGGTATCCTGTAACTAAGGGCATGTGAGCATCAGAAGTACAACCACACCATCATGTGTGGTCCCTTCCTACTTCACAGATTGACAAAATCAAGTTTCATTTGAGGGATCCTGTTTCCTGTGTTCAAATACAGGAGCTTTTATGGAAACCTTGGTGTAATGCTCACAAGAGCACTGAATTGAATGTATGCAGGCAGCTGCCAACACAAACATCCTGTGAAATAAATATAGCTCATTATATTGAAGTAACATTTAATAAGCTCCACTTAGGAAGCTGACAGAGCTAACTAAAAAGAACACAGTGAATCCATCAAGAAAGGATGAAAAGAAAATACATTAAATTATACTCTTGAGTACTGGAAACTTCTTTTTGGTAATCTGTACAAGCAGAAAGAAGTGTGGTAGTGTACAGATACCTTAATCCATACTCTCAGTACCTGGATGATTTATGAACTGTATCAAGAGCAGGTAACTTTATTTAAATGTGTAACAGTATCAAAGTAAGCTTTTATTTCATGAAATTGCTATCTCAACATCCAATCTAAGTTCTCTTTAATAATTCAGTTTCAGAGTTGTCTGTTTGTGGGACAGACTCTTCAGAATTTTGGTTGATATAAAATTACATAGCAAGCCATCACTGTTTAGCAAAGTTGTTATTTTTTTAGCATTAAAACTCTGGTGTTAAACATTCATTCAAGTGTTTTTAAGCACTGTGCATCCTCAACAACTCTCTCCCTCAAAAGCATATGGTCATTTTTCATGAAAAAAACAAACATGAAAGTTGATTTATTTGCAGACCCAATATACACTTATATGGGGAAAAAAAGAACAACATAATAGTTGCCAACCTGTTCTTCTAACTCCCCAAAACCCACTTGAGAGTTCCCTCCTGTTCACAACCAGTGGATGTTCCACAGTGGACAAACCTCAAGGAACAAGTAGCAATGGTGGGTAACAACCAGATGTTCAGGTCAGCATGTGACACACCAGTTTCCAACACCACAATCTGCTTAGAGCCAGTACATCAAACCAGAGCTGCTCCCTGATGAGCAAGTGCAGGGAGAAACCTGCCTTGTGGGTCATACAGCACTTGCCCTCCAAAGGATTAATGCAATCACCTCCACGCAACAGCTATCCTGAACCTGGCCCACAAATGAGGTATTGTTATATCAAGAAACCTGTGTTCAGCCAATGTATAACACATTTCTGTTTTTTCTTTCCAAGTCTTTCCTAGTGGTAAATGAAAAATTCTACAAACACAAATGTGGAACATGCATATACATATGGAAATTTTGCAGATAAAAGGACTTTGGATTAGGCAGATCAAGCTTTAAAGCTGAAAAACATTAAATGATTCTACAAATGCACAGGGCCCAAAAACCATACCTAAGCCTCGAATTTTCAGCAGTGACCTTTATGTTATGAAGCCCTTGCTACACTCTGCCATTAGCCAACAGTTTTACACCATTGCTTGGCCACTTCAAGACAAAAAGCACCTGGACTGTGAGTAGGTAGCATCTTGTTAATGCAGTTTCCTCCTGGGAGGGCCAGTGACTTTTGCCACGAGGTTCCTGACAGAGCACAATTCAGGGCAATCATTACAGGGTAACAGCTCTGTTTTTCCCCCCTTGGCTGAGTCCATTTGAGTTTTGCACCAAAACTTGCACTGGGGATGATGGGACAAGCAAAGATGATTAGAAGGAGCTTTCCAGTTAAACAAAGTTGTCAGTGTTTGTTAACTACTCCTGAGAGGCAAAACTTTAATGCATCACTAACTCAACCTGGTAAGTCAGTTTATCACAGGACAAACTGTGGGATCAGCACAACTCACCAGGACTCAGGTCATACATGGCTGTGCAGCCACCAGGCTTCTCAAACGCTCTTGGAGCACACAGCCCACCCCACCAGGGCCTGAGATGCCCCAGCCCTCCTCACCCTTTAAGAGATGGGGATCATGGGCTTTGCACAGAGATGCTCCAAGTCTTCTGCCCCCAAACTCCACTTTCCTGATGAGAAATTTCCCTCCAGCTGCTGGAAGCTATTGGAAGCCACGGTCAGCTTGATCCTTGTCCCTCAGAAGACGCAGACCTTTTTGGACATATTCCTCACCTCTTTTCTCTAGTAGACTGAACTCTGACAATCCTCACTCAGCCACAATCCCTCACCTGCACCACTGAATTATCCTGTGGAGATTTGTCATGGGAAAGCAGGTGGATGGAAGGATCCACTCCTTCCTCACCTGTCTCTTATTACAGGGCACACAGATCAGCCAGTAAAGGCAGGGAAAAATTAAGAGTAAAACCAGTGGAGGTTCTGGAAAAGCTCCATCAATGATGTTATTGCTGGCTTTTAACTGCATCTGAAATCCCTGCAACAATCTCAGCATGAACAACTTTCTGAATGCTGCATTTCAAATTGTTGTTTGTTTGGTCTTGCTGCCCTTAAGGCACTGCAGTTCCTACTGCTAATTTTCTTGCATATGTAAGCTCCACACAAATGTTTCTTTTTAAAATTCTAATGTACACATCACTTGCTTACTAACTGCCCATTTTGTATTGAATGGGTTATTTTTGTTGTTCTTTATTTCTGGCTTATTTGAAGTTTGGTGTTTTCACTTAAGCTTTGCTTGGCATTTTGGTTTTTTGTGAGTTGCTTTTCTTGTATTTTTCATTCCTGGTTGTATCACTTCTGTATCTGAATTACTATCAAATTATTTCTGTTGTTCGGGTAATTTCTCTCCTTGTTGAATTATCAGTCCCCTGCCAACACCTTGGCACTGTCCTTTTGATTAACAGATTTGCTGGCTGTTCCTGAAATAACACCTGACTTTCACAGAATAGACTTCTCAAACAGCATGGGAGCAAGCGATGGCCTACATTCATGCCCAGTCTGTTGACAGAGGTATCTCATCACGACTTGCAAAGCTCCACTACCCCAGCTTGCTGCTGACAAGGCACCTGCAGGAGAAGTGGTCAGCCAGCTTCAAACTGCAGCACCAACAACTCTGCTGGATGCTGGGCTCCTCTCCATCCTCTGATGGCTGACAGCAGAGGAAGCCCTTCAGGTCCTGAAATGTCTGTTTTCACCTGCAGAAACCCTGGGACTACCACCACTGGCTCTCCTATGACTATAAAATGATGTGATCCTGCTGCTGTGCTTGTCAGATCAATTTTCAAATCTACAATTCAGATTAGGTCAGCACTGCAAGCTTTTATCAGATTAACAAAAGCTATCAGAGGTGCTTGCGTATCTGTATCAAATACCTACAGCAATGCACAATCATGAAATTTGGAGAATTATGAGGTATTTCAAAGGGTCTCCCAAAGCCTCTGTTTACATGCACAGGAACAGCCCAAAAGACAAATACTTCAACGAGAAGCTTGGCAAGGGAGCCACAATTATTTCACCCAATGGTAATCTGAACTGAGCAGCACAGTGAGTAGCAATGTGAATGTTAGTGACAAAGAACCCAACAAGAGGAAGCTATACTGACTTCTGATCCTAGAGTTGAGCAGAAAAACACAGTAAAATGCAGACCAAAATCTATACAGGTCAAATTTCCAATTATGCTGGAGTGCCTGATGCAAATGGTATCTTGCAACTGAGTTGGGAATGTGCCAGTCGGTTTAGGTGACATAAGCGTGGCCTGCAAGAAGTGCTCTAGATTGGGAAGAGAAGGTCACAGCACTGTCGAGGAACTCAAGCTGGTACCAGCATATTCCTGGTTTCTGAAACAAATGCAGCAGAAGTCTCAGATCTCTGTTGCACTGATAGATTCTACAACACATTAGGTGCTTGTCTTACTACCTTGCTCTTGGATGTACCTGATCAGTTTGTGTCCACTGTGTGTATTATGTGAAATGCTCAAGGCTGTGTTTAGCACCAGCATACTTTTCTCCAGATTTTATTTAAGCTTTTATTTTAGGTATGAGCTTTCTGATGAAGTCCATCATGTCTTCTGTGCCACTTTTCCGTGACAGGCTCTATGACTACGATTTTCACCCTAATTTCTCAACCGTTCAACTGGATGTTTCAACAATTCATGGCAGCTCTACAGCCTAATTAAAGGCATGCCCTCATTTCTTTGCTTTGTTGGTTTGTGGGTTTGGTTTTTTTAAACACATGTTGATTGCTCTTATTAATCCACTTCCAGTTAATTATCTCCTCAACCCCAAGCTAGAAAAGAACCAATATATATCTTTGCTGAATTTGCAAAAGTCTCAGCAGAATGCCAGGAAAAAGTCAGTCACACAACTTATACTCCTAGTTTGATCCATGAAATGTGTAGAGGCAATTTTTTGGTTCACTACATTAATTCAAATCAAGCTACTGATTATTCCTGACCACTACTGGATGACACTTAATCCTGCCTTGCAAGGTTTCTACAGAACGCACATGTCTGTTAGTTTGTTTTGGTTCTATCTCAAAGATCCAAATACGAAATTTCATTCTTGTACTTTCTTCCAAGAAACAGGCACTGGCAAGGCAGGAAAAGCAGTATTCCACCACAGTTTTCACAACACAACAATCCAAATTTAACATACTACTAATCAGAGCAGTTTTCTTTTGGATATCAAAAAGGCAATACAGAATATATGCTACGGCTTATTCACTAAAAACAAGAGACCAAAGAGATCAAACACCATGTCAATTTTAAGATCAATTAAAGAGAGCCTGTATAAAACATAAAACATATATATATGTACATATATATATATATAAATCAGAAACTTTTTTTTAAATCATGTAGCAGACAACAGATAATACACACATCACAGCATAAAAAGAAATGGGAAATATTAATACACAGAAGACAAACGATCCTTTTCTTTATATTTCATGCTAGTCCACAGAAAGGGTCTGCTCACTTGGTACAAGTGGGCAGATACGATGAACAGGATTTGTTTGAAAATAATTAAGAACTTTGATAACTAATCCTGGTCAGTACTACTTCAGTTACTTTAAGTGCAGTAGAAAAAAGAAGAGTTTACATTTTAATTTTTACAAAAATGTTTCATTTCTTTATCTCAGCAAAAAATGCTAATAACCTACATGAAACAGTGAAGGAATTGCTTTAAAGCAAAGACCACAAAATCCAAAAGCAAATTCTTCCTTTTTTTTTTTTTTGTTGTGCACATGATTCTCACACGTTTGTCTTAAACTGACATTGCTTGGGTAGCTTTCAGTTGCCTAGAGACTTCTAGGGCACTTGCTCTAAAAAGACATTAAGTCTGTTGTGGGTCCTAGCATATTTCTGCGAGTCTCCTGTCAATATCTCCCCCACGCAGGTCACCCAAGGGTGTTAAGGCAACTTGATCCAGTTCTCAGTGACAAGGTACGAATCGTTAAGAAAAAGATGCATGTACAAGATGGTATTTTCAAAGCATTTCCATTTAAAAGCAACAACGTGCTGTGGTATCTCTCAAGCTTCAAGCTGTCACACTGAAATAGCGAGCAGGGCTCCCACAAAGAGCAGCATTACCCATCACTTATGCAATCAGAGGAAATATGTTACATCTTATGCTTCTCCCTGCTGAGCACCTTGCAAGCTCATGTAATACTCTACAGAACTGTTATGGTAACTTGCTAGTGATCAGTGTCCCCTGTGTATGTGGAAGAAATGAAGCCAGCACAGAGGTGCTTGTTTCTACTCACACCTACTCACATTACTAGAGTAACCCTGATGAAAATTAATGCAGCTAAATTAGTTACATTGCTCCAGGCGTGTCTTCACTATGCTTCTTAAATCTGCTGTCACAAGCAAATTCAAGATAGCTGGACAAGTCCAGGAACCCGAATCAGTGATCCAAGCCAGAGAGCTCAGAGTCAGTCCCCCTGTCTGACAGCTCACTAACGCTTACAACAAAAGCATTGGAAATGGCATGGAAGTGTAGTTAAAGCAGGAGCGCTTTCCCTATGTCTACATTCAGTTACTGAACCAAAAACTCCTAGAGGGAAGAATACTTGAGGATAATGACCACCTTTCAAATCAGGCACATGCAAACCAATTTTGTTTGTCCAATGTCATATTCATGCTGAGTGTCAGAATTTATTGAATTTTGAAGATTTTGCTACCTTGCTGTCTACAAACTTCTTCCCTTAGAGGAAAAAAAAGACAAAAATTGACCTTGAAACACTGTTTAAAACCACTTCTTTTCACACACTATTTCTTTAACCGATTCAAGCGTCTCAAAACCATTCCACTGTGGTACAGCAGAAGCATATGGTGGTGACAAGCTCTATTCTCTAAAGAATACCCTCCCCAGAGGGGCATGTTTCATTTAATTGGAAAAATGTGGGGCCTGACTGAAGCAATGTCATATGCTGCCTGTCATGTTTCCAACTAGAAAGCTCATTCTCACTGTGGTTTAAACATGAACTTTCTCTCGGTTTTCATCACTGAATGTGTTATATTTTTGCATTAAGTTTTAGCCCATTGTTTGTGTTTAATTCTGTTCTCCTTGGCAAAGCACACAAGTTTTTTAATTCTTAACCACAAATTTTTTAAGTGGTTTGTTTATGTCACTAACTAACAACATGGCAAACATCTCAAAACTTCCAACATGAACTGGAAACTTGCTCTGTTGATCACTGCACATCTAAACAAAAACTTAGTCTCTCTCCAAAGGTTTATGAACTGCTGTATTGAAGGACAGCAGCGTTACCCAAGCTAAGGTGAAGATACTGTTTCGACATGATTTTAAGTGGTATGTAAAACACAAACAAACACGGGTTGTTCTGTAAGGTATTACAATTGCTTATTTTGCAAAGACCTCGGTAGGTTTTAAAACTCCATATTCAATATTCTTGAAGCAATGTTGCATCAAGATTATCCTCAATGTGCAACTTCTTGAATACCCCTAACTCTGGTCCTGGTCTTAACAGACTGGATTAAGTTTATATTGTATCTAACAAAGCCCTTCCAGGAAGCAATACCCAATACCACAAAAGTCTACTGGAGAAAAAAGTCCGCTCTACAACACCGTTTCAGTCAAGACAAAGTAAGCAACATACCCTCTGGTAAAACAAACAAACAGAGAGCTCTTGCAGGGAGCCTGATGTCAAAGCAGACAGCAGCTCAGAATGGCATGTCACAGGTGAGTGACTACTGGCACTAAAGCCCTCTTTGCAGCAGCTTTCGGGGAGTATGTTACATGTCTTATTTTGACCTAAGCTGCATTTTACAGAGAACTTCTTTCTGGATATTTTGTCTCACATACGTGTGTACAAACACACATTCTGCATTCATTTTAATAGTTGATACAAGGTGGCCAAAAGCATGCAGGCTTATCTGGGTTTTACTTTAGATGTATCACAAAAGGCAATAACGTTAATTAGAGATGATGGTAAATGAAAAACTCTAGTAAATAACACAAGAGGATTACCATGTGAGAGCTGCTGCTGTCTACCTGCCTGAATGCAGAGCTTCTCTATCAACAAAGAAAAGCTACTTTTTTCCTCACTGTTAGCACAGCTGAATGGATTACTGAACTTCAGGAAGATCCCAAGATAGTATCAACAGTAACATGCATTTCACAGATGCACACAAAAACGTCCCCCACAAATTTCTGTTATGCACAACAGTTCATCCAATATACACAAACTAGGAGACAGGGACCTCTTGATTTCTCTTCAAGCTTCCTCAAAAATATTTGGGCTAGGCTTATCTGAAAATACAGGGCTTTGAGGTGTGCAATTTTGGAGTGGCTATATCCATATTTCTCTAGCAGAAACCAGAGCACATATCAGTATTTTTCTTGCTCCTACAGCCAGCAAGTGTGCAGTGATAAAATGACTTAAGAGTTACTTGCCTCAAAATGACATTTTTATTGACCTTGGTTTCTTTTCACAAATCCTTTCATGATGCCACTTCATCTTAATACTATCAAGCTGCACTAAGCAGAGTTTATACTGCAACTCAGACTATGTGTTCCAGTGCTTCTCAGACACCTTTACTTCCAGACCAAAATCATTTTAACGCTTGTCTAAGACCAGCCTGTACAGCAGGATTAGCCCAAAATTAAACTTAAGGAGTGAGCATGTATTTTCAGTATAAAAATACTTAATAGAAACACTGTCCTGCAAGTTGTACCACAGAATTTTCATCACTTCTTCCACTTACCATGAGATCTACTTAATAACTATTTTGAGTATTATTTTTACATAAAGTAGCCTTGATAGTTTAAAGAAAGGAGCAGCATCTTTCTTGCAGAAAGCAACAGCGTCTCATTTGGTCTTTAAAACCACCAAAACTCTCCTCTTCCTTCTAGTCAAAGTTCAGTACAATTAACCCCTCTGAGCTAACCTCGAATTTCTGTGGCTCCTTC
This sequence comes from Pachycephala philippinensis, assembly GCA_013397055.1. Taxonomy (NCBI): domain Eukaryota; kingdom Metazoa; phylum Chordata; class Aves; order Passeriformes; genus Pachycephala; species Pachycephala philippinensis. The sequence continues at coordinate 40,677 of VWZT01003569.1, read as the reverse complement.
AGATGCTAGAGCTGAAAGCGTAAGTACATAATACACAGAATGAAAAGCAGTGACATATTTAAGCCATACCTTAATACTCCTTCCATTTGGTCTTTGTTGTAGCCTTTTCCACTTTCACCTGCAGCAGATGCATTGCTCTCCTTCGTGCTATTGGGCTTACTTTGATCACTGCTACTGGCTGGCTTTCGGCAGTAAGCGCCTCCCCCAGCAGCACTTCCATTCTTCATAATAGCTTCCAACAAAACTATAAAAACAACAGTATATCATAGTATCATTACAGGTATCAGTGATTAAGTCAGGGCTCCCAAGTATGTTAAATGAGAGCACCACATTACAAGACTAGCTGCTACATCCTCCTTCCTTATTGATCATCACTTTGCAAATGTTTCTGAAGCCAGTCTAGCAATTCCTTTTCATGGCAAAACTATGGAAAAGTGTTTCAAAATTAGTGACTGGACTCCTCCCCTCCATTTCTGCCAAGGTAATGTAACACTGGAGAGAATTTGTCCAGGTGCTTCATTTCTAGATGTTTTTTAGAGGCACTGAACCTGTGCCGTGGGGTGAAAACATCTGAACACCTGAATAGGCAACTGTAAATTGACAGTTGAAGAGGAACTAACCTTACACTCTATAGAAACTGCAAATTATTCCACAGACAGATCAAGCCCATCTCCAGCACATTTCAGTTCCTACAGTACATACCTATCTGTAACCTGAGTCATTAGTGGCCACAAACTGATGCTCTATTCCTTCCAGGCAATATCAGCTGAAATTCTAACCACTGTTAAACTGCCACAAAAAGTCAGGACCAGCCAAGTACACCCAACTCAAGACCTGAATCTTGAAAACCAGCTGGCTTTTGCTAGTTCTTGAAATCCTCTTTCATTCCATCTTCCAGCAAATCCCAAATTTAGCAGTTTTAATAAACATCATACACAAAGTCTGGTTTTTCTTTCTGTATATAAGCCTGTATTTTGGGGGTATCTGTCTACCAATGAGCCAGAAAAAATACCATTCTAACATAAGGGACTGCACACAAAGTATAATATAAATCAAAGATTATTAAATAGTCCAGCTTTCCTGAAAACAGATACCTTCAGAACAAGATGGCAAACTACATAGGCCAAATTTGTTTCACAATGAAAATTAGTTACTATCTGCATTAAAAATGCACTAATAAAAACTGCTAACAAAAAATGTCCCGTGCACTGTGAAAGCATAGCACTTTCTTCTAGAAATCTAGTGGGAAGAATCCTGAAGAATTTTCTCCTAAATGAAAAAAAAAATTCTCCTCTGCCTAGCATGGTGTTTCTCAGAGCAGCAGAAAACTGGTATCCTACATGTCATAGCTTGTATCTCACAGGAAAGAAAAGAAAGTGGCGCTTTGTCGAACAGGAGAGGCACCACTTCTTGAAAACTCTCCAGTATTTACTTTTACATTCACTTATTAGTGAACAGCTACACCCAGCCTGAACAAGAAAGTCAGCTGACTTCAGAGCTGGTCCTATGCTCTGCCTGCCTCAGCAAGACTCATGGATTGATCAGATCAGGCTCTTTAGTGCAGCTATAAGGAAACAACTAAGCTTTAGATGTCTGGTTGTAACTGAGGGGATGCTTTCACTACAAGTGAGATGTGGAGCTTAAAAACAGGAGAGCTACAGTTGCATTATGGATTATAACTGAAGTACATATTCAATATTTGCAATACTTTATTCTAATATCCTCCGTTGTGGCATATAAAGTTGTGAGGTGAGTGAAGTAATAACAACTCCAACGAGGTGACCAGGTCTGCAGGTTAAGAACTAATCAAGAACAGAGCTTCGAACAGACAGTGCCCTCAGAATGAAGCATTTCAGTCCGAATGTGCTCCAAACAAGTGCTAACAGAAAACAAAACAAAACAAAAATTATTTTTCTATCCAATATGACATCTAATAATGGTATCACGTAGAATTCTATTGAACGTGGCCCTCTTGAAATAATGCTTACTCGAAGTTTTGCACTTCCTCCTTTTATATTGGTATTGCTCTAGAAATTTCTCATCGCTGCACCAACATTTGTGCAGAACCTGTGGGAGCAGAAATGGCAGAAACACAGGCATGGGCAACAGTTTGCATTTTTAACATCCAGTGTCTCTTCACAGCAAGTGTAGCTCTAAGTCTCTTAATGAATACGTTTGGCTGCAGTATACTTCAAATATTATTATTTTCTAATCACCTTCTCAAACCTCATAACAGAGCTGCGTTGCTGAGAATACAATGCAGGATGCTTAAAAAAATAAAATTCAAATATATCAGTGTGAACTTCTTAAAATAGCAGGACACAGCATATACAAACATGCTATTGTTCTACACTGAAAAAGAAAACCACACAAAGGGTATAGGGCCATTGTTTTCTTCAAATAAAAGATACAGTTGAGATATTCAGAAAAAACTCTGACTTTTCCATGAACTCCTGGTGGTAAAACCAGCTATTAGAACTGTAGTACTAACACTGTATTAAAGAAAACTTTCGTTGGGCATCTAGTATTTCAAAATAGGGCATACAGGGAACCAAAGACTTATTTTGTTGGCAGGTAAGACAACGAATCTTATCTCTGAATGTGTCTGAAGCCTCTCTTGTGTGTACTATTACCTGCTGTTGAATGAAAGATCCTTGGACTACATTTGATTGCATTATGCATTGAACATGACCCCCCCACACACACTTTCACTAATGGAAGAACTGTTTAATTCAGAATTTGTCCTACTGCAACAGCCTAAAAACTAAGCTGACATGATCCCAACAAATTTGTTTTTAAAGGCAGCATCAGAAATTGGGCAAGAAAAATCTTAAGAAGCACTGAAAAATAAAGTTTTCCTTAACATTGTTTTCTGCCTTCAAACAGAATGGCACCTAAGTTTGAAAAGGACATATTGTCCTTTGCTATCTTTAAATCCACTATTAAAAATCTTTTCCAGACAAGCGATTAGGTTCCATTCAGTTGCAAGACGAATCATTAGCAAAAATCAAAATCAAACAATTTTTTGAACGGCTGAAGCGTAAAATGATTTTCTAGCAAAGAATGACGTCAACATGAACACTGCTACTATGAAGTCATTAGCTCAGTACCATTAAATAAGCACTGACCTTACATTTCACACTAGTAAAGCCTTAAAATAGCACTGCTGCAGTCAGCGTATTTCAGGCAGAAGCTTTGTTTAGCAAAACTAAACTTCACTGATGACTGAACTAGTGCTGAATGCCCTTTAAATGTAAATGTTGCCAAAAGCAGATCACACATAGTATTGTTTTAGAGACAATAGTTAAAACCTATTCTCTGTCCTTTTGTAATCCACTATAACATTAGGAGGAGGAAGCTCCCATCAGTAAAAGATTCAGCATTACCATTCTCATTGCTTTTATGACTGACAGAACTTCATTTGTGAAATGGTGGGCAATTGTTCTCAAAACGATGCTAAAGGTACAATATATGAAGAATCTGCAGCTTCAGTGAAAAATTAGTGCAACTACCTTCTGAACCACCCTCCAAAGAGAAAAATAAGTGAGCAGAGTGACACCTGGGGCTCTACCACATTGTCCAAGCACCATATAAACTCAACACATTATGACTGTAAAGTAAGAATTTGTGTAAGAACTAAATGGGCTCACAAAACCTTAACTGCTTCTTTCTCTCTGGTATGTGCTATGACACATTTTTAATTATCTGAATTATGAATTATGGGTTGGATTTTTTTCTTCTAGTGGACTCCCCACTAAAAGATGTCAATGAGCACAATTTAATTTGTTCTTACCCAATGTAAAATGCCAGTTGTATTTATTGCAGACCTTCCAGAACCTGTCCCGAAAAAAAGACATTCCATGTCCTTCCACCTTACTGCACTTTTAAGAGGGCCTTTTAAGTGCCTCAAACTTTAAAACCAAAATAAATTCAATGAGTTGCTGTCGTTTTGGGAGGAAATGAGATGAGTTAAAAAGATTTAACAACCTCCACAGCTAGAAAACTGAAGCACAGAGATATGAGAAGTTTACAGAGTCCCCTAATTTCTAAGTACCTAGTTCAAATCAGGCCTAGGGTCTGAATTTTTTCAGTGGTATTAGGGCATCTGCAATTCTCTTTAGCTTCACATGGAGCTTTAACTGCCCACCAGTTCCACAAATCAGGCCCTTGTTTCAAGCTGAATACCTGGAAAACGAAGCACAAACAATTAGCTGGTCACTAATGGAAACAGAGTGAACTGACTTACTTAACACCACAGAGGAATTCTGTGAAGCTTCTAGTTTAAAGACACAATTCCCCAGATTACAGCCCACTACCACAAGGCCATCTTCTTTTCCCCAGGTCTGTGCCTCATTTGTGACTGACTTTGCTAATTTCCACAGTGAATAAAACAAGTGTCCTACAGACAATAGCCTAATTAGCCATCTATTTCCTGCACTGAATACTTTATAATGGTGGTTATGTAGTAGCAGTCCTACTTAAAAAAACCCCAAATGCTCAAAATAAATCAGATGAAGATTTTTTTCCCTGAAAGGTACTCTCTTATCTTTGAGATATAAAATGATAATATGTTGTGAAGCAGAAAAAGTTATTTGCTCTCCTTGGTGGAAGAAGCTGAATTGAAATTCTCTGCCTTCCTGCCTCCTGACCAATACAGATTCCAAAAAGCTCAAAGTATTTTCATGCATGTCATGTTCTCAAGCCGCAGAGATTTAGGGGAATATGGCAACATCCATGCTGTCTTGCAGGACAAAAAACACACACTTGAAAAATTAAACACTAATTTAAAAAAAAGCGCTGGGAGACCTTTATCTATTGTTTGCATATAAAAAGTAGTCATGAGATAAGAGGCCCAAAAATGTTCGCTGCATCTTCTCACAGCAACTTCCAGTCAGGATTTTGCCTCAAACTTACATTGCAAAAATGGCAAATGCCGAGGCCTTTAAGAGGTACAGGGAACTGAAGTTTTTCCTACTCCTTCCACAGCATAGACCACATAAGTGAGAACCAGAGGAACGCAACAAGTCCCTGCTGCGTCCAAAGGTGTTTTGAGCTGATTTCTGGCACGGTGTGACAGAGAGACTCCAAGACAGGTAACAGTGCTACATACACTGAAACCTTACTGCCGCTCCTTTTAAAAAATTATTTCTAAACACCTTTTGCTAAAAAGATGCTAAATATTTTTCAAGTTTTTAGTACAGAATAGTCAGAAGAGCTAATTAACTTTTAGGGGGAGCCACCTACTCCATTTTCTCTAGAAAACGTTAACCTGTGTTCAATTCCTATGTGGCTACTGTACAAGCAAAAGGGAACCAAACCCAAACCACAAGTATATTAGAGAATGAAGACACGGTCCACTCTGGAGCTGCGGCTCCCATTGCCAGCTGATAGAGAGGGGTAATTCACAGTGACAGAAGAGAAGCCAACCCAGCCTGTCTCGGCCTGGGGCCTGAGATGTCCTTATGTTAATCGGGGCTAAGCCTCGTCTGTAGGGCTGCGTTTATACTGATGGCTGAAGGGAGGAGGGGGAATGCAGGCGAGGAGCTGGGTCGGCCCTGGGAGATCCCCGCTGGCGCCGGGGGAGGTAAACCCACTGCTCCCCAGCGCCTGACGCCAGAGTCATGCACTGGCGGGGGGAAGCCACCTGCCCTGAGCGCTCCTCCTGGGCACAGACTCCGGCCTCCTTTCCCAGCCCAGCCGCGCACCCCGCCAGAGCCCCCGGGCTGGCTTTGGGGGCCGGGTCCCGCTCCCCTCAGCCTGCAGGGCCCCCCCGGGGCAGGCTCCCCCTGCGCCCGCCCTCCTGCGGGCCCCGCGGTCGGTCCGGGCTCGTCCCACCGGAGCCGGGCCGCGGACACCGAGAGCCAGGAGGGGGCCGGGCTTCACCTCGGGCCGTCTCGGTCGGGTAGAGCTTCTGCGCCTTGCCCAGGAAGCGGAGGGCGCGGTCGCGGTTCCCGGCCTCCAGCGCCTCCCGCGCGANGGGGCCGAGAGCGGCGCGGGGCGTCAGGCGGGGCTCCGCTCACTCCGCAGGGCTCATCCCGCCGCTGCCCCGGCGCTGCCGCAGCCCCAGCGCGGCGCTCGCACCGGCGCCAGCCCGGCCGCCCCTTCCGGGCCCCGCCGCGCATGCGCCGCCCCGCCCGCCCGGGGCTCCTCCGCTGCCCGGCCTGGAGCGGATGGAAGGGCCGGGAGCGCCCCAGCCGGGAGCACACCGCCCGCCCGCTCGGCCCCGGGAGGGAGCCGGCTGCGATGGAAAAGTACCGTGCGCGCTGCCGCAGCACTGCGGCCCCGCACACAAGTGAGAGGAGCCCACGCGGTGCCACTGCTTCCCGTGCCCTGACTCTGCCTTAAGGTACTCATTAGCTCCTCGTAACGGCTCACTGTAATTAGTGACACCAATTACAGCCCGGCAAGGACTGCTTAGCCGCCAAGGAAGCACTCGGGTGCTGATCCAGGGAAGCACCGCAGCGCCAGAGGAGTGCAGTCAGCACAGGTCTAAAACCAGCGTCTCGTCCGATCTAGGTCACTGCCTTCCAGCTACAGTGCTGCAGCAGAGATTATTGCCTGCAAGAGCTTAGGGACACACAAGAGCCTGTTCACAGCAGAAGCATCTCCCTTTGCAGTATTTCACTGCTGCATGCAGTTCTGGAAGGCAGGGAGCTTGCTACCTTCAGCCACACACCGTAACCATTCCCTTCTGCCTCAGCGAAAGTAGGTTTCCCTTACCACAGCAACCGGCAGGGCTTTGCTGTACGAGATGAACTGGCAGAGGGAAGGACAGCTGAAGGTGTGCCCAGAACCACCGTAATCCACTGCTACTGAGGATTCTACTGCATGGCACAATTTAAAGGCTGCTGCAGTACAGCCTCTGCTTTCATGGATGTCTGTCAAGAGCTTTTGCAAGCTGAAACAGTAAGAGGGGCCAGGCCCTAACACGGAATTAGGTGAAGCATGGAATTTCGACATCCTTTCAGCTTATCATACCCTCCTTCGTGACAGACCCTTTCCCTCTGTGGAGGCTGATATTGAGTATAACTGGCCTTAAGCAGCATCAGCCTTTTATCTGCCATGCTAAAGACAACTTCAGCACAGGACACAGCAGGTTCAGTTCAGAAGAATTTAACTTTATAGGAGGAAGCCCTGTGCCCTTTCACTACATTGTATTTACTAACTGCAATATTCTCAGGCGGCATTTCAAGATGCCCGAAGCCCAGAGGAAAGGGTTGTTAGTTACACGCTCTTGGAACAACTTCAAGAGCTGCACAGTGGAACCAAGTATTTTCCAGTTAATGAAAAAGAGACAAATTCGTCTTGACATAACATTTATTATTTCCACTCTAGTAGATGAAAAGTCTGTACAAAACCAAACATTTCCTTTACTTAAACCAATCTAAAAACAGTCAGCTCAATTACAATCCACTACAAACACAATAGCTTCTTTGAAGCCATGGTAACACTTAAATACGGTTAAGACTTCAATGCAGAAATTTGGTTTGTTAGAAAGCTCAAGGGAGCTTTAGCTTCTCAAAGTTAAAAAAAGGCAAAATCGTGTTTCACAGATACAGTCCACTGGAATCACCAACACTGGACAAATTAAGTACTTCGAGTCCTGAGATAACAAGGAATCCTGGTATCCTTTAGACAGTCTTCTGTTGTCCTTTCTTGCCAATGAGGGACTTGTGGATATGTGGTATTACACCTAAGAAAGAACAACAATTAAGACCATGCTATTTCTCTTCAACAATTTTTCTAAACTTCATGCTTCAAATAAAATGACAGTACTAAGGACCTTCAAGTCTGTGACAGTTCATGCCACCCAAAGACCCACAAAAAGTAAGCAACTGACATACCACCACCAGCAATTGTTGCCTTGATCAGAGAATCCAGCTCCTCATCTCCTCTAATGGCAAGCTGCAAGTGACGGGGAGTGATACGTTTCACCTTCAAGTCTTTGGATGCATTTCCCGCCAGCTCCAGGACCTGAAAAAGACCATTTTTCATCAGTTACACAAGCAAGTGAGACCAACTGCATAGTCTTAGCTGTTTAATTCTCTATTCCAAATACAGCATCACTGTTAGTGACACAAGACAGCACACAATGTCTCTTTTGAAAAGGTTCCTCCTTTGGAGCTCTGCATTTAGTTTTCCCAATAACAGAGTAAGTGTCTTACAGCAGGTACAACATGCTGTAAAGGCCCATTTTAGAAGTTATTTCACACACTGCATTTTTCCTACAAGTCTCAGTGCAGGACTTGCACAAAATGCAAAGGATTTGTATTTCATGGTCTTCTGATGATGCAGGCATTAAAACTGTCTCAAAGCACACGGAGAGTTCACAAACCAGTCCAAACTGTCAGATACACTAGGCTCTGGTCATTCTGCCATTTGGGAGTTGACCAACTTGCTTGCACCCCTTGCAGGAATTTTACCTCAGCTGTCAGGTACTCCAGGATTGCAGCACTATACACAGCAGCTGTAGCTCCTACACGCCCATGGCTGGTTGTCCTAGACTTCAGGTGCCTATGGATACGGCCAACAGGGAACTGGAAAATAACAGAAGTATAAAAAGGCTGTGATGACAGAAAGCCTCTGCACAAAACCACATCCGGGGCAGCAGAATCCCAGTGGCAGAAGCACGGGCTGCATTTCAAAACTTGAGAATCCATTTAAGACACTGCATGCCAAACTCACATTAGCAACTTCACGATTCTCAGCACAACCAGTAACAATGGCCACAAGGGAATTATCTTCCCACCCGCACAGATATGCAAAAGTCTAAAACCTGTTGGGTGTTCTAATGCCTGGTTTATGATCCTTACATCATTCCAGACAACATGCAGACAGCACAGTATGAAGGTTTCACACTGTACAAACAAACCAACAGATGGAAGGCCAGCCTGCCTGTCACCCACCCACGCCCGAGCCCCTGCTCACCTGCAATCCAGCCCGTTGGGAACGGGAAACTGCTTTGGTCTTGGTCTTCCCAGAGTCCTTCCCAGCTTTCCCGCCAGCCTGGCAATGCCAATAGAAGAGTAGGAGCTGACGTCCCCCACCGCGCATGCGCCCCCCCCGCCATCCCCC
>VWZT01003569.1:0-31107 GCA_013397055.1 Pachycephala philippinensis | reverse complement strand
GGCGCGGCCGCACGCGCGACGCGGGCAGAGAGGGAGGCCCCGCCTCCATTTAAAGAGACAGGAGGGCTGAGGGGGTGTCTCGGTCCTGTCACCTCCGATGTGCGGGCTCGTGCAGCCTCAGCCACCTCACAGGCGCTGGCGGCCTGTGCTGGGCATGGGGCTCCGTGGGGTCACCGGCGAGAGGGGCCCTGCTGACAGTCACTCCACTCATTTACCCGGGGTTCTGTATCGCCCGGTCCCCCTCCTGCTCCGAGCCTCGCCTGTGTACTCAGATCGCTCCAGAGCCGCCGCACTGCTGGCGAAGCCGTCTTTCCACAATGGAGTTAATTGGCTTTGTGTGCAAAGCGCCCCAGGAGCAGCCTGAAGGAGATTATCTCCTTCAGCGTTTGGGATGAGGAGCTCTTTCACGGCGTTGGCGAGGAGATGAGGCTGCCCAGGGGCGTCGAATAAAGCTCGCATCAACTCTTCAAGATTCCGGGGGTGGGGAAGTGCCAACAACTCTACACACGTGCGCTGAGTTTTATTTTTACTTCTGTCTTAAGCAGAGGATACGCCAATACCTAGGGCCACCCAGCCTCAAACCCCTTTGTGTCGCCGGATATTTCACAAACTGCAGTTAAAAGCAGTTTATCATGAATTCTTTTCCAAGTGTAACAATTAATGCAGTGCAAATTTCCTCACCTTGGGCACTTCGAATCCCTGCCTGTTTCCCTAAAATGAAGCCTTAACCCCCTTGGTTTTTCGGGGTGCCATTTTCAGTACGTCATCATTTAACCTCAGAGCTCAGCTGAGGGTGTTCTTGGTTAATCCAATTCTTTCAGCTTCAAAAAAGTAACAATTCACGGTGCTCTTCCAGAACACTGTAAGTCTGTGTTATCTGAGCGATTTGCTGTTCATCTGCGAGCACACAATGAGCTCAGGGAGAAACCCTGGCCCTTAGACGGCTGAAAAGCTCTTTAGAGGGAAGATGAGCTGGATCTGTCATGCACTTTACCAATCTGATCGCAAACCCACCACTTTAGCAGTTGTAGCTTGTATTTCCTCTACCTTGATATTCATTGTCCTGAGCACAATGAATGCTCTTACAGCCAGACATTTAATGGGAGGTAGAGCTGAGGGCATAAAGTTCTCATGAGGATTCTCTCCTTGCCATAACTTTTTCACTTTATTCAGGTCTACAACAATCGAAATACTTTAAGAAGCTTTAAGACAGGAGGATATGTGCTGATCCCTAGAGCTTCACTTAAAGGTCTTTCGAGCTGTTCACGGAACTAGTAAAGATTTAAAACTTTGTGCCTCTTCTTCTGCAGTATGTGACAGCAAATACTTGGTCCCCTGGCTACAAAGGACCCTTTGCTTGAATCTCCATGCAGCCTAAGGCCACATCATCAGTGCCTTTAACACCCAGTTTCAGTTCGGGCATTTAGTCCCAGCTGCTATCGCCTCAGGGTGGGGAGACCTACTTCCAGGCACATTCACAGAGAGGCAGGACTGAATTGAGAGCAGACACTCCTACATGCAGGGATCTGGCAGTTTGTTTTTATGTAACTGTCTGGTGCTTCTGTCTATTTGAAGCATCGGTTGTTTATATTCTCCTTCAGCAAGAAAGAAGATAAGAGGGTTTGAAGAATTTTGGGGGTTGTTTTAAAGTTTAAAAACAAACCTCAAGATTTTACAAAAGCTTGCAGAATTTAACATTTCTTTCCACATGCTGTTTAAAAACTATTTCTGTTCAAAATCAAGGATCCGTTTGCCCTTTACCTTTCAGGGAAAGGGAACCAAGTTGCAGGCCATAAGACCCCTGCGGAAGACCATTCAAGATGTAGGAAGAAAAAAAAAATTCTCTTTGGGTTCTGTCCACAGAAGTGCTAGGAAGAGGAACAAAAAGGCCTCCTATGAGATGGAGATAATCCCTATCCCTGGTTCACACACGAGCTTTCCCTATGGCTCACTTTGGCTGCATGCTTTCAGCTGCTCGGAGCTCCTTACAGCTAGGATTACGCAGGCAAGGCAGCCTAACACCAAAGGTTAAGCTAAAGCAAGGATGTATATTTACCATACAGATCAGGTTAGGGACGTGTCAGGTAGAGTACATGAAACTAGCCTCAGATCACCCTACGCCAGCTAACAAGACTCTCTCACAAGCACAACCTGAACTCTCCTCTCTGCTATTCAAAGAGATAAATTGAAACAAACTTAGGTACAGAGGAACAATCCCCAAGCAACTTCAGACCCAGTCGCTGGCACAAATAACTCAACCTCAATCCCACACGCACAAAAGGAGCCAAAGGGAGCACTTACCACCTCCATCTTCCTAATGATATTTGTACCTGAAGCCTATCCCCAAGTGTCTGTTACCTTTCAAGGCCACAGCGGTGAAGAGCTTTGCATCATTTACCCAGCCCTTGTGCCCCTGCTTTATTACTATGAAGTTTTTCTGGTGCTTCTCATTACAGATGTTGTGTTGGCACTGTGTTGTCTGTGTTGGGTAGCCCATGCCTCACCTGCTGTTGTGCAGTCCCTCACACACAGCCCAGCAGACAGGCTGCTACTACGTTGTGTAGTGTTGCTTTCTTTTGTACTCGGCCTCATACTTGGTAATATTTCCTTGGAAAAAAGCACTTATTTCCAATTGCCTCCAAAACAGAAACACATCCCCTAAAGCACGTAATACTTCTCACCCCTCACTAAGTACTGGGCTACGAACATGATATTATTTGGACTTTCTTGAATTTATGTTTTTCAGGATCTTAGTTTCTGCAGAAGTGGTGGAGATCATCTTTAGCAGACTGATGAAGCTTTTCCCAGAAAGCTCTTTGTACCACGCCCTTCAGAACTATACAGTTTCTGGATCCTGCACAAGTTTAAGTGGGAGATACATGTCTAGGTGCTCAGCTCTGCCATGGTATTCACAGGATACAAATCTGGATATCTATGGAACTTCAAAAGCCAGGCAGCAGAAAGTATTTGAGAAATTAATTTTTTTAGGTGACAGCTAAGCAGTTTAGTTTTTAGTATACAGTTTTTAGTCAGAGGTTTTAGTATGCCGAACTTTAACTAACTCCCCTTAGGTGAGTAATATAGTTTGTTAGGGGTGTTTTTTTAGTCACCACTTAAATGAATTTAGGCTCTAGTTTTTGTGGTGAGATGAATTCCAGTATGAGTTGTATTTGCTCCCGGGGTTCTTTCCCCTTGCAGAGGGCTTCCCTTCTGCCCGCTTCCAGGATCTCTATCAAATAACAGGGTTCTCCTCAGCTGGGTCTCTCTGTTGGTTGCTGTATTTGGATTCAGGAAAATCTCACCCTCTCTGGCTGCTCTGTCGTATTGTTTGTAGTGATGAATGGATTCAATTGTTCGGCTTAACAGATACATTTATTAATCTGTTATCTCTAAACAGCTTCACACATTTTAGGAATGAGATATGGTGTGAGATACGTGGTGAAGGGATTACCGTGGACATGATGGCCTGCCGATGAGGTGATAGGTTATCTTATCTATAGGTTGCAGGTGATTCTCGTCACTGCAATTCAGGTGGAAGCGGGGAGTGACACTGAGGTGCCACAGTCCTGCTCCGCCCTTGCCCAAGACACATAGCCTTTGTAATCTCTCTTTTTGTAACTCCCAATATTCCTCATTTAGCTATAAAGTGTCTGCCCCTCCCTTTTGTGACAGCAGCTAACAGAATATTTGACTACATTCTCACCTCCACTTCTCCAAAAAAAGGTAATTCGGTATTTGAAATCCTCCATGGCAGAGGATGAGCATACAACCACCTTGCCAACAAGTCAAAGGGCTTGCTCCTCTCTCCTTCCCCAAAGTCAGGATGCCTCTTTGGTAAGATTTGCACCTCTAGAACATTTCTGTAAACACTTGTACATAGTACTGTATATTTATATTTTGCATGTCTAGTGAATCTATTACTGCCAATCTAAAAGACTCTACAGCCTGTTGTTCCAATAAACTGCACTGTTTGTGAGTCTGTGTTCATGCAAGTTCTTCTGAACCCAACCAGACCTATAGTGTTTCTTTGGGAAGCTGCACTATTTATGAATTTCTGATTGTGAATGAGACTTAGGATGTAACCCACTCTATTGGTGCATCTAGGATCTTACTGAATGCAACTGAACTTACAGTGCTGAATTGGTTATAATAAAAAAAAATAAACCTAGCTGCACCCAGCCTCTCTGAGGACCAGCTGGAAAGCAGGAGGGTTTATTTTCTGATAAGTTTCTATACTCTTAACACAACATAGGTCTCTGTAATAGTTCTGCAAATAACGCATACTGATTTCAGAAAGACTTGAACTACCCCTGTATCTGCACTGTTGTTCATAGTACACCCTTGTATTTGCTATTAATAGTGTCACAATGACTAGCCTGAATAGATTTTTATCTTGTTCTTGTTTAGCCAGCTCTGAAAGGAAACTACAGCTAGTTAGGCAAGGTGAAATGAGACTCTGTCAGGGACGGTGACAGCCAGAACTCCTTAACCTCATCCTTCCCATTGTCTTACGTAGAAACTTATCCCTTAACACTCTCTTGTTGCTGTTTGCTTTGGTCCTCCCCCTTACCCATATCTGAGCTCTGTCCAAATAGTAACTGACGTTATATTTATGTGATATTTTGTGTTGGCTACAAAGTCATTTGCAAGCATCTACTCCAAATATATTTAAGTTGGGGAGCTCTTGGGTGAATCTAATTTGCCTTGTGATACCTATGTCCCGAGGACATTGTAATTAATCAAATAGGCTTTTACCAGCTGTAGAAATTTTGTTACACCAATTTCTTTTCCTAAGAAAGCAACCTGGAAAATGTGAAAAAGAAATGGGAAGAAAATTGCGTTTTCCTGAAGGTGGCTTGTTCCAGGTTTTCAAACAAAATGCTCCCTTGAAGGAGCTGCAAACGGTTCTACACAACTTGTTCTGTAAAAATGAAAAAAGAAATGCTGCCTGCGCTTTGGAAGTCCAGAGAGAAAATTCACTGGGGGGCTTGCCCTTTCCTTGCCAAAGGCATTGCAAGTAGAAGGGATTCGACTCTTCTTAGGTGGTAGGAGGCAGCTACTACAGCTATCATTTCTTCCTCATGGTGTAAATTGGGTTTTGTAGAGAAGTAACTGAAGCTCCCAACTGGAATGAGATCTTGTACCACACCTGGCTTGTCACACACACAGCCTAGCCCTCACTGAATAATACCTAATTAATAATAACATGTTCTCATTTTTAGTCATCTGCAACAAAGAACTGCAAGCCCCAGGGCCTGTTTTATACTGAGAAATTGCCAGTTTCACAGAGCGAGTCGAGGTGTCAGCACAAATACAACTGTTACCGACACACCTTTACAAACAACAATAAGATTAACAGAGTTCACTTCTGCCAAAATTTGGGATTATAGCAAAGGGCGTCTCATTCCCAAGAAGAGTAACTTCCAGAGAGGTTGTTGTTTTTTTTTTTTTTTTGGTTTTTTTTTTTTTTTTTTTTTTTTTTTTTTTTTTTTTTTTTTTTTGTTTTTTTTTTTTTTTTTTTTTTGTTTTTTTTTGTTTTTTTTTTTGTTTGGTTGTTTGGTTGGTTTTTTTTGGTTTTTTTGGTTTTTTTTTATCTTTAAGTTTTAGTAATTGTACCTAAAAAAGAAAAAAAAAAGGGTAAGTAGGTAAGTAGACTCCTCACCTTCTTTCTTCTCTTCTTTATTGTTTGCTGCAGTGAAGGGCTTTTTGTGCTGGACTCCTTTTGGAAATTTCCAACTTTCCTTAATGCAGAGGTTTGCACTTGGAAGCGTTTGATCTTACAGTATGACTATTACTGCCCAATTAAATTTCATATACCGTGAAAATGAGTCACACATTGACCAGGGTTATAGAGATGCATCTCTTCAACTGTAATGGGGCTGTGACTGACCAGATGAAATTGTCCCAATGGTGGCAGCATAACATAAGAAATAAAATACAAAAATATGAAGGGTTTCCTCTTCAGCTAGGATTTTTAGGCTGAGTCATCATCACCAAAGAGGTATCCTTGTTCTCTGGGGGTGGGGTTGCCGTTAAAACCAAAGCACAGCACTTATCTTCCTGTAAAATGGGAAAGAAAACATTTTGTTTTTTGCAGTCAGGAGACCAGGCAAGGTCAGCATTTCACACGAGATGGACCTTGTCTGGCAGCCATCTGGTTAAGATCCTCTGCTAGGACTTCAGAGCAGGAAAGATAACATGCATTAAGGATCTTGTGCTAAAAAGAATTTTTTTTCTTAGATATGAAAGCAAAACAAAATCTAGCATGTGAAATTCCCTAGGTGAAGTTACTGCAGATGAAAAGAGGCATAATTATGCAGCTATAAAATCACTGACTTTAACAAGTAAGCTCTTTTCTGGCTTAAAAAACCCCTGCCATCCCATCAAATTTTTGGGGGGTTTTGTATGTCCTGATAACTTTCTGATTATACATCATTGCATCTTTTCTAATTATCTCACCTGGGCCTGGGCCTGCATGGTCTTGCATTTGTCCCAAATCCACGCATGTAAAAAGCAGAAAAAATGGAAACAAGTTTGTCAAATACAATTTACTGGTGAGGCCTTGCAGCACCTGGGAGCAGTCTGAAAGAAGAGAAATATTCAGCACAGGGAGAGTTAAACATCGGTGGTTTAAAAGGCTTTCATCAGGAGCGTCTTCTTTTCTGTGGCTCTTCAAGGGGATGTGTATCCATCCCTCTTATCTTAGTGAAGCAGCTGGGCTACTGCTCCCGTAAATCAGGAGCAAAGCTAGGGGATGGTGATGGGTAAGAGTTATGGCAGAGCAGTGGTGGTGCCTGGTGAGAGGGAGCAGAGCAGCTTAAAACGAGGCGCTTGGACTTGCTGTGGGAGGGAGAGATGGGGGACACGAAGCCTGCAGCACGGTGGCGACAGCAGGGAAGGGGCAGAGCTGATACCTGTGGGGCAAATCCTTCTCTGGGGCATGGGAACCCCCACCCCCCGAGCTTGGCATGGAGCAGCTGGGAGGTAAGTGTGGGGATGGGCTCAGCGTGGGAGTGCTGGCAGTGGGTGTTATGTCACACCCTGCCTCTGAAAGCCACTGGTGCCAGAGTGGGTCAAAGCCACAGGAGCTGCTTGCACACGACAGCCCCTCAAAATTGCAAGGCTTGCAATGCCTTTCTCAGCTTGAGGAGCAGAGCCTTTTGCTAGCACACAGTAATGTGGCATCTTCAAGAGCAGTGATTATGGGTGGGATTTTTAGGCATTCCTCTTGGTCATCATTTTGATCCTGTTCACCTGACTTTGGCACGTGGGTGATGGTGCAGTCAAGATGCTGAAGCTGCTGCGTAGGAACCAGGTTGCATAAATACATATGCCCAGCCTGATTTGTTTCCCTCACTGCCTGGTTCCCCAGCAGAACCCCAACAATACCACGGGGCTTCCCCGTGCTTTAGAGCAGCCCCAAGGATGCAGGGTTCAAACATGCGAAGTAGCCGCTGATGAGTCACCACAGAAGAAAAGGGTTTGATGAGCAACTGAGAGTTGCCACCCAAGACTACAAAGATTGCTTCACATCTCTGCATGGGGCAATGCAACAGGCTCCCCATGTTCCTTCCTGCATTTGAGGTAGAGTAATACTTGTTGCCCAGCTGGAGTCCCTGAGGAGCTCTTGGGCTCAGGGGCTGTTGGTGCCTTTAGTCCCTGGTGCTGGCTGTGAGGGCGAAGGGCTGCAGACAACCAACCTGAAGAAGCCCAGGGAACTTGCACCTCCCTCCTTCATCCCTTCTGCAGGGAGACCTTACTTCAAAGTGCCCCCCCTCCCCCAGCAGCTGTGTTTCCCTCCTCTCTTGCTCTTGGAGACACTTAAAATAGCACAACATTTACCGGAACTCAGATGTAACCACAGTGGAGGACAAAGGAGTATTTTTGCTAATGTCTCTGCTTGTATGGGACTATGTAGATGCCTTTTCAGATGTTGGTGGGCAGCCAAGAAACAGCTGTTTGTGGTACCATCTTCCAGAGCTAGGATCAGTGCACTCCAGCACTTTGTGCACCTGTCTTTTGTCATGCATAGGTCTCATTTTTTCTTGCTGTTTAGGAAAAGAAAATAGAAAAAACCCTCAAACAAACACAACCCTCCCCCAAAAACCAGACAAACAAACAAGCAAATCAGATTAGGGCTGCTCAGTGGATGATTTCTAAAGGAATTCCCTGTGAAATGTGAACTGTCATAGCTGTCAGTGCCTACACAACTGCAAAAAGCTGAAAGCCTCCCCTCAAAAAACAGCTTGGGACAAAAAGTGGACATCCAGAGGTTCCTGGGCCTCCTGCCTCAGAGGAGCCAGGCACAGCATCTCTGCAGTAGTGAGGGTGGAGGCTGCCAGCAGGACATGGCTGATCATTATGGACATTGTTGTGGAAAGGTGGTGTCCCACAGAGAGCATATATGCCAGGATGTACTCCCATGGCAGTGGTGCACGGTCACAGAGGTTTCTCCTGTGACCTGCAGCACCTGTCCCTCCGTATCCTTTCCACTTTCACTTATTTGGTCATTTGTTTGCTGTTACATGTATTGGATGTACCAGACTTGCAATAGAAACAGCTCCTCCAAAACGCCACATTTCCTACTCCTTTCCTGAGGCTTCAGGCAACCTGTCATGGAGCACAAAGGAGACACCGCAGCTGTGGGCATCTTGCAGGTCACAGATCTGCACCTATAAAAGCACTGCCACTGCCTCTCACAATATGGTGCACCCTATTTCCTGCAGCCACATGAAACATTCCCTGATGTGTTCCAGCCCCAGCTGCTGCAACAGTGACAAAATAGCACAGTAACAGCCCACGGCCACTGCGTGAAACCATCCGCTTTTGCACTGCTTCAGAAACACTGTCCTACCCTTCACCATGGGTTTGTACTCAGCTTTGCCTGAGCCGGACCTTTAACATCAGCCACATCTCCAGCAAGAAGCGCTTCTTACCAGGAGTATCATTTCCTCCTCTTAAATAAGATCAAAAGCATTCAGCAATAACCAGTTTGATCTATGACTTGCCTCATGGACTTGCCCTTGGCTTACAGGGATTTACATACCCATCAGCACTTTCAGACCAGCACCACACAGGCTGAATGGGGGTGTGTGTGTGTGTGTCCAAGTTTCCTACATCCCTAAGCTTATCAGTCAGAAAATCAAATGTTGGGGCATTTGCATGTCGTTATTGCTTACCTATTTTATCTACTTAGCCTAATGAGCTAACTAGGCTCATTTGATCCTCAGCATTCACTAATCCCAATTAGAGATGGGCCCAAACCAGGACCTGGATCCCAATTAGGAGATAACAAGCTCTTGGCAATCTGCTGCCTCCAGCAATCCTTGCAGCTGCTCGTGGTGTGTGGGAGTGGAGGAGCCCCCATGAAACAGCAAGGAATTGCAGACCCACATCACCTCTGTGCTCAAGCTCTACAGACAACAGAGCAGCAGATCAGGATCTAAATGCATCGTTTGCTTTGCAGTGTTCTGCATTTATCTTGAACACTATACCTTCTCCCCCTGCCCCCCAAAAAAGTGAGGGACAGTTGGTTTTTGCACCTGTCTGTATCAGTTACATCAGACCATCCATAATGGCCAGAAAAGCCCCTGACTATTAAAGCTCTTACATCTCATCATCCTTTGCAGCTGCTTCTTGTCCCCTTGGCTCATTCTGAACACGACATGGTGACAAACCCACACACATGCTGTAGCCACCATGCACAAGTAGCTGTAGCAAGGAATTATGCCCAGATGAAAAAGTGAGCTTGTCCTGCAACAGCTGTGGTCAACTGGACGGGCCTTGGGGCTTGCTTCTGACTTGGCTGTTAAAAAGGGCTACTTGTGTCTGCTGTGCTTCTGCATGCACAAGGGAGGGACAGTGGCATGCAGAGTGCCCTCAGGCACGTCCCCTGAACATCAGGTCCAAGAGTCCATCACTGTTTCACCAAAGTTAAGAGCTGAAGGATGAGGTATTAGTGGTCTCCTCCAGATCCCACACCATTGACATGGTTTCTTTCAGCACAGAGTTGCATGGAGAGACTGATCAGCACTTGCCTTCTTGATGTTTTCGAAGAGCCATGTCTTCCACTTGGGACTGTACCTGGTCTCCATCTTTCCCTGTACTAGGGAAGGGTTTTACCTTCTGCAGGGCTTGCACCACTGGCGAGACGTGCTGCATTCCCCTGCAGGGATACAAAGGGCTTCTGGTAACCTGTGCAGGCAGGAGGCTCCACGTGGGCCTCCTACAGCCTTTTCCTAAGTATGTTCTTCTTCCCCCAGCCAGGGATATCTGACTCTGCCAAGATGTGGATGCATAAGTTGCCAACTCCTCTCACTGGAAGCTAATCGCTAGCTCACTGAACAAAGAAAATCCAATTTGGCACCAAAAAAAGCAAACAGTCTAATTCTGGTCTCTCATCTTTCTTTCCCTGCTGGTGCAGTTCATCAGACTTTTCACTGATTTATGCCTCGGATGCAAGAAGAGTTTTAGACTCAAGGTTATTTTCCTGTCAGGTGTAGGCATGTCCTCACTGTAACACAGAATGAAAAGGTTTATGAGCTGCGGATGTTCACAAAGGGAGACATGGAGCTCCTGGAGCAGGTCCAGCGCAGGGCAAAGAAGATGATTAAGGGATGAGGACAGGCTGAGGGAGCTGGGCCTGTTCAGCCTCAAGAAGAGACAACTTAGAGGGGAAGTCATCAACATTTATAAATATCTGAAGGAAGGATGTCAAGAGGACAGAACCACGCTCTGCTCAGTGGTGCTGAGCAATAGGACAAGAGGCAATGGGCAGAAACTGATGCACAGGAAGTTCCACTTGAACACGAGGAAGAACTTCTTTACTGTGCAGGTGACTGAGCACTGGAACAGATTGCCCAGAGAGGCTGTGGAGTCTCCCTCACTGGAGATATCCAAGACCTGTCTGGATGCAATCCTGTGCCATGTGCTCTAGGATGATCCTGCTTGAGCAGGGAGGTTGGAGCAGATGACCCACTGGGTCCCTTCCAGCCTGACCCATTTTGTGATTCTGTGAGTGTTCACATCTGTATGACAATTATGTGGGCAGTGGTGGGCCACAAGTCCCCAGGTGCCTGGAGAATGAGGCTCCTTCTGGCAAGAGCCTTTGATGAATTGTTTCTAAAAACCTGATGGCACCTTAGGGTCTGGTTTTTTTTTTTTTTTCCAATTTTCTTCAAGAGGACCACTAGAAAATTAAATGATTGTAGTTTCCTTTCCTGTAGCAGAGCTTAAAGGGGAAATTGACTTGGGAGCTCATACACTGCTCACTGAATTCAGCAGGGCCTTTTCTGCCAGCTTCAGTGGAAGTTCTGGAACCGGCTCTCTATCAAAGGTGACTTTGATTTTCTGTGGTTGTGTGGGCCTTTCCACCCATTTCTCTGTGGGGAATAGCTTTGGGAGGCTTCAGAGCTCAGATGAAATATTTGCTGTAGCTAGCCCTCAGCTTATTTTCTTCCTTGCATCATGACTGTTCCTCTCTTTTTCAGTTGGCAGCTGTAATCACTGCTGGCCTCCTCCTGCTCTACATCTGGCTGTGCTACGAGGATTTCCATTTCCATGTGGCTCATGTGTATGCTCGCCTGGGGTACCCCAATGCCCAGCACATCCTGGGACAGAGGTATTTGCAAGGTAATGTTTCTCCAGTCCGTGACTAACTTGCTGCCAGAGTGTGCATGCTTTTAAGCCAGAACCACAAATGTGGCTCTGTGGTACCAACACACTGCTGGATTTGGACACTGTGCTCTATAACCTGTCTGTGACTTTGTTACCTTGTCTCACACCCAGGAGCTGGAGTGGAAAAAAATGAGGACATGGCCATGCACTGGTTCAGGTGAGGCACAAAAATCCCCCAAGCAATTCCTGCCGTGGGAAATTGGCTTCTTCTGGGGAAAGGCTACTGTGGTATGGGAGGAGGAAAAGGCTGGCAGTGCTCTGGGGGGAAAGCTGCTCTGAGCTGTCCTGTGCTGGTGGGAAGGAGGTTCACATGTGGCAGCAGGGACAGTGGGAGCTCCTGACTTCTCACTGTGGGTTGTACTATACTTTGCTCCACTTTCCCCACCTGATATTGTTATTTTTTTAATCAGTGGGAAGAAAGGAAGTATCTTGACAGCGAGAGTGCAGAGGGATGCTGGTGCTGCTGTGTGGCTTTATGGGGAGGTTTGAGCTGCAGGTGGGCAGCAGGAAAAATGCACAGGTGCAGAATGGGAGTGAGCCAGGAGCTGCTGAGGCAACGGGAAATCAAGTTACAGCAGTGTATTATTTTCCTGCTCTCAGCACACCCTCCCAAGAGGCTTCTGCCACATAAGTGACACAGCCATGCCTGTGTACACGTTTGCTGTGGTACCCATAGTAGTTACACCTGTGGTGGGAGCCTGGTCTGTATCCCCCAAAATCCTACCATTCTTAGTGAGAAATGGGAAGGATTAAGGACAGGGAAGTTTACTGTGCTACCCAAAAAGCAAGGGGAGAGAAGTAGGCATGTTGGATGTTATCTCCGCCTGCTCAAGGCATAGAACAGCATCAAGCCGCAGGACTTCTAGGGTGGAAATAACTATGCCTGTGACAGCAGGAGATGTAAATCAAGAAGGCATCATTAAAGACATCCATACCTAGAGAAATTCTGAAGCCTTCATGCTTTTCTGAATAAGGATGTTCCCCATATCAGGGCCTGAAATTTCAAAGGAGCCACATTTCAAAAAGTGAATTATACATAACTTTTTCCTTATTTGCTCTGTCGTGGTTTAATCTCAGCTAGCAACTAAGTACCATGCAGCTGCTCACTGGTTTCTCCCCTCCTCTCCGAGTCTTAACTGATGGGGAGGAGAATTGGAATAAGGTAAAACCCACGGGTTGAGATAAGAGCAGTGTGATAATTGAAATAAAGTAAAATATAACAATAACAATAGCAATAAATGAGAGGAATAAACCCCAAGAAACAGCAGTGATGCTTAATTGCTCATCATACAATCAATACAATTGTTCATCACGCTCTGACCAATGCCCAGTCCATCCCCGACAAGCAGTCAGCAGCTCCTGACCAACCTCTCCAGTGTATACACTGAGCATGATGCTCCATGGCATGGAATATGCCTTTGGCAAATCTGGGTCTGCTGTCCTGGCCATGCTCCCTCCCAGCTTCTTGTGCACCTGCTCGCTGCCAGAGTGTGGGAAACTGGAAAATCCTGGATTTAGGGTAAGCACTGCTCAGCAACAACCAAAGTATCAGTGTGTTACCAACACTATTCTCATACTGAATCCAAAGCACAGCACTGTTTCAGCTGCTAGGAAGAAAAGTAACTCTCTCTCAGCCAAAACCAACTCTTACCTTGCTTGAAAACATTCAAACTCAGGTGTTCTTGTTCTGTACTTCTCTTACCATTTTCTGTGCTTGTCTCTTCCCGGCTGTAGGCAGGCTGCGGGGCAGGGCCATCCCCATTCCTCCTTCAACCTGGCAGTGGGGACACTCAGAAACATGACCATGGCACTTGAAGAAGGGTAACCTGAGATAATCCTCTTCCTTCCCATTACAGCTTCATTCCCAGCTCCTCTTGGGGAGGGAGGGAAACCTGGTGCTCTAGGTACTCCATGCATGAAGCTACTCCAACATTGCTAATGCCCTGTTTTTGTGTTGTCAGTAATGAAGCCCTACCTGCAGCAGGGAAATGGAAAACCACAGTTAGTCCAATGACATTTTTAAAATTAGATGTCACAGTATCTAAAATGCCTGTGGTCTGATTGCATATGTTTTTCCATGATGATTTCCCAGTGAGGGCAAGGGACAAGACCTGTACTGCTGTAGAAAAAGCTATTGAAGTGGCATGTGAATTTTCTGCTATGAAGACCCATCTTTCTCTTTTAAGGGAGTTCCCTTTTCACTCTCCTTCCATCCAGTGGGGTCAATGAGAAGTTTCCTGTTGACTGCCGGGGGGTGGGGTTGAAACTGCCTGGGATGAGTTTCTCTCCCTGATGTGCACGTACACACTGCACACCGGTGTTCCCAGCAAGGCCCGCAGAAAAAGAAAACTTGCCTTGTGCTTTGTACAGTCACTGTGGCAGCTTGTCCTGGGGCTAAGTGAAGCTGAAGCAACTGATTCCATCACAGTGAAACCCAGCCCTTTTTTGATTTTGTGTATTATTTCATTTTTTCATTTGCTCCAAGCCTGAAAATTAAGATTGAGGTTGAAGAGAACAGTTGTAAGCTAAATGAAGCTAAAAAAAGCATTGTTTGGGCAAACCTTGTGATTTGAAACCAGTGCATTTTGTTTCAGTCTCCACTGCATATTGCATGATCAGACTCACATATTGGGTGGTATTTCAAGAATTCCAAAGCCATTTCTTCTTCAACTAAGATGAGAAAACCACCAAACCTAGAATGTATGTACTCAGACCACAGGAAAAAGCAGAAGGAAAATCACATCGTTTTCTGAATAGGAGGGAGTTAACTTTACAGATATTTTCAGATTGAGTGGCTCTGTTCCTCTTAAAAATGCCTGGGTAATTAAAATTTAGCTAGGAATGAATTTAGGACTTCCTGCTAGATTTTCTTGATGAAGGTTTCATGTCCTTTAGGGAAGTGGAGAAACTCCTCAGTGTGGCAGCAGCCCATGGGCTCCGAGAAGCTCAGCAACTTTTGGAAAACATCCTCAAGAGCAGAAACCTTCCCTGAATGACTGGTGCAACACCGATGCTCGTCCAATGTTGCCTTCTTCAGCACTCAGCAACCCCACTTTCTCCTTTCTGAGTGTCTAGTCTTTAGGTTGAATCATTCATTGGACATTACATTTGCTTTGTGCTGCATCTCCATGGTCAGATCTGGGGCAGTCATGTGCTGCTGCTCCTTCTCCGTTTGCTTCCTGGCTTTCCACTTCTGAAGACCTCTGGAAAGGTGAGATGGAGGAGATCAATAGCCTTCAAGGTTACACTGATGATGGGCATGTGAACGTTTTTGAAACAACTCCCATCACTGTTGCACCAGCTCTTCTGCTAATGCTAAGTTAGATCCAAGTATTAGTCTGGGCTTGGTGCAGCGTTGCTTGCATGTTTGTGCCACCTTTTCATGCTCTGCTTAGGCACTGTGATAACTGATCACGACTAAGGCTTTATCACTGTAAATCAGCATGACATGCATGCATGATCCATTTGTACTGGAAATGACAGTGATTTAATAGAAAATATAAATGATGCTTTCACTTAACAGCTATTGTTCCTTATCAACATTACCACTGTCATGCCAGTTCTGGGGAAAAGTAATTCAATTTAAGGGAAGCTGCCTTCATTTTCAGGGTGGTCTCAGTTTAAAATCACAGTGAGCAATTGCATTTCACGGGAAGTGCACTCGCAAAACAAAGACCCGCAGAGTTTTGCTAGCAATAAAATTGTCTCCCAGGGCTTTTGTTGGTGTGCAATGTTTCCCTTCTTCCTACCATGATTATTCAGCTCACTTGTTGCATGACACAAGGTCCTGCACTGCCCCTGGGTTCCCAAGGCCACACTGGTGAGCCCGAGAGCAAGGGGCTGCCACTGAGGGAGCAAATGGGACAGCAAGCCCATTGTGGGGTCCAGGCTTTGGTTTCTGAGAATAGCTATTGTGCCATGACTTGTAGGCAAAGGCATGAAGGATTTTATCCAGGCTCCCATTTTCCTGTCCGCTCTTGGCTGTCAGCCTCAGTATCTTTCTAGGGTGATCCTGGCAACAAATGGGGGGCATCCCACAGGCAAAGCATGCCAGCACCCCGCACAGTGAAGACTGGTGGAGGCTGTGTGGTGGCCACACATTAAGCAAGGGATGGCTGGGCTTTGCCTCTTCTCCACCTGGCTGTCCCCAGGCTGGTCTCCTCAGGGCCAGCTCTGCATCTTGCTCCCACCAGGAGAGGCCAGAGAGGAGACCTGTGGCCTGGCTGTCCTGCCTCCCTCAGCGGTCCCTGGCAGCATGCTGCAGACCAATGCTCTCTGGTGCAGTGCAGCTGCCTGCTCCCCCAACTCGTCTCCTTTCTCTTTCCCTTCTGCTCTCCCTCCCACACAGCCCTTTATTAAATCTGGTACCACAAACTGCACAGCAGAGCAGAGCTCCAGGTGAATTTCTGTATTTCCTACTCCGCAAGCAGAAAAGCAAAACACCGTTTGCCAACTCAAAAAGGAGTGTATTTCCATGGCCTCTGCAATGGCCTTGGACTGGCACCCTGAGCAAGGGCCCTTTGAAGGCAGGGGAGTATTTCCCTCAACGTGAAGCTTGTGCTGCATCACATCTCATATCCTGCTCTTTTTTTCTCATAGAGTAAACATGCATGAGCTGTAGCTCCTGATTTGGAAATTAGACCTATGCTTTATGTCTCATATATAGAGAGATGCACCAATTAAGTGCATCAGGCATCCTTTCCAGGCCTGTGGTACCCTCCTTTCCATGCCTGTGAGCAGGAAAGCCTTGTCTCTGTCTGCACAAAACAGCATCCACCAGGCGAGTAACATGAGGAGCTGTCACAAAAACCCCACAGAAACCCAGAGCCCGTGTGTGCTGCCACCCCTCTACCCCCAAAATCATCCTGCTTGTTTCCTCCATCCTCCCTAACCACAGCAGCCAATGTCAGAGGGACATCCAAGCGTGGTTGCAGAGAGCCATATCCCATTGCACGCTTCGGTCAACCAGTGATGGCCAAACCCACACACCTCTCCTATTGCCAGTGGGCCCAGGATGATGCTGTTAGGGCGCCAGATATGACATAAGGCACTACCTCAGTGAGCTAAGGTGTACTAACCTAATGTGAGGAGCAAATATGCTGAGGGCCTGGTGAGCAGGGTCATTGCATTTCACAGTGTGCTGGATTGCCCCTTGCTGGTTGCTAGACACCCATCAAAGCCACTCTCTCACTTTTCTCTGCAACTGGACTGGGGAGAGAAAATACAACAAAAGGTTCATGAGTTGAGATAAGGACTGGGAGCCATCACTCACCAAATACTGTCACGGGCAAAACAGACTGCACTTGGGGATATTAATTAAATTTATTACTAAGAAAATTGGAGCAGAATAATGAAAAATAAATTTTAAAACCAACTTCCTCCTCATCCCTCCCTCCTTCCCTGGCTCTACTTCCTCACCTCCCAGCTGTGGAGAGACATGGGGAATGGGGGTTATGGTCAGTTCACCACAGCTGTTTCTGTCACTGCTTCCATCTCAGGGAGAGGAGTCCTTCTGGTCCAGTGTGGGGTCCCTCCCAGAGAGGACAGTTCTCCATGAACTGCTCCAATGTGGTCCCTTTTCATGGGATGCAGTCCCCTTCTGCTCTTTTCTGGCCACAATTACATCTGTGCAATAACTTTTTTCCCTTCTTAAATACATTATCAGAAGGCATTACTATAATTCCTGACTGAGCCAGCCTTAGCCAGTGGCACATTTGTCTTGGAACCACAGGGCATTGGCTCTGTCAGACATGGGGGAAGCTTCTGGCAGCTTTTCACAGAAGCCATCCCACAGCCCACTCACTATTAAAATATGGCCACACAAACCCAGTACACACAGGACTTAAGAAATCACCTTTTTCTGTCCCCCAGCCAAAATGAGAGAGCAGGTTTTTGTATGCTGATCGATTTTCCCACCTGAACTATGTCATTGCCCAGCACCAAAGTGGGCATTAGCACCAACCATAGGATTCTGCAGCTGCCAGGCAACAAGTCAGCCTCAAGGTGCCTTCACTTCAGTGACGAGGTGTAATTCTTTTGTTTGCTTTCTCAAAAAAAAAGCTGTTTTGGAATATAACATATCAGCTGTAATTTCCATATTGGTATACACGGTCTTGTACAATGGGCGAGTGACCCATCATCCAGTGCTGTCTAGGTGGCCTCTTTTTTCATAAAGAGTAATAAGAGCTGGACAATAAATCACAAGCAACCTTGCATATGATTCAACATAAAGAAAACAACTTTTGGTTTAATAAAGTCAGTTATCAAACAGCAGTAGAAAGAAGCCATTGCAACTCAATGTGGAGATGAGATTTTACCAGCAAAAGATGTTCACTGGTTTCCTGCAATTTGCAGGATTAGTGCTTGCATTTTTATCCTTGCACCAACCTGCCCTTGAGACACAGGTGTCTCCCACCCTAATTGCTGTCCATACAACTTCGCCCTGGATTTCGTTTCAGTTCATGGTTTTGCAGTTGATGGCTGAGAGTGCACACATTCACGTTCCTCCTGCTTTTCCCCTTTTTCTCCCCAGACCTGCCTTGCCATGGCTGTGCTGGCTCCTGACAGGTGTGGGCACCCTGTCCCCCCTTCAGGGAATGCCCCCAGTTGTGGGGCACTTGTCCCACACAGCGCTGGCTGGACCTCCTCAGCAGCTGCCAGCCCTCTCCTCCTTGGCACTGCCTGTACTCAGGCAATTAGAAGGATTTTCTTTCCCAAAACACAGCTCTAATTATAATCTAATTCATCTTATTTGAAGTACAGTTTGGTAGTATTTCCATTATGCAAATATCAATTTATTATCCTCACATTATGTTTTGACTACAGTTGTGTTGCTAATTAGAGGTAATTTAAGTGCTTTTAAAAACCCCATCCTTCCCTCTCCATGCACCCTTACTTCCTTGCAAACCACACAGTGCAGATATTTAGCACGGAGTCAGTGATGAAAACCTGCAGTTATCAGCTCTGTTTGCATCACTCTAATTGACTTTCATTATGTTAGAAACCACTTAGAAAGCACGATTTTTTCTGATTTACCTGGGATTGGGATGGAGACATGAGAGAGAGGAAGGTAACTTACTCCAGCTGCATTTCTAACAGTTTTCTGCTCAGACTTTCAAGGGCATTTGGTGTGGCTCTTCCAATAACTGACCATGCTGTTGCCTTTGGCTGGGAGGGAAAATTAGAATTACATTAATGCTAGTCTAGGAAAGACAACACATTCCTGTCATAAGAGAGAGAAAAGCTGACCCCAGGAATCTGGCTAAAAAAATCCTAAACCAGGCTGTTGTGGAGGTATCTGAGTGTCCTCTTTAGTCCCACCAGCAGAGGCACTAGGAAACGAGGATAAATCCCTATGATAACAGCAATTCCCATCTGCCCTGGCTGAAGGCAATGGGAGGACTGTAGGTTTTGGTCATGGAGGCTGCCTAGCTCATTACAGGCATTGGAAGGTGGACAGTGGAGATTTTTTGTGGGGGGGCAAAGGAGGCAGCCATGGGGAGATGTGTGGGAATAGGGACTAGGCAATGGGAGTTTATGGAGGGCTAACACAGTCTGTCACCGACATCCTTAAAAATCTCTGCAGGGTTACTCCTCCTAGCCCCTTTTACAGTAACCATGTCTTCTATCCACTTTTCTTCTGCAGACTTTTCTGTTGGGCATGTTAGGTGTGTCTGCTGCCACAGCTCAGGGCAGGGAGGGATCCTACCTGCTATGCAGGTGGCAGAAAGCTTTCTGCCTCCCAAAGCATTTCCAGGGCTGTCCTGGCTTGATTTGGCTGGCTTGTTTTCTGACCGCAGAAATGTTGTTTTACCAAACATTTTGAGGAGCTCTCAGAGCTTCCCAGAAAGATGACTTTTAGCAGGGGGAAGGGAGTGTTATTGCCTGTAATAAAAGCCCGCTAAAATGATCAAACCCATACATGGCTAAAGAAGCTGTGCAGCTCTGGCTTTGAAGCGCTTGCTTCGGCAGTAGCTGAACATTAGGGGTCCCCAGTGGACTTTCAAAATACTTGTTAGGAAAAAAAAAAAGAAAAAGAGAGAGAAAGAAAAAGAAAAAAAAAGACTGAAGCTTTCCCGAATTTGTCTACAATATAAATCCCAATACCCCATCCACCTACCAGGCAAGCTCTGTTGATACCAGGGGCGAAACAACAGCATTAATGCTGTGACGTAAAATGAAGACAGCAGCCGCTGTGCTGTGCCTACAGAAACCCGGGGCTCTCAGAGAGGGCCTTTTCTTTCTGCCCAAAGTCAAGCTTCAAAGCTTCCTGCTCCGTTTTGTTCTTAATTGCAAGTGCTATTGGAGTGGGAAGGGTTGTTTTTGTTTTGCCAATCCCCTTCCCCCGTTTTAGTTTATTTTCCTCAGGAGACATTATCTTTCATTTGCGGAGTGAATTCAATGTCCTGTAATGGAGACTTAATGGCCGTGGGCGGGTTTAGGGGAAGCTCTGCTGTGGCACTGCCACACTGCACCAAACCTCCTCCAGCTGGCAAGGAGCCGGGCTCTTCCCGTGGGAGAGGAGCCAGCAGTGGGATTAGGCAGTTTATTTGCACTTTTTGCATCCATCAGATGTTGAAAGGGCATGGGACACCCCAGCTGTCCAGCTGTCCCCCATACAAAACACAGCAGGCCCTTCACTTGCACTGAGGTGAAGAGCATGGCTCAATTTCCACATGGAGGAGGGGAAGGCAGAAGGCAAGGCCAAACATTGGCACTTGTGTTCGAATGGGAGCAGCGAGGCTCTGCCCAGCCCACCCCAGCACTGGTGGTGTTATGGAGAATGTCTCTTCTTTCCTTGTCACTCCAATGAGTGGCCAGCACACTGCCAAGCCCCAGCAGATTTCACTGATGCACGAGCCTGTTCCACACCAGAGAGGGCAGGGCCTGGGAGGTGGTGGGCTTTGCCAGACAGGGGTGATCCCATGCAGACCCAAGCAGGTCACAGGCAAACACCAGGCAATCAAAGATGTTGTGCACAGATCCCCCAAGATCAGCATTTTGTGGAGGCCACAAGGCCTGGAAAAGGTCTCTGTATCTTGGGAACCCTGCTCAAAGCCTCTGGCTATGGCATTGGTGTGGTTCCCATCTCTGGGAAGGGAGGAGATCTTACCTACAGCGCAGACAACTTCAGGAAAGCCCTTTTGTTAAACATCCCACTGCTGAATAGCAGTACTTTAAGGAGACCCCCAGAAAGGGAAGACACAATGGATTTGTTTTCCTAAAGCCAAAATAAGTGTTATGATAAAAGTGTCCAACAAGACCTGACAGCACTTTAAAGGGCTGTCATTTTGGTGTCCCACAGCTGACAGCTCTGTCATTCAGCTCTCAGACATTATCACATATGATAACCCACATCGCTTTCATTCATGGATTAAAAGGTACAAATACTGTAATACTGTGTCCTTAACGCACTAAGAATTTCTTAAGCTAAGACAGATGCAAGATGAGCTTTGCATTTTTACTTGGTTTGTGTTCTGCATGGGATGCTCCCTGGCAGCTGCTCCCAGAAGGATTTAGGACCTTTTGTGAAACCATCTCTGCCACATCGTGAGTACTGCTGGGACAGCATCTAGCAACATCCCCTCTCCACCTCTCCATTGCCAAATTTCTTTTTTTTTTTTTTTTTTTTAAATGGTAAAAGTCGCAAAGCCCTGAAACTACTCAAGGTTATCCAAAGCCTGGATGGGGCGGTGTTAATAAAGGTGAGTGCGAGCCCTCAGGCCTCCCTGGGAACACACCTGGGCACGAGGCTGAGTGGTGCTGGGGATGCTGCAGCTCTCAAGAGATGGCAGTGCACCCTCAGCCCCAGTGCAGCTTTGAGTCACAAGCCCACAGCACAAGCTTAGCCTTACAAGCAAACACCAAGGTGTGTCTGGCCTCATCCCCTGCCCTGGATGGACAGGGAAGAAAAGCAGTGCTATGCAAAAATCCAGGCTGCATGGAAACCTCCATCAAAAAATCTAAGTATTTCAAAGGTTGTGTCAGTTTCCCTGATGTTATCAAGGGGCCTCTGAGTTTCCTGCTGCCAAACTGTCTTTATAATGAATTAGGCTGTAGTTCTGCCTCACCAGAAGAAAGATGTGGATCCACACCTCAGGGAGTGGAGTTTTCCACTGGACAGTAAAATATATGAAGAATACTAACTCTAAATGCAATTATCCTTAGGGTATTCCCAAAGGCAGTAAAGCATCTGTGATTCTCCAGCTCTGTGAACTTATCAGGTATGTCAACACATACTCTTGAGCATTCAACAAGATCTGTTTGGGAAAAGACTTAAGTGCAGGCAGAATAAGCATCTTCCATGGTTTTACATCTTAACTGGGACTTCCTGAAAACCTGAAAATATGACATCATCAAGCTAGATATTTTGAACCAGGCACCACCACCTTTTCAAACCCATTTCCAAGCAGCCGTTTTCCCTCAGTCACAAGTTGGAGATCAGGGCACAGCTGCTAGCTGTGAGCTTTGCCGCATCCTAGTAAACAAGGATTCACTACCTTTTTTTCCACACTTGAGGCATTGGAAGGCGCAACACCTTCCCACCCAAGCCTTCTGTAGTGCTGTGGGTAATTGCCATCTGCTTTCCAGTTTGCTCATGATTAGGCATGGGGATCAGATAAAAACTCACTGCATGCCACACAAGGAGTCTGGAAAACACCTACCTGTGGCAGGTTACTAATACTGATCAGCTGTGACTGTGAAGGTGGCAGCTCTGCAGTTGTGGACCCCACAGTTCACCCCTCTCTGCTGCACCAATTGCTCTGGTGCATGTCCTGTGGCTTTTTTAGAAGAGCACTGTAAGTTGGAGGGGCTGCTGGGTTGAAACCCAGAGAAAGCCCTGGGCATGGGGAGAAGGAAACAAGACCTTCAGCAAAGAAAAAACAAACTGTAGTTCTTTTTCTCCAATCTTTACTATGCTTGCCTTCAATATGGGGTTAATAAGAGGCGTTGAAATATAGTCACATTATAACCCAAAATGAGTTCACAAAAGAAATTAAATTGTCCCTTAGGAAAAGACAAATACCTCGGCACTGTTTGGAATCAGTGAAAAAGCGAAATTATCCTCTGTAGCTGGGTTACAGCAGCAGGTGGCTATGACAGAAACAAGGGGACCCCCACATGCACACCTTCCATCTTGTCTGCTCAGGGAAGGATTGGTGGATTTAGGGAAAAGAGCTTCTCAGAGGTGGAAAATGTTTTCTCAGAGTTCAGAAAAAATAGATGAATTGGGATGACAGCCTCTACCTGTTGCTACCACACGTCCAATATTTCTCCAATTCCCCATAAAGCAACCATTTAATTAAGGAGTCAGCTTGACAAAATTAGAATAAACTCTGCTGGAGCTTAATGATGACCAGATCCTTTTTACTGCCAGTTTTCCTCCAAAATGAATAGCAGGCTATCATAGATTCCATCATAGATGAGTTTTGCCTGGCTCTCCTGTTTCCCACTCACATCAATATGGCTGACTGCCTTAAAAATAGCAAAATCAGCCAATTGCCCCCCTTTCCCATATGATTCATCCAGCACAACACTGGTTGGTACTCATTTGTTTCCCAAAATGCCTGTGTGATTGTGTCCAAGTTATCACCAACAGCATTTTAATGAAACACTTTTAGCAAAATGTCAGTGGCTTTGCCCAAGCTCTGATAAATATCTGCTGTAGATGAACTGAATCCAGCAGGGACTTTACCCCGAAATCTCAATTCAGCAACACAACTAAGTCCACACTTAAATTATTTTCTATTAAATTATTTTACAAAGTGGGATGAACAAATGAGTCAGGGCCTTGAGTCTCTGGCATGTTCAGCAGTTCCCAGGCTGTTTGCCCAAAGCTTACTCACAAAACAGCAGTAACAACTGTAACAGAACTCACCTTTTCAGTGATGAGGGGAAAACCCAGTTGCATACATTTTCCTTCTTATATGAGGTGGGAACCAGACCAGTAAGTAGTTTCCTGTGCCCACTGAAAGATATGATTTAGGATAATTTTTTCCCTATGCATATAATGGCTGAAAAACTGTAGAATGAAAAGCCTTTTGTGGATGCTCCAACATTTAGAGAAAGCTGTCTAAAATGTATTCTCATCATCCAAAGGATGAGTCCTCAGCAGACAAGTGGAGGAAAGGCTCCAGTGCCACTGAGGACTGGCACAGCATTGCCAGCCCAGCTGGTCCTTCCCTGACCACCTTCACACCTGGCCATACGAGCAGAGCGAGCTTTGTCAATGAAATCCATGTTCACAGCCTGTCAAGGATGCAGTCTGGTGATCCGTAAGTCCCATTTAATAGCTAATAAAACTCAAACCAAAATCCAGAATCCTGTTGGATAAGTAAATACGAAGCCACTGTGATGTGTTTCCATGCGAACTTTGCTGGAGCAGTGACAAGTTGTCACTCGGACACGAGTACAAAGACCCTGAAGATCCCTTGGTTTCTTGCCCATATATAATGATGGCACCTGCCTTTGCCATCCTCATTTCCATATAGAAATGGCCTGCCTGGAAGTTGGCAAGCACTCATCTACCCAGAAATATCAGCCGATCACTACCTTATAAATGGGCAGCTCAGATAGTGCAAAATTTCTTTTCAGGTGTTTCGTCTGGAAATTTTGTGTACGTGTCTCTGCCTCACCACCACTGCTGTAGCACCCAGGTCTCTTGGCCAAATAGCAAGACCACACTGCAGCAGGTGAGCAGAACTAAATCCATCATCCACTGTGGCATTTGTCCTAAAGCTTGCTGGAAACTCCTCTCAAAGCTTTCTCGATCCAACTTGCTGAGTCAAAACAACCAAGGCAACTCCCATCTCCACAACACCAACACTAAACTGGGCCAGTCCTAGAAGGCAGCAGGTCTGAGCAGTAACCTGGGGACTCTGGGCGCTGCCCTGATTCAACCAAACAAAATAACATAGCCCTGATGGGCTTTAAGAATCTTAAAACCAGCAGACACAAAAACATCCGAGCTCACCAATACATCTACTGGCAGCCTGTTGCCTCTTACATAACAGCAAGGGCAATTTTCAGTGCAGTGGGAGCACAGCATGAATCAGGGGTGGCAGCAGCACCTGTGAATGAGATACACACCCTACATCATAGTGCAGGAACTATTATTGTGTTTCCTAATTCCCAGCTGTGTGTACACTCCTCTGTTCCAGAAGCCCTGAATGCCATCCTCTGGTGTCTCAGCCCTGGCAAAAGTTGACACACCCAATTTTCCGGTTTCCTCTGACCACCGTTTGCATCCCTGTGGCAAAACACAACAGGTTGGGGTTTTTTTTTGCTTGGTGCAGGAAAATAAACTCCTGGAAGAAACCCTTCAGAGTTCCCTTTCCTCTTGCATTTGTTCAGCATAGAGGCACAGGGTACTTGTGTTGGTGAGAGCAGGGGAAAGCAGATTTGGGCAGAGGGGAAGACAACAAGAGATTATAAATTTTCTAAGCCCCAGCAGAAACATCACTAAGGTGATTACAATGACTCTTTCCCTCAGTAAATGCAAGTGGAAAATGTCTTTTGACTATCTACCTTTGAACAAAGGTGCTGCAAGAGGAGGCCTGTGCTTGTGACTGCTCTCTAAACAAACCAGCCTGAACGTGTAGTTTACGTTGCAGGATAACAGAGCACGGGCTTTTCCCAGATGAGAACATTTTATTAGCTAAAAAATGCCATAAGACCAACAATGATCCACCCAGGATGCCTGGAGCAAACCCTTATTTTGTAAATGGATAAGCAAGTTACAGGTGCTTTAATGCCCACAGCCGTACAGAGAGCACCCGGTTGCCCATGGCCCAGGCATTCTGGTACCAGGAATCCAGGATGTGTCTGTAAAGCTGATACAGCAGTGGCTGAAACTGCAAACAGGCTTTGGGCACAGAGGAGACAGAGGAGAGGATACCACAACAAGTCCCATCTGAAGTCTGAAACTCACACAGGGAACTGTAAAGGCTGTTCTGATGATTCAGGTACTCATCTTTCAGTGCAAGTAATCTGTTCACACACAACAGCTATCAGAGGCACCAGGAACAGATACATCCATAAGCCCTTTCTCACCCACCAGGACATCTGGCTGAAGGACCTCTGCTAAGAGGCAGGGACCCTGCTGATGTCACATTTCATTACTCAGATCTCCTGGCCACCTCTTTCAGCCTGGTTTTCCTCCCCCAATCCCGTTAACCAGCCCACTACCATACCTAGAGGAAGTCTCTAAGGCCATAGCATGGCAGGATGTCATTTCAAGAAGAAAAAGCAGTGTGAAGGCCCAGTTCCTTGAGCTGCTCCACCGGCAGGTTGCAGGGTAGATGTTCCTGCACAGGAAAGCCCTTTAAGAACATTATCTCATCTTTAGGACAATGAGTAGGGGATGAGTGCAGTGAATGTTGGAATTTCAGAAGGGTTTTTCTCTGCTTGATGTTTTGTTTGCCAGAAGAGAGGTGATGGGTTGGTCCTACCTTGGCAATGTATTGTTTCTGTCTTGTGAGCAAACCTCTCTTCTTTTCTTCCTTCCGATGGGCAAGGACCATCGTGTCCTATCCTCTTGAGAGGACGAGGAAATGAATTCAGTGTGAAAAGGTAGATGAAGGGCCACCTCATCCTGGTAGCCAGCTCAAACAGCAGGATTTGTTTCTCCCTTCACAGCATGAAGGTGCATCACGCTGGTTTCTGCTCTCCAGTTCTGAGCAGGCTAATGTACTTCAAACTGAAGGAGGCTCATCCAGCTTCTCACGGCTCTGATTGCATAGCGTCTGCAATCTTGAGTAATTATCATTGCCAAGGGCTCCTCAGAGTTCAGCACAAGGACCACCAAAATTGCAATGCTGCAGAGGAGTCCCCTCCCCCAAAACTCTTTCTGATGGTCCCTTGTGTTTCTGACCCCAAGTGCTGCTGGGAGAGTTGGGAAGGGAAGGTCAGTTCAAAATAAGAGGGCTGGATAAAGAGAGAAGGCCTCCTTTCTTCAGTTTCAAGGGTGCAGCACTAACACACCATTTTTTCCTGCTGCTCACAGCACATCTCAACTCCACTGTTCATGGAGCAGCTCGTCAAGGGAGGAGTTGCCATCCCCACTGGCTGGGACTATGAAGCACATCCTTGGTGGTGAGCAGGATTTCACACTGCAGACACCCTCTGTTGAAAACTAAAAGTGTAGTCTCGAGTGTCAACACAGACAAGATCATTTCTTGAATTTAAGGGTAGGGCTATGCCAGCAAGCAACTGCCTTCATGAAACTAGAAAGACGAGGGTGGCAGAGGAGGCTAACAATTCATGGCAGTGCAAAGATCCAGCCCCTGCAAATGATATCCCACTTGAAGACACGGCTTGACATTAAAACCATCATGAGTGCAGAACCTACTTGCACTGGGGGCTGGGGTGGGGAGTGGGCACAGGATATTTTCACATAGCTTGAACCACAGCTCAGCTGTGACTCTTTTGCAGCAGCTTAGGAAAAAAAGGAGAATTGCTGGATATTTCAAAAACTGAAGAGAGACAACAAAAAAAGCAGCCACCAGCCTGGGTTTTGGGGACTTCGTTGAGCTGTGCTTCAGCAAATTAAACTATTTATTAGTCCAGGCTTAATGAAGCCATTCACCACTCAAGAGGTTCACCTGGAAAGCCCACAGCGTTATCCTTGTGGTGGGGAGGCTGTAGTCAGTGCTGAGAGCATCCCTGTGCAAGACCCAAAACACAGGCAGTGGCTGTGCCACTGCAGGAAGGGTTGCCACTGGCCTGGGTGCAATGCTCAGGCCCCATAGACATATTTGGGTTCTTC
This sequence comes from Pachycephala philippinensis, assembly GCA_013397055.1. NCBI lineage: Eukaryota > Metazoa > Chordata > Aves > Passeriformes > Pachycephala > Pachycephala philippinensis. The sequence continues at coordinate 3,665 of VWZT01003569.1, read as the reverse complement.
TGGTTGACTGGGGTTTTCTACAGAGTCCTTTCCCAAAAGTCTTTAGGCAACTCGACGATTTGTAAATGTTTTTTCACTGAGAGCTATTGGGGTAGATGGGTGGCCAGAACAGCTCCAAAAGAATAAAAAATATAGTCCATGGCTCATTACGCTAACATTACTGCTCATCTGGAGCACAGGAAGCTGCTCCTCCAGACCAGGAAGAGAAAAATCCTCATTTTAGGCACCAAAAGGCTTTCCATGATTTCCTGCTGGAATAACTGCAGCCACTGAGCAGTAAATTCACTTCCAGGAGAAAACACTCAAGAGCCCGCAGGGATTCACAACTGTATTACAGAGAAAAGAGTACCTCAAAAATTTACAGGTTTTTAGGAAAATAAATGTTTGTTTTGCCTCCCTCTTGGAAAGAGAGAGAGAGAAAAAAAGAAGCATTCAGGCAAACAATTATATTAATATTTATAGTAGAACATAGGTATATATTTGCTCCATAATGTATTAGCTAGAGAACAAACCATCTGCAGCCCTCCACCCAAAAAAAAAGAACTCCCAGGTGTGAGTACCAAAAAGACCTGCTAAAAGTCTTCTGACCAGGTACAGCCCCAACCCAGAAAGAAAGAATAGAACCACCCTACTGCTACTCCCTTGGAAATGGTTCCTATTAGCAGAGGGGGCTTTGCTCCTCCCTGAAGCCACCTGTGGACAACTCCCATGGGAGCCAGCTGGTGCAGCTCACCTAATCACAAGGCTGGGTTTGTTCCTCTTTATTTGAAAACCAGCTTTGCCACTGGCTTGATTGGGCCCACCTGGAGCATTGTGCTCCTGGTACTTATGTTATGGTTTTAAAGGAAGTCACAGTGATTCACCTGTGAATGATGTTTACTGTGTCCCAATAGTCTGCCACGGTTTCCGTGCATGACCTTGGTCCCGAGAACAGAAGTGACAGGCAAAAGTGCCCAAGGAAGAAAAACTGAGAGGTTTTCTTCTTTTTTTTTTTAATCTTTTTTATCTTGTTTTTAAATAAAGTTTCTGCTTAAGCCAAAGGAAAATCTGAGTTTGTGGCCTGCCCACTCACCTGTGTACAGCAGCAAACCTGGCCCCTTTGTGCACCACTGGGCTCAGGACATGTGGCTAGCTGCAATGAAACACAAGTTTCAGGAGACCTTGTTTATCTTCTGCCTTCCCCAAAAATTATTACTGATGTTTTGTGGAGTCAGTTGAAGTATTTCAGAGATTGAAGTCATTGACCATGATTTCTGACAGTAGATTCAAAGCAGGTTATAGTCTCTCTCAGTGAAGTTTTGCACTGTTGAATTAGATCAAATGCTGATGCCTTTGGGGGCAATAAAAATAATTCCAGCTTGTGACAGAAAATGAATTATAATTCAGAATAATTCTTGGTAGAAATCATATATTGTTTAATTACTGCCATAGCGGCTATTTGATTTTGAGATAAGAAGTGGTTACCATAGTGACCCAATTCTTAAAGATGATTTTTGGCTAACACTGTTTAAAACACTATGTGATACCTTCCTTCACAAGAAAGCAATTTATGAAGATGGGTTTTCCTAGTGTTAGGCGTGGGGTATGAACAAGCAACATAGGCTATATATGGAAAAACATTCCCCTTTTGGTTACTGCCTGAAAAGCCCTATATGCACATTTTCCTGCAAGCACACTCATAGATGTTGTCTCAGATTCAGAGCAAGCTACAAATCTTGCTCAGCTTTCAAGACCATGTAGACTCTGAGGAAGAATTTCAAACCTCTGTGGAGTATTAGAAAAAAATGAGAGAAGGAAATCAGAGACAGAGACATATTTGTTCTGCAGAACAAGCCATCCCCTACTGCCTACCGTCAGGGAGGGTAAAAAATGTTTTTACTTACTCTGAACAGTCTTAATATGTATTTCTCTAATAGACCACCCACCAACACTTTGAGGAAACATACTCTGAAGTCACAACTGTTGCTAGAATCAAGCAAAGGCACATTTTGACATGTGAGGTAAAATGCAATCCTCAGTGAGACTAGTACAAATTACGATTAGTTAAGAATATCATCTTTTTGGGGCTTTTTTTGGTAATCCTTGCTTATTTCCCTGCATCCCTATGGTGGATTTAGAGGGACTGGTCTGCAGGGTTGCTCTAGAGAGTGCAGACCTGTCCCTGTGCCAAGCTGTGTGGGAAGCTGGATGTCTGGATGCCTCCCACCAATAACCCAGCGCATGTCCCTGGCAGCCCGGGAGGGTGATGCAGCCCATTTTCACTTGGGTCGCCTGGCAGTGAAACCAGCTTGCCCGTGGGCAGGACCCCTGTGGGCAACCACAACCATGGTCATGGGGCTGAAGGACTGGGCTCGTCACGGGACCCCTGCTGCCTTGTGGAATCCAGTTGTTTGTCTACCTTCAGATCAAAATAATTTTGGTTATTAAAGAGAGTGAGTCAGAGAGAGAGTCAGCACTGATCCAGCTGGGGTAGAAAGTGGATTTTTAAATGTCATTGTAGATTTTATTGTCATCAGTGATCACCCTGCAGCGGACTACTTTGGTATACAATATCTTACACCACATTCACCCTTCTTAAATTACTTCATGGCCCTTGCTCTGATCCTCAGGGTAGCCCTGATTTGGGAAAGTACAGAGCTGACAACCCCTGTCCAGTGAACCCTGGGTTTCTCACTCCCTGAGGTGTCTTCTCCTGCCAAAAATTCCTGGCAAACCATAGCTAATCATGTGCAAAACACTGATGCTGTACCTCCAGGTGATTAATATACCAAGCCAGCTCAATCTGGGCTTAGTTTAGGCTGTTGGCTATAATTAACCTTTTATTTTTGGAAGTTAATAGATGCAAACTTCTTCCTTTCTGAAATGGAAAGGCAGTGGGTGTTTCAAAGGTCTTACACCTTGCTTCATAGCTGACCCACGTGGGAGGAGATGAAACAGGAATGTGGCCTTTGCAGCTTCCTTGGGATGTGCAGTGAAGGGGCAGGAAGTTTCTCTCCCTTTCACCATCAAATGATGAACATTTTCAATAGCATCTTTAATTACAAAGTGTTGGGCCTTACAATAAAGGTCTCCCAGCCCCTGCTGCCATTGGCCAGCACCGATGAGGGAGATCAAGCCCTAGAGCCTTCAAATATTTGACTTACTAAAAACTGCCCCTCTTCCTCAGTGTTCTCCCATCCCTTACCCATGATGACACATTTCTGCTAAAAGCCATCCCGTCCTGTCTCTAAATACACATGGTGCTGAGTCCACTCAGACAACCTCAGCTGTATCTGGAGCATGAAGGGACAGGCTCTCTGCATTAACACATGGGATGTTTCAGACTCCTGTAAATCCACTTCATCGCAGTTTAAACACTTTTGCTTTCCAAAAATGTTGGGTCCATCCAAAGGGCAGAGGATTAGATAAGAAAAATCCTAAAGGAGATTTAATACTTCATATGAAAATGCTAATATGCTAAAGGAATTCCAAATATGTATTTAATATATAAAAATTAAGCACCTCGTACTGGTTTCAAAGCACTGAATATGAGAAATGAAGGATGCAAATGTGAGGACCGGAACAAGACTTCGCTTCAACTCCCAGACACAGGACTCAGAAAAGTGGGAAATGATCCCCACCCATTCTTAAACATACAACATGTTGCCAATTACTTAAAAGCAACA
>VWZT01003568.1:16318-36555 GCA_013397055.1 Pachycephala philippinensis | reverse complement strand
TCCATTTGCATCTCAACCCAATTTCACCAATTAAACTTTAGCTAATGATGGAATTTCCCCTCAGCTTGCCCCCCTTCTCAAGATGCTGGGTTACACATTTTGGGCCTAGGCCGGGCTGGGTGTCCTTGGAGAGCAGCCTGGAGAGGCTTTGTTCTGTCTGTCTCAGCATGAGAGAGCAGCAGCTCCCAGGCTGCAGGGCACTGCAGAGTTACACACTGGGAATGCAGAATTTGAAACATATAAAAGTTAAAATCTAAGGCATCAGCACAGGTTGCCCAGAGAAGCTGTGGCTGCCCCATCCCTGGAAATGTCCAAGGCCGGGTTGGACAGAGCTTGGAGCAACCTGGGATAGAGGGAAGTGTCCCTGCCCATGGCAGGGGTTGGAATGAGATGATTTTTAAGGTCCCTTCCAGCCCAAATCATTCTGTGATTTTGTGATGATTCTCTGCAGACCCCAGGGTAGGGAGGTGCCTCCTCCACCGCCGTCACCTCTCCACAGCCACCACGAGCCCAGCACAGGTGACTCTGCAGCCTGCCAGGACCCCCTTCAGCAGAGGGATGTGTGGATTATCTCAATGCACTTTGCCTCTGTCTCTGTCACAGATTTGGGAGTTTTGTTGGCACTGCATCCTAAATACCCTTTATCCCAAATCCTCTCCCTCCACCTTAAAAATTTGCCACTAAAATGAAAGTCAGGGCTGAATGAAGGACACTCCCAATGCCCAGGATGATGAACACCTCCAATCTGGAGCTGGTTTTACCCCAGCTCTGAGTCGGGGTGCTCCCTCCTTTCCCACCCCTTTTTTTTTTTTTCCTCCACAATCCTGGCCCCGGGCAGGGACTGATAAACATTTCCCTGCTCCCCAGAAGCTCCTGGGCTGTGTCAGGGCAGAGTGATGGCTCTGTCCCTGGCAGAGCAGCCCCTGGTGCTGTCAGCCCCTGGCTGGGGCCAGCCCTGGCTGTCTCTGAGGCGCCAGGCTCCGGGCCAGCCCCGGCGCCTTTTCCAGCCGCATTCCACATCCCTCTCTTCAAGTTTTTTCTTTCTTTTCTATGCACAGCTCAGTTTTCCCTCCCGCCTGCAAGGATTGCTAAGACCCCAGAGTGGAGCTGGAGGGAGATGCCCGGCTTGGAGCACGATCCCACTGCCTGTTTCTCTGTGCTGCTCAAGTGGCCAAGGCCCCATAAAAACTTTTTTTCCATATGAGGGAAAGAAAAGGGAAGCTGTTCCCAGGAGCCTGCTACCAATTCCCAGGGTGCCCTGTGCCAAGAGGAGATTTTCTTTTGTCTCCCAGCATCCTTCCCAGAGCTCTGCCAGGCTGATTAACCTGCTCAGAGATCCCAGTGGGCACCGAGTCCTTCTGCAGTCAGCCCTGAGCCAGCACCTCCCTCACAGCATCACCAGAGAACTCTGATCCTGTCCTGAGAAATGGAGAACTAAAAGCGAGTCTCCCTTCATCATGTCTTCATTTTCCAGAACTGTTTTTTCATCGTTTAAGTTTAAACAGACATCTTTGGAGTCACTAAGCCAGGCGCAGTCACAGGTAGATAACACATCACTGATAAGGAGGATGGGAAGCACCACATGAGGTCAGACCCAAGGGCAGTTTCTGCCTCCTCTCCATGGCAGAGTAAAATAGGAGCTTGGAAGAATATAAAGGGCCAGCCCGTGGTGGTACATCTTCAAAAAGATCCCCAAAACTCCAGGAATTCATGCTCAGAGGCCCCCTGATGCAGAGTGGTGTCACTTCACCGGATAGCACCAAATGGATGCTGTTTTGTGAGTTTCCGTGTCCTTTTTGTGAGTCTGGAAGTTTTCAGGATGAAGAAAGAGCTGTGGAAAGGTGGCCTGGAGGTTGGCTGGGCACTGTGGGCAGGCCCAGCTCCCGGGGTTCACTCCCTGGTGCTCTGGAGGTCCTTTTTTGGGAGAGATGCTCCCAGTCCCCACCATCAGTGGTCCATTCTCATCATCCACAAGCCTCTAAGAGCTTCCCAGATCTCTTCCACATCCAACCATAATCTCTTTCAAGGCCTGAAGGTGGGAGTCTGTAATCTTTCCTCCCACAGGACATTCTCTATAACTTTATCCATGGCTGGAAACCAGCCACATTTATCATTTTCCCTTTATCCTTCTCTCAGGAAGCTCACGGAGTGCCCAGAATATTCAAGATGCAGGTGCAGAACGGAGCTGTGCACTGCCATAATAATATTTCCCATTTCATTCCCTCTTCCTTTCTTAATTTTTCTCTTCTCAACAACACACAAAATTTAATATCTGGGGTTTGAATAATTATTGTCACCTTTAGGTGTTGCTCCCCAGTGACAGGGCTGATCAGGGGCCACTGCTGTAGGTGTGAGCTCATCATTTTTTTATTTTATTTTTTTTTCCCCTCAGTTTCTGTTCCCTCCATGGATTTGCAGCTGCTCTTGCTCGCTAGCCCATGACAAGGAGGGCTCTGAGGTTTGCTGATCACGTTCAGGGTGCATGATCAGATGTGGGAGCATCCTCCCAGCGTGAAGGAGAGGCTGAAGGTCAGGAGTGTGGCAGATGGACAGAGACTGTTAAAACAGAGATCAGCTGGGAATAGAAGCTGGTGCTGAAGGTGGCCATAAATAATGCCATCAAAAAGGGGCTTTGTTTGAGGGGAAAAATCGAATTATTTATGAACTTCATGCATAAGATCGCTGGTGCTGCTCTAATACAGCTGTGGACATCAGCAGCTTTGAAAACCTGTGGCATTGCAGCAGCTGTGGGAGAAAACAAAACGTTTGTCATTGAAAAAAAAAATCTGTCCTGACCAAGGTTGTTTTTCTTCACCTTTCAGGAAACTTAATTTCATTCCAATTTTTGCTCTCACTGTGCTTTTTTCTCTGTGCTCCTTCCTGCTGCATCTTTTCAGGCAGACTGATGGTCTCCAAAAAGCACTGTAGGTGGAAATTTCCCTTCAGGAAACTTCCAGCTTGTCTCATTAAGACACACATGAGAGTTAAATAGGTTCCAGTTTTTAGTTGTGGCGGTTCTAAAATAAGTTCCAAAGAAGATAATGGAATAAGTCACAAATTTTATCACTTTTTCTGTCCTATTAGTATTAATCACTGTCGTGTTATATCATGGAATAAAGTAAGAATAACACCAGCAGCATAAGGAAAGCTCTGTATTGTAGAGTTTAATGAAAACCTCAGCTGCAGATTTGAAGAAATTTAGTGATTTACATCCTTCTGAGCAAGACTTTTATACAACCTGATTAAAAAAAAAAACAAAAAACAAACAAGCAACAATTCTCTTAAAAAGGACTTAAAAACTTATCTTTCTCCCTTGGAATGAAAATAATGCTTTCACTTTACTTGGAGGTGTCACCTGGTTTGTACATTCACCACCCTCTAACCACCAAATGCTCTCACCCAGAGCCTTCTCCCTGGGAGTTGTGGGGTGCAGGACCAACTTCAAGCACATCTTATTTTTATATTAAAGTTTGGAATTCCTGGCTTGGGTGATCCAGTGACAGCTTCCCCTGTAGGGATAAATCCACAGCAGCTTTCCTGTCAGCACTGCAGCGTGGAGCTGGGAGAAACAAGAGCCTGACAAAAATATCTTGGGGAAGGACAAACTGAGGAGCTGAGGCTGCTGGATGAGCCTGCAGCAGATGGGAATTCGGGTTTCCTACGGAGCTACAGCGATCTCAGCAGCATCCTGGAGTGACCCCACAGCCTCTGTGTGGCTTCATCTCCCCTCAGTCAGTACATTTGGGTGACAGCCCCGAGCTGTGACATGTCCCAGGCCGCGTGTCCCCTGCGTGTCTGGCTCCTCACCTTCTCCCCAGGCTTTTCCCTCCTCGTTGTCATCCTCCACAAGCTGCTTTCCTCCCACCCTTCCCACTTCTCCTTCGGCAGGTGGCTCAAAAGGGCTCTGGCACATCCAGGGAAGCCTTTCCTTGCCCAGTGCTGGAGTGTTTTTTTGGGGATAATTAACTGTGAAAAGCATCGCTGGTGCTTGGAGGGGAGAAGTTGAGTGGAACAACTCATTTAAAACCTTTCCTTTCTCTCCCCACTGAGGAAAATCCCCATTTTCCAGCCCCTCAGCCCTCCCCAGAGCCTTGTCTTGGTGTGAATCAGCAGAAACATGGGAAGAGATTTTCTGGATTGATATCCATGGCGGGGTGCTGGTGGCAGACTGGGTCGGTAAAGCCTCCCAGGCTTGGTGTGGAGTGGATGGAAATGTTTTCAGCCTTGGTGTGGAGTGGATGGAAATGTTTTCAGCCTCAGAGCTCCTCCAGCAGCAAGGATTTGGTGCCCAGGCAGAACAGGGAGCAGGTTTTGCTGCAATTAAGGAGTCTATAAATAGCTGTGCTGCATCAGGAACGTGCATCAAATGCAGTGGGGTGTTCAGAAAGAGCTCGTCGTAATCTGGATTTCATAGAATGGGTTTGGGTTGGAAGAAAACTTAAAGATCCTGTAATTCCACCCCCTGCCAAGGGCAGCGACGCCTTCCACTAGACCAGGTTGCTCCAAGCCCTTTCCAACGTGGCCTTGGACACTTCCAGGACAACCTGTGCCAGGGCCTCCTCACCCTCACAGGGAAGAATTTCTTCCAAATATCCCATCTAAATCTACCCTCCTTCATCTTAAAGCCGTCACCCCTTGTCCTGTCACAACATCTGTGGAAGTAGAAAAAGATCTGAAATTCTTAAAACCATGCTCGCTTTTTCAGTTGCAAAAACCTCAGGTGAAAGCTGAAATATCCAGGCATTAGGTGATGGAGGTGGCAGTGGAAAGAAAAACAAGATTTTCTTCCTGAAAATAAACAGTCTGTACACCACGTGTCATTTTCATTGATACCCAACTTTATTTTGGATGAGAAGCTGCTCAGAAAAACTGATTTGTTGCCACAAGAGGAGGTAAAAACATGGCATTTCTTGCATTCTGTACTAACTTTTCTTTCTTTCTCTCTCTCTTTTCTTACACTTTCCTCCTCCTGCAGCAAGAAAAACAGCAGACACCAAACAAGAGACCCTGGGAAGGCATCAGGAAAGTCCAGTCCCCGCCATCATGGGTTAAAAAGGACATGGAACCTGTGGCACAGTCTCCCCTAGAACTAAAAACTGTAGAGTGGGAGAAAACAGGGGCCACCATCCCCTTGGTGGGACAAGACATTATTGACCTTCAGACAGAGGTCTGAGCAGAAAGGGAAGAAAAAGGACTTTTTTTTTTCCGGAAAACAAACGAAACAAAACAAAACAAAAACCACGTTTTAAAGAAATGATTAAATTAAATCGGAACCGAGCCAGAGAAGTGTTTGGTTTCTTTTGAAACCTTTGGTAAAGATGGAGTAACTTTTGTATTGTTCTCAGCAGAGCGGGGGAATATTACTTTATAGAGTATAGTAGCTGTAGGTTCAGGACAACACAAGCTTTCCCAGGCAGGACTGGAGGAGTGAGCCTGGAAGAGAGCGAGGAGGAGGAGGAGGAGGAGGAAGAGGGTGGGGAGGGGCTGCAGGGGACGAGCCCTGCCGAGATGCTCTCAGGTCGCTGCCGCACACCAGGAGCCTTCCTGCTCTGCCACAGGAGGTGTGGAAGGACACCCAGCAGCCACCACAGAAGATCGGGGTTGTTTTGGGACACCAAAAGGAGCCTCTCTGGTGGGATGTGGCCCAGCTGGAGCAGACCCAGCCTCGAGGGGCATCCCTGGCTCCCCCGCCTCTCCCTCGCCAGCTCATCCAAGAAGGAAGGAGATGGGAGCGCCAAGCGGTGGCCACGAGGACATTGCCACTCCTGGGTGCCACGCCACGACCTCGGAGGGTGGCATCACCCACAGCTTGGGTGGAGAGGAGAGGTGGGGCTTCCTCCTCTCATCCCTCCCCAGCGGAGCTCCCAGGCGGGAGGAAAGGACCAGCTCCAAATCTCCGAATCCTGCTCGCCCCACCTCCAGGGAGAGGGTGGAAGGTGGTAGACAACAAGACCAACGAGAAGAATGTAGGTCGTGTCATTGACTGTTAAATAGATAAACTCAGCACGGGCCTTGCAAAGGTCCTCTTGGCCTCCTCCTTTTATTTTATTTTTTTTTTTTTTTTTCTGTTCTGTTATTTGTCCTTGCTTTCAGACTCAGATTTATTCCAAGCTGCCCCTCCCTGGAAAGGCAGAGAGAGAAAGAGGGAAAGACAGATCTGCCACTGCACCTGGAGACATTGGTAAACAGAGACGTTGCCTTAGGACATTGAGACAAACTGACAACATGAATAACGTCCACTCGGAAACAAACAGACAAAAAAAAAAAAAACAAACAAAATAATCTATTTTTTTCCTTCTTCTTTTCTTTTCTTCAATAAAAAGAGAACTTGAAACCCGAGACCTTTCTTTTCTTTGGCTCTTGTCATTTCGAATGCCTTTCTGTGCCGTAGGACTGCGCAGGCATGGGGTGAGGATGCCACCTGCTGAAGGTGGAAGGCAAGTTGCTCCGTGGAAAGTTTGGGATGGTGGGAATAACACAGCCCCTTCACCGCTGGCTTGCAATGTTTTGTTTTGCTTTATTCAGTTTGGGTTTTGGTTATTTTCCCCTCGCTGGCTCTTCTCCACCCTCCCCACTGCCCAGAGCCAGCAGCACGTTCATGGTCCTATGGGAAGGAAGAGGTGGAGCTGATCAGGAGAGCAGGACATTCCTCCTCAGAAAATCTTTTCATTTCATCATAAAAAAAAAAAACCTATTTTAATTTTTTCTTCATTAAACATTTCTCAAGGTTATTTACAAAAAACAAAATGAGGTGTCTACATTTCACCCCAAAAAGTGCAATATTTTTATAATTAAAAAATATACTGCTGACATTACATGCAGATTTCATTATTTTTATTATTTTCATCATTCCCAGCACTGTCTGATGCCTGGACCAACTCCCAGTTGTGGAGGTGGATGGAGACAAATCTTTGCTTTTGAGTGGCCGAATTGGGCCAGACAGCAGCAGAGCTTGAACAGGGTCTGATTATTACTGTGCTTGGGTCTCCTTTTAATAAAAAAACACCAAACCCCACGTTTTTAGGGTAAAATGATCAATGGGTACGAGATGCAAAGCAATCACTGTCCCCAGCCGTGCTTCCCCCACGGGGAGATGTTGCTTGATGTGACATCTCTGCTTTGACTTCCCTTTGGGCCACCTGGGTGATCTCCAAGGACAGTGGCACTTGCCATTGACTGCAGGATGTGAAGGATGGAAAGGAAAACTGAAATAAATCCAAATAGGTAAAAAATAGTGAAAGTGGTTACTCATAAAACTGTGATATTATTGTTCAATTTTAGCTTATTCTAATAATCTATAAAGCACAAAGGCCTCCCTCAGATGCCGGGTTGTATGATATTGTAATTATTATAATTACACATTATGAATTTTAGCATACAGATATCTTTCTACTGTGTTTTAATTCTTTTTTTTTCTTTTCTTCCTTTCCCTTCCCCTGCCCACCCCAGCCTGCCCTCTTCACTCCAACCTTCCCTGCTCACCCATTCACGGCAGCCGCCTTTGCAGGACATTAACGATGTTATGTAATTACAGAGATAAATGTTTGTTTAAGAACTGTTGATATTCGACTTTCTCTGCTCAGCTCCTCCGGTTAATCCTGTTTTCCCATGCCCTGCCCTCCTTCCATGCCTTCCCCTCCTTCCTCTCTCCGTGTTCATCAACATTTTCTTTTTCTTTCTTTTTTTTTTTTCTGTACAGTTTTCAGAGCACAAAATGAATGTGTCTTATTTCTAATAAAAGAGGTGGAAACTCCAGCCCTGTCTGCTTTTTAAAAGTGCCCCTGCCCGCGCCCCACGTGTGCTTGGCATCGCTCCTGGGGGCCGGGGAACCTCTCCTGGCCCCACAGCTGCCACCTGGGCTCTCTGCTCTGGAAGAGTCACAACACGGGGCTGAATTTACCCAAATTTCGGCTTTGTATCTTCTCCACCCCTCTAAAAATACATGTCTCTATAATGTGCATTTGCAGGACACGATGAATCCCCTTTTCTGTGCAGCACAGCCTGTTTTTATTTGGGTTTCTCAAACCCACAACCTGATGCCTCCTTCCCAATATCGTAGGATGCAAAGGGCTGAGGTTTAACACGGGTCTGGCAGCATTTCTGGCACAGGGCAGAGATGTGGGGTTAAAGTTTCCAGTGGGGCCAGGGTAATGGTGATGCCACCCTGCCCACATCCCTGCAAAGCCAATCATAGCATTCCAGAATGGTTTGGGTTGGAAGAAACCTTACAGATCATCCAAGGGTGGGGACACCTCCCACTATCCCAGGGTGCTCCAAGCCCTGTCCAACCTGGTCTTGGACACTTCCAGGGATGGGGCAGCCACAGCTTCTCTGGGAAACCTGTGCCAGGGCCTCACCACCCTCACAGGGAAGAATTTCTTCCCAATATTTAATCTAAATCTACCCTGCTTCAGCTTAAAGCCATTCCCCCTTGTCCAATCCCTCAATGCCCTTGTAAGAAGTATCTCTCCATCTTTTTTGTTGTCCCCCATCAGGTACTGGAAGACTCAACCTCACCTGGATTTCCCTGGCACCTCCAGCCTGACCAGGCAGACTCCCAGCAGGAGCTCAGCTCAGTGCACAGGGGTTTAAGGATATCACTCATAAAATGTGACACGAAATTAATTGGGCCACAAATTCTTCACTTCCTTGGCGCTTATCCTCGAATGGCTGAAATCTTCCAGCAAAAAAAAAAAACCAAAAAAGTCCTTATCTCCCTGACTCTGCTCCATCACCTGTTAGATTTAAGGATTGTAGGCAGGACTACAGGAAGCCTAAATCTTGGGAAAATGGGCTCCAGGACTGCTGCTCTCCAGAGCCTCCATCCAAAGCCATCATGGCTCGGTAGGTCCTCAGATGTGATGACTTGTCTTGGCCTGGCTGAAATAATGTGGATGTCCTGAAAAATCTGGAATGACTACAGAGGTGTGGGGCTGCCTGGAGGCTCTCAGCTCATTCCCCCCTTCTCTGAGCCACAATCCAGCATTTCTTCAACCAGCAGCACTTGATGGTGAGTCCCAGGCCTTCATCCTTCCTATGGAGGTGTTTCTCATCCTACATCTGCCATTCCATGAACCTTGGTGGATTTGGCAGTGCTCGGTTGGGCTTGGTGATTTTAAAAATCTTTTCCAACCTGAAGAGTTCAATGATTGTGCAGCATTAGTGAAGGGAAATACCACCAGGAGGGTCTCCTTTACCCTTTTGTGTCTCACATCTCTCTGTAAATCCTTCTAGTTTGATTCCAACTCAGTTTTCCTTTGTACATTTCTTATGGGCGATGGGCTGGGAGAGCAGGAGAACCCAAACCTTGGATCACTGGCCTAGAGCTGGATCAGGAGGTCCTGCTGCTTCCCACTAAAGGAGGCTGGAAGGAGGGAGCACTTCTCCTCCCTGTGGTCATGGGACTGTAAATGAAAGCACTGCCAGAGGTGGTGGGTGCAGGAGGTCAACATGGTTTTGGTTTGCACTGTGGTTATTCCGTGGTGGGGTTGCAAGGGAGGGTCGCTGGATAGTTCAGCTTGGAAAGGGACTCCTGAGGTCCCCCTGAAGTGTCCTGTGTCCCTGTGATCCTGCAGCCACCCCAGGCTCTAGGCCTGAGGCAAGGAGAGAACACTGGGGACACCTCACTGCAACCTTCCAGTACTTCAGGGGTGCTTATAAAAATGAGGGAGAAGGACTTTTTACACGGGTGGATGGTGAAAGGACAAAGGGAATGGTTTTAAACTAAAAGGGGGAGATTAAGATTAGATATTGGGAATGAATTCCTCCCTGTGAGGGTGGTGAGGCCCTGGCACAGGTTGGCCAGAGAAGCTGTGGCTGCCCCATCCCTGGAAGTGTTCAAAGGTTGGATGGGGCTTGGAGCACCCTGGTCTCGTGGACAGTGTCCCATGGCAGGGGTCGGTGGAATGAGATGATCCTTAAGGTCCCTTCCAACCCAACCCATTCTCTGACTCCAAATTCACTGTTATCTCACACGGATGAAGCACAGCAATGCAGTGGAGGTGGATAAATTGTACATGGCACATGCAAGAATTTGTACATCTTGGTTGCTACGCTGGGAAAACGTGGCTATGCTGGAAAATTGTGGAGAGTCTGAAAATAGAAGAAAATGCGAAGTCTTTTACCCGGGCTGCTCTGATGGATTAACTCGACCCCTTACCCAAACCAGCAGTAGTTTGGTCCAGAACCCAGAGGAGGCAAAGCCCGAGCTGTGTCCGGGCCAAGAACTCCTCCAGGAAAACCACAGAGGAGCAGAGTGATACGGTGAGCATCGGTGCATGTGAGCTTGGAACACTGATCAAAGCATGAGTAGCAGTTGGTTTTTCCAAGGCTCATTGGGAACAAAGAAACTTGTGGGTAAGAGGAGTTTCATTCATCCATTTCCATTTGGTGCAATTTGACTCTGAACCAACTACTTTGTTCCTAAATACGACACCTAAACGAGCCTTTTTTGAGCTGTCATGGCAGTGATCTCCTCCCCTGGAGCTGGGACACTTCTCAAGATTGCTCCTCAAGGCAGAGAGACCTTCTCCCAACAATGGATCTTTTGATGAGTCCAGTTTGAGTCGTCCCTGAATTCCAGCTGGACTGTGTCCCAGCTGAGTCTCCCCTGGAGCAGGGACACCCCTCAATATTTTGAGATTCCTTAACTGAGAGATCTTTCCTTGTCCAAGGTGGAGAGATCTTTACTCGTGGCAGATCCTCAGTGAGTTGCTGAATATCAAGCTGAATTAATAATAATGTAACATTGCCAACCTATGTACTCTATTAATTATTATAACCTTTGTGTGGATAGTTTCATTAGACATAAACCATTGCCCAAATCTGAGACTGAGATTGGACCTGAACACACCTTGGCTCCATCAGGAGTTTAGACAGCAAGCAGGGCCACTCTGAAATTTGTGACTCAGTGGGAGACTCTCCTTTACCCTTTTGTGTCTCACATCTCTCCGTAAACCCTTCTAGTTTGATTCCAACTCAATTTTCCATTGTACATTTTTTCCATACATTAAATAACAGTGAACCTTGCTTTTACAACATCACATCAACCCCACTCTTGCCGATACATTTTACTGTCGTCCTCTCAGTGATCTAAATCACCCCTTCACTACAGCTGCCCATGTAGGAAAAGGCCCATGTGGAGCAAGACAACATTTTTGGGAGATTTGTGACCAGGGCAGGTGGTTTTTCTCTCCAGTCTCTCACTTTTGTGACTCAAGGAGTGCTTGGGCTCACTACCCTCCTGTCTGTGTCCAAGATGAATTAGGGCCTGAAGTGAATATCTCTTCCTGGGCTCCTGTTGGGACAAGATCTGAACAGAGAAGAAAAGAAAGATGACTGTTGGTTTTTTCCCTTCACAGTTTCCCCAACCCACTCGTAGCAGGAAAAAGTCGGAGTCCTCAGGGGACCCCTGTGGAAGATCCAGGAAGATCCAGGAAGTCTCCAGGTGCTTGTTCACTGAGATCTATTTTCAGTCATTTTCCAAAAGAGTCCCAGGGCACTGATGTGGGCCTTGCTCATCTCCTGTGTCCCAAAAATCACAAAAAAAGTGAGATTTGGCACATTAGGAAGGAGTAACACGGCTTCTGAAGAGGCCATCAGCCACCGTGATGGCCAAAGGAGCTGTGGCAACTTGACAGATGAAGCCCCAAGAGCACCCTCCTGAATAAAATCCCCACCATCCAGCTGCTTCACAGATGTTTGTTTCTTTAAAAAGCCACATTTCTTGGCTCCTGAGGAGGTTGCAAGAGTCCTTTGAACTTCTAAATTGGGAAAGAAATGTAGCTGTCTAGATATATATATAAAAATATATAGATATATAAANCTTTCCAGTGCCTAAAGGGGCTCCAAGAGAGCAGGAGAAGGACTTTGGACAGGGGCCTGGAGTGACAGGACAGGGGGAAATGGTTTTAAACTGAAGAAGGGCAGGGTGAGATGGAATATTGGGAAGAAATTCCTCCCTGTGAGGGTGGGGAGGCCCTGGCACAGGTTGCCCAGAGAATCTGTGGCTGTCCCATCCCTGGAAGTGTCCAAGGCCAGGTTGGACAGGGCTTGGAGCCCCCTGGGATAGTGGAAGGTGTCCCTGCTTGTGGCAAGGGGTTGGAAGGAGAGGATTTTTAAGGTCCCTTCCAACCCGAACCATTCCATGATTCCATGATGATTTATGATTTATGCAGTACACAGCAGAACAGAGGCTGCTATTTTTTCTCCTCTCTAATGGAAAATGTGAGCTTCAAAGGCACAGAAATTCAAAATTAAAATACAACACTTCACGGCAGCACTTTGACAAGTGACCTCTCCAAAGGTGGGGCAGCAACCAAAGAAAATTATGCAAATGTTGGGAATGGTTTGAAAGCAGGAGAGGAAGAAGGAGACAAATTCTGCAGGAAGTAACAGAAGTGCAGAGGAGTTTCTGTTCAGGAGAAATAAGTAAATGAAAAGGGAAATTGTCGTCTCTTGCTCTGTGTGGGTTGAGGGTTTTCAGGGAATGGACAATCAAAGAGTTGCTTAATGGATACCGGGAGTTTCTTGGCTTTGATCAATTGTCTGAAATAATTGGCAGCTTTTTCACATTATCTCATGTTTGTGCCCATTATTAATATTTTAACTCGAGCTTTGAGGCTTAGGCCAACACAGGCTTCCATCACTTGTGGGTATTTTGCATTTCCATGGGGAATAAGAGGCCCTGTCCTCTTCAAAGGGCTGGCAGCCTGCTGGAAATACGGGAGCACAGAGGAAAGGCAGAGGAGCTTGACTTGAACTCAGAAAATTCAGCCTCAGAGGGAAGGACTAAATGCTGACCATCTGCTTCCTGCACAGAAACCCCTTCAGGCCAAGCCGTGGCACCACTCGAGGTGTAAAATCCTCTCAGCCACTTTTGCTGAATTCTCTGGAAGAGGATGAAGGCAAGGAAGGAATTGCTGGGTCTCAGTTGCTGCCCACAGATTAAACTCCCTTCTGACCTCAGATCAGAGAATTATAGAATCAAAAATGGCCTGGGCTGGAAGAGACCTCAAAGATCATCTAATTCCAACCCCCCTGCCATGGGCAGGGATTCCTGAGATGGGGAAGGGTTGGATTTCAGAGCTGGCACCTATTGCTAGTTATCAAAATAAAGTGATTTAAAAGATTAGCCTCGTTGATGCTCTCACTGCAAATCAGCTTGGTGTACAAGGGCTCATCCCTGTTCAGTGTCAGGCAAGCCTTTGGACCCATTACAAGAATTAATAAAAACAAAAGTAGGTGAAAAATGGATCACACAGCACAGATCGCCAGCCAAAGAGTTCTTGTCCTTAGTATTTAATTATCTTCATTAACTAAAGCAGCTGATTTCCCTGAGATTAGATATGCAAACAGAATATTTTGTCTATTTTCAGCAAAGCATCTTGTTGTGGTATTAGAGTGTGGTGGATAAAGAGAAAGTGCTGGGGGGCTAAAAAGCTATGACAGGGGTAATAAAGTCAGTAGAAGTGACAAGTCAATAAAAGTGTTCCTCAGTTAAGCTGAAGATTTATTTGATATTTTTATTTGAAGCCTTGGAGTAAAAAAAAAAAAAAAAAAAAAAAGGTTGCTTGCCAATAAAAGATTCGGAAGCAAAACTTCGAAGGACGTTGTCAATACCGAGAAGGGAAGCAGATTCCTGATGAGAGCAGGGAGAGGAAAGGATCAACACTCCATAGAACCAAGCTGCTGCTGCAGCCTGGGAGGCTCAACAGATGGGAGCGACAAGGGAGAGAGGCTTGGATGCATCCAGGACAATCCCCAACCAGGGAAAAATAAAATGTCAGGCTTGGGGTGTACCAGGAAAGGCCTTTCCAGCAGCAGTAAAGGAGAGGAGATGATATTTTGCAAGAATGTGGTGAAATTCCTTTGGAATTCTGGGTGTGTCCAGGCACTGAAGGGTCCTGGGGCTGCCCAAAGTCCTGATGTCTCCTTGATGGTGAGACCAGCACAACTATGGACAGAGAAGGGGGATTCCAGCTGGGAAGGAATATTTGAAATCCAGAGGAAATGAGGCCCCATGGCCAGGCTTAGAGAGTCTGGCTCCTTTAATCTGTTTAAAGCATGTCAAGAGGTTCGTGGCTGAATGCTTTAACCTGAAGGATTCTGATGGTGAAAGAGCTCCTGAATATAAAGATAGGAATGAAAAAATCAAGATGGGAATTTAGGATGTGATTCCTAACTGGAAATGTGGTAATTCCGACCTGAGGGAGAGCTGGGGAGATAAAAACATGGTTGACTCAAGAGAAAATTCGGAGAATTTGTTGGTTCAACAAAAGGATGGTAGAGACAGCCACACTCAGTGGGCTGATGATGTTCCTCCTACCCCAGATCCATGTTCCCAAGTCTGGAAATCAGTGGGGGGGAGCACGAATTCCCAGCAGGAATAAATAGAAATGGACAGCCTGGAGAGCAGAGCCTTTACCAACACCCCATCAACACACACAGCACTCACATAACCATGGATGGCATGGATGGCTCCATCCTCTGCTTCCCAGCCAACCAGAATTGAAATCTTAGGATATTTACACCAAAAATGTGTCTCTCCAGCAACTGGGCTGGCTCTATCCAGCAGTTACCCCCAGTTTGGCTTCAGGATCCTTGAGCTTCCAAGGCTGGTGGTCCCAGATCTCGTACCCTGCTCCCAGCTGCTGAATTGCAGCAAACTGCATTAACCCAGGCTCAAGATAGAAGAAATAACTCAAATCAGCATTGAAAATTGCTAGGAATGACTTCCCATAAAGAGACAGGACACTGTGGGATCGGGGACAGGGCTGGACCTTGACCTGCAGCCTGGGACACGTAAATGTCCTTTGTCATTGATGCCCATTGCTGTTAATGAAGGATTCCTTAAAGTTTCTGTGTCCAAAAGAGGAAAGTGGTCCAAATTGACCCAAAAGACATCTTTAGAACCAGTGGGTCCAGTCTAGGCTCGGCAGTGGGTTTCTCCTGTCTGTAGCTCATACTGGGGAATCCTTTGAGTGCCACAAACCACAAAAGCTGGCAGCAAGAAAGAATCCTGGGCAAAAATACATGGAAAGAAAATCTTCCCCAAAGATGGGGCTGCCCTTAAAGGTAGAAGTGCATTGACTGCTCTGTAACTTCCTTTTTTTTTTGTATTGATTCCTGGAAACTTCTCTAGGAATCCTGGAGTGTTAAGGACTCGTGTTAATTACTCCAAATAACAACCTGTGCATACCAAACTCAGCTGTTCTCACTGGCCTGTGGAAAGTCAGTAATTGTCAAAGGTTGTTTGGCAAGGGAAGGACTTTCTGTTCAAATAGCTGAGCTCTGTGTCCTCTGCAGAGAATCCAGAGGAGGAGACCCAAATTCGTGTCCCTTTCTGCTTATCTGAATTCATAATCCCAGGAACAACACCACAAGGTTCCAATTTCAGCCTCCAGGCTGCCACTCTGCCACTTCGAAATCCCATCTGAACTTCCACCCTGAATTTCTGTCTTTATAATCAAGGGCTTTTACACCATCAGCATCGTTCAGGTTAAGAATTCCTGTTCTCTTTTGCTGTTCCCTCCCTGCCTTCAAAATCTGTCTGTGGGAACAGAATGGATCAAAATATCTTATTTTAACCTGGCAATGAATTTAGCAAAATTCTAATTCTGTTCAGGAAACAGACTTCTTGATCTTTCAAAGCTTTTCAGAGACATCTTTCCTTTGGGAGACCAAGATTTTCTTTTCTTTGGTCCCTCTGGAATCATCCAGCAGGAGACAGCAAATAACCCAGGACCTTCATAATTCCATTTGATTCCCATCCTGGATATGGGCAGGCTTGGAGCAGACTTGTCCTATTCAGGTACTCACAGATTATTTCAAAAGTAGAAATAGGATCTGAGTGGTGCCATTCCTTTGTCTTTCCAAAAAGAGCTCTGAAGGAGGAAATCAGGGAACGCCAGAGAGGAAAAGAAGGAGGGAACTTTCTTCTCCTCTCCCAGGCTTGACTAATTATAAAACTTCTTAGAAAGGCTCCTACTGAGCAGGTGAGGGGCTGAGATGAAACAGCAACTTAATCCATGGGGATGAACTCCATCAGCGATCCAATTATTTAGGATTTGATGTCTTTTGTGTCTCCGAGTCGGGCAATTCCCAGCCCTGAGTGCGGAGATGGACAGCATTTCGCACCGGTGAATTTCGGGTGGTGGGGAGGCATTGCCTTGATTTACAAACCAAAGCCATTAGCATATAAATTGGTGCTGGAGGTTTGGGCGAAGCAGCGGGGCTGAGGCTGTGGGGAGGAGGCAAATTAAAGCCTCTGCTCCTGCGGCTCACTTCGGAGTGTCAGCGAGAGAAAATGAAAGTCGTTTTTTTGTGTCGGCTTTATTTATCTTTGATTATTTCTCGCTTGCTGCTGCTTTAATTTCTCCCTCCTTCTCTCTTCTGCCTTTCTCTCCCTTGCTCTCGGACGGGGTCTCTCACACCCAGGCAGCGCTGCAGATCCTGGTTATTTCCCATTTAGAAAACCAGTTTCCATCTTCCTTCTTCTTTTTCCCGGATGTTTTGTGTCCCTTCCCCTTTTACCCTTTTTTTCTTGACCTCTCACCTTTTCCACTGAGTCTTTTATTTGTTTTCCTGCTGCACCTCTCAATCCTTCTTCCTCTTTCTTTTCTCTTTCTCTTCTCTTTCTCATGAGGAAACAAAAAAACCTCCATCAACAGCAGAGGTTGTTGGTTTCCCTGTGCTGTTCCAGTCACATTCCTCTGTCTGTGCTTGGAAATTACTCTAAAAATGCACATTCCGTGCTCACTCTCCCCTGAAACAAAATATTCTATGGTGCTTTTCCTTGACCCTGTGGAGTAGGATGAGAAAAATCCTCCCTAGCAGAGATTTTTGGAATAGAAAAACAGATTCCTGAACACATGGAAGACTCTGGTCCAAGGTATTTGCCTTTTCTGGGGAGCCCACAGTGTCCATTGCACCTTATCTCCGTCATTTCCAGGGATTCTGTGCAGCAGATCTCTCTCTCTCTCTGTTTTCCTGACATTTGAGCACAAACTTGGGAAGAGGATCATTTTCTCACCTGTTTTCACCCTTCCTGGGGCCTTTATCTCAGCCTTCCCCTAAGTACTTCCCACCCTAATGCCCAATTACCTGAATTAACCATCAGCTGATACCACCATCCTCTGAAAAACCTGATTTAAAGCCATCCTTTCCACATTGGCAAGATTATTGGCAAAGACGCTTTTCCCCGGCTTTATCAAATTTATCCAACTCCCTGTATCTAGTCCTGGATCCTGAAAGGGGGACTTTCCCCTTAAAACACAAGTGGTGCCTGATTGGTTTTTATAAACAAGAGGATCAGGCCCTTTTTTTAGGAGCCAGCCTAACAGGGAAAGCAGAAAGAAGCTGTTGACTGCAGTGACCCCAAAATCTACTAAAAAACCCCGATTTTCTAACTCACTAAAGGGTACAGACAATAGAAATGCCCCAGGGCTTGCTCAAATCTCTCTTCTGGTTCAGTCAAAAGGATGTAATTTAAATTGTCCCTTAAAAATTTCCAGATACGGAGGTTAATGCACTTAAGCCCCCAGGCAGGCTTGGGTTTCCCAAGAGGAGTTTGGCTGCTGGGCTCCATCCACTGCTCTGGAAGCTGTGCCTGGCTCCAGGAGTTTTATTTCTCTGCACACTGCTCAAAGATGAGCTTTCACACGTTCCTGTTTAGTCATTGTGGGCAGCAGCTCAGAGCAGAGGAGCTGTCTCCAGGCCGGCGGCTTATGGGCCACGAGAGCTTCTTCCTTCTCCCCCAGCTCCCTTTGGAGGGAGGTGATTTAAAAAAGAGAAATGGTTTTAATAAAGAGCTGGGTGATATCTCAGCCCTGGGGTAGTGGTACATTTATCTGCACACATTATGGGTTTAATTTGGTCCATGCAAAACCCAGAGGGAACCAATTTTAAAAGCTGTCGAATGGTTTGGGTTGGAAGGGGCCTTACAGAGGTTCTTATTCCAACATCTTCCACTATCCCACGTTGCTCCAAGCCCTGTCCAGCTGATGCCTTAGGTTTTAGCTTTCATATTTTTCAAATCCTGTATTCCCAGTGTGTAACTCTGCAGTGTCCTGCAGCCTGGGAGCTGCTGCTCTCTCATGCTGAGACAGACAGAACAAAGCCTCTCCAGGCTGCTCTCCAAGGACACCCAGCCCGGCCTAGGCCCAAAATGTGTAACCCAGCATCTTGAGAAGGGGGGCAAGCTGAGGGGAAATTCCATCATTAGCTAAAGTTTAATTGGTGAAATTGGGTTGAGATGCAAATGGAGCAAAGCTATAAAAGTGTGAAGAACTCGTGACTCGGGGTCCATCTTGGGTGCAGCCTTTGGCCTGCCCAGGGTGTGCCTCTGAAGGGCTTTCAAATAAATATCCACCTTTATTCCCTTACTCCTGTCTAATCTCTGTTTCTAGGTTGGCCTCTTTAGGCATCACAACCTGGCCTTGAACATTTCCAGGGATGGGGCAGCCACAGCATCTCTGTGGCTGAGAATGAGTGAATCCATCAAATGGGAAGGTGCTGTGGAGAATCAAGGAATGAAACTGCCCCTACAGTGCTCAATTACAGCTGCTCGTGATGAAAGCATCGCCTTCCCAACAGCTTTAAACAGAACTTTTTGCCTTCTCAGGTGGGATTTCTTTTTGTACCTTCACGTGTAGATCAGACAAATTAATCAGTTTCTGCTTTCATTAATTTTTCATGTGTGAAGTCCCTGGTATAATTACTCATGCTGCACTAAACCACCTCAGCCCCACCAGCTGAGCTGGAAACATTGATGTGAAAGGAAAACAGACAGAAACGTTTCCTCTGCGCATCCCAACACAAGTGAGTTGTAAATACAAACACAACCAGCATTTTCCAGAGCAATGGAAAACCTCTTGCTGGATTTAAATCAGAGCCCAGGTGGCGGGACAGGATTCTGGGCTGGCACAGATGTTGTTGGAGTTGGACTTTTGGAAAACTTTCGCTTTTGTGGTAGTTCTGTAATCTCAGACTTGAGATTTTAAGCAGAACACTTAGTTGGGTTGGGCACAGACACCTGAGCTGGTGACTCCAAACTGCTGTGGTCATCCACGGAGAACTAGGAAACCTCAGCAGTGGAGTTTGGAGCGTCCTAACACAGACACCCAAAATAAATCATTTAAATCATCTATCACATGCTCCCTTTTCTCTTTATGCACTCAGCAAGGGGTGACCAGGTTGCAGGGAGACAAACTGCAATTCCATAAATTTAGATAAAATTAGTCCAATCCTGCCTTCTAATTTCTCTGTGATCAGCTCTATTCATGCTTTTCATTAACTGGGTATTGATCAGGTTGGTTCAGAAGACTGCAAATCATTGATGAATCACAGAATGGTTTGGGTTGGGAGGGACCTTAAAGATCATCTCGTTCCAAACTCCTCCCAAGGGACACCTTCCACTCCACCAGGTTGCCCTTGAAGGTCTCTTCCAGCCCAAAATATCCTACAATTCACAAATCACAGTTTCCAGGGATGTTTTCCAACAAAACAAGTCCACTTCAGCTGCCCGGTACTTAAAGAGGGATCAGCCAGGATCATATTTTCACATTTAAAACTGATGCCAGTGAGTAATCAGCTGATGAGGCTCTGTGTTTCTGTAGTGAAAAGTGTGACCCCTGCTTGGTTTGGTTTCCTCTTGGGTAAATCCAAGCTCTGGATTCTTGGATGTGTAGTTCCAGGCTGCCCAGGGAAGTGGTGGAGTCGCCATCCCTGGAAGTGTTGGAAAAACAAGTATATGTGGTGCTTTTTGGTATGGGTTAGTGGGCGTGGGGGCATTCAGCCCAAGGTTGGATTGATGATCCTGGAGCTCTTTTCCTATGGATATGAAAAAAGGCCTCAGGTTGGGAATTTCTTTAGCCCTTGCAGTACTTTGTGAAGATTCTCTTTCTCATGTGAAGAATTTTAAAACGATGTTATAGTTTTGTAAATCTCTGCACCTGCACCTACTTCTCAAGGACTGTTGTGGTTTCAACCAGAAAAACATCCAGAAACGGATGTCTCAGAACTGGAGCAATCACCCCAAGGGGTGGGTGTCCGAGTGACCAATCATTTTATGCCATTCAACACACTTTTGCGTATTAACATATAAAAGTTGTTCAATCCTCTATTAAATCTCTCTTACTTCGGACAAACTCATGGAAGTGTGGACTTTGTCAACTTTACCTCCTTGGCAGCAACAGCGACATTTTCCAACCTTAATGATCCCAAGATTCAACGTTTCT
>VWZT01003567.1:1091-14452 GCA_013397055.1 Pachycephala philippinensis | reverse complement strand
TGGCTGCAGCCCACCCCCCAGCTCTCTGCTCCGGCCAGCTCCCGTCGCTTCCTTGGATTTGGCTCTGGCTGTGCACATAACATCTTCTGTCCCGTACCTGCTGCCTTCTGTGCTCGTGTCCCCGGGGGAGGTGGCTGTGGAGGTGGCAGGGTCAAAGAAACCTCTGGGGGGGAAGAGGAGGAGGTGGCAGAGGGTTCTCCTGAGGTCTCCTCCTGTTTCTGGTGGTGGAGGGTTCTCCTGAGGTCTCCTCCTGTTTCTGGGAGCATCCTTGGCTTTGGGACGGGTGTGTGTGTGGTGGGGAGGTGGCTGAGCGTGTGTTCAGCCGGTTTTTGGGGAGCTGCAAACCTGCTGGGTGCCTCTGTTATGGAAATGGACAGCTCTAGTGGAACATCTCTTCCCAATTCCCAGGTTACTCCTGGAGTAACACCGGGAGTTCTCTGTGTTACAACCAAGGCATGGTGGGGTTCCCAAATCCATCTGTTGCTCCTGCAATGAGGCACCCCCATGTCCAGGAATGTTGTGCAGATCACTTTCTTCCCAAAAGTGCTGGTCAGTCGCCTAGGAAGAGCAGTTTGGAGCAATTCCTGGCACAGGGTGACAGTGCTGGGCTTCCCAAGTGTCCTTGAGTACCTGGAAGGGTGGTGAGCAAGGAGATGCCACGTGGATGAGCTGATGGATACGGTGAGGGAGTGGTGATGATGGACAGGGAAGAGGGAAGGTTGAGCCCTGGAATGTGACAGGAAACTCAGAGATGATGAGGGAGGAGCAGGGCTAAAAGTAGAGAGAGGAGAGAGAGGAGCAGCTGGAAGGTGGAGGGCAGAGAGGGCTGTCCTGGGATGTTCCTTGGGATGTTTGTTGTGTGCCTGATGGGGGTGAGCAGAGCTGAGGAAGGCCAAGGAACACTGCCTGGAGCCTCCAGGAACGGCTCCCTGCCCACAGCATCCCAAACCAGCCCTAAAACCCAGCTCCCTTCTTGGCACAAGGTGCCCCGTGTGTGTCCACCTCCCAGGAGCACGGAGATCACCCCACACCCATCCACCACCAGATCCATGTGTGGCACAGGCACCACAGAGGCTCCCAGGGAACAGCCACAACCCTGCTCTGCTCTCCATCCCCCAGAACTGGCTCCCTTCCCATGGCAGTGGTGGGAACCAGGCTCCAGTGGCTCCAGCAGCTCTCCTGAGCTGCACTGGGTGCTGAGGCCGTGGCAGGTCGAGGCTCTGGGGAATCCACCAGCGTTATCCCGAGCTGATGCTGGTGCTCTGCAGATCATCTGGCACAGCAGTTCAGGGGAGCTGAGGGGCTGGGATCAGGGTGGTGATCCCCTAAGCAGACTGTGAGGGGCCCCTGGCACTGGGACAGGTGATTTGGGGGTTAGGAGGCACTGGGGGTGTTGTGTTTGCTCCGTCCCCTGCCCTCTCTGCTCCCAACCAGACCTCGTTTGTCCAGAGAAGGGTCACATCTTGCTTCCCACAAAGAAGGAATGATGTGGGGCCATCATGACCTTTTGGGGACTGTCCCACCACGTCCTTGCCTTGGCTTTGTCAGCAGCACCAGCCCCTCAAAGCGATCAGATCTTGGGTTTTTGGGAAGCTGGGCAGCCTAAGCCGTTCTTGACCTTCGGTTAAACCGCGGAGACGCCTGGATCCCGCACCCCCATCCCGCGGCACGAGCGCCAGGCTGACACCACTGTGCATTTTCTCAGCTTTTATCTGGTTATAAATATCCAACATAACAGGGCTTCCATTGCTTTCTCCAGGAGATTATCCCTGCAGCCGAACCAATCTGATAAGCAAGTATGCAAGGCTATTTATAGCTTTTCAACTGGAAGACAGATCCATGCCTTTTCTTTGTAGATGGTTCTTCACTTGATTAACACACATCTCAGTGTCCTCCTTTTTTGGACCCTTTCTGCTGTGCAGACTGCGGTAAAATGCTGTATTGCAGGGGCTGAGCCAGGCCTTTTGCAGGAGGAATTACGCCCGTTCTGGTGAAGACTCCTCCAGGAGCTTGGCGCTGCCTTGGCAGCTCCTCACTCATCCCAGGCGTTTGTCATCCCTGCTATTTCCCCTCGCTGCCCGTTGTTTCTTCCCCAAAATTTCCCTGGGCTGTTCCCCACCTCAGTGGGGTGTGCTGAGCCAGGAGCAGAGCTCCGTCTCCCACTTGGCCACCCGGTGCTTTTCCCAAAGACATCTGTTCCCCCCGGATCCCAGATTTGCTTGGGTTGGAAGGAGCCTGGGAGCACCAGTGCTCCGTGAGGCTCTGCCATAACGCACGCAGGGCTTGGATGGGGACAGTGCCAGCCATGGAGGGAATTTAGCAGGATTTTGGGACCAAATGTGAGCAATTTAGGAATTGTTACACGGAGCCTGTTCTCCCTCTGTCGCTGTGCAGCGCGAACGTATCTGAGATGGTGATTTATTGGGTGAGGCGTTTCTGATTTGTGTTTTTCCGCCCCCAAAATCTGTTTTATGGCTGTTATTTAAAGTGGGGACCCCGTGCCATTTTTAATGCATGCAGTTACAACCCTGCCCGGAGTATGGAATTAACAACCACCTCATGAGCTTTCCCGACGCTCTCCGTGCTGTAGGATCTGCACTTCCCAGATGTTCACGAGTTTATCCTCACAGTTCCAGGGAAGAAACTCCGCCAGAGGTGGGGGAATGAAATAGGAAATTGCAATTTGTGTTTTTCGGAGGTGGCTGCTCGCTGTGGGTGACCCTGGATGAGCTGGCAGCTCCTCCCTCTGCCGTTTTCGGGATCCTGGTGTTCCAGAGGCACGAGGCAGGAGTCTGGCTGCTCCCAGATGCCGGAGCCCAGGCTGCTGCTGACGTCTGAGGCGAGAGTAGAGCTCAGCTTTGGGGCTTTGTGGCAGAGCTGGTTTCAAACCCTCCTGCCTGGTTCATGGCTGGGGCTTTGCCAAGCCCAGCCTATCCCGGTGCTGTCCCAGCCCCTCTGGACACCTCGGCACAGCTGGAGCAGGTGGATGGAGATGCTGCTCCGCACCTATGGCTGCTGGGCTCCATAAAATCCCACCAGTGCAGGTTTTCCTTGGTTTCAGGGAAGATTTAGAGGGATGCATTGCAAAGCCGAAAGGAGCAGCTTGTCTTACCCGTGTGTGACACGGCCATGAAATCCCAGCCTGTAATTCCTGCCGGGAGCTTTCCTTTGGGAGTTTCCCACTTGGTTAGCGCAGTGTGAGACCCCAGGTGAGCCCTCCCAGTGGTGAGTCCTCTCTGCCCCCAGTTTCACCAGTCTACACTTAAATCCTTCTTCAGCTCCTCCCTTTTCTTCCCACGGAGTGCCTCAACAGCAGAATTCCCTCTCCGGGTGCGTACTCGGAGATCCCATTCAGGCAACTCAACATTTAAAGATCTCTTTGAAAGAAAACTGAGTCAAGTCCCTCCCTGCGAGCAGAGCCAAGGCAAGAGATTTTGGCAGCTGGGTCTCTCTTCCTCTCCTCCCACCCTTCGTCGCGCTCCTCCCAGCCATTGCCATCTGCTGCTGCCACCACCACAGACCTGCGGCCTCGTTCCTGGGCAGCAGCAACATCTGGCACATCTTGGATGTGTGTGGTGCTTTTTGGCATCCCTCGCAGAGGCAGCCCGGGGAGAAGTCTCCCTCCTCCTCTTTGCTCCATTTCTGATTATAGTTCGAGCCTTCCCTTCCTTCCGCTCATTTTCCTCTCTGCGTGGTCTCTGATTTGCCACCAGGTTTTTGGAGGGGTGGATGTGTCCTGGTGATGGCCCAGAGCCCCCCAGCAGCACTTGGTGACATCCGCAGCAGCTCCAGGTGCAGGGATGATGTGGCTGGGAGTGTTTGTGCTCACAGTGTGACCGTGGCATGGAAACACAGCTGCACCTGGCTCTGCAGGCACCCTGCAGTGCCATGGGATCATGGAATGGCTTGGAAAGGACCTTAAAACCCATCCAGTGCCACCCCTGCCATGGGCAGGGACACCTTTCCTTATCCCAGGTTGCTCCAGCCTGGCCTTGGACATTCCAGGGATCCAGGGACAGCCACAGCTTCTCTGGGAATTCCATCCCAGCCCCTCCCCACCCTCCCAGGAAACAATTCCTCCCCAATATCCCATCAAAATCTCCCCTCCTTCAACTTAAAGCCATTCCCTGTGTCCTGTCCCTCCATGCCTTGTCCCCAGTCCCTCTCCAGCTCTCCTGGAGCCCCTTTAGGCCCTGGAAGAGGCTCTGAGCTCTCCCTGGAGTTTTTTCAACGCTGAGCTCCCCCAGCTCTGAGCTCCTTGAGAAGGTGGATGGCTCAGAGGATTCCCAAGCCAACCATCCCTTTTTCCTGCTCACCACCAGGATGGATTTGCAGCCCTGGGCAGTCGCTGCCTCCTGCCTCTGCTTTAGTGCCAGTCATGAGCTGCTTTTTAAGGTTCTCACTGCGATTGTTGTTCAATTCCTCGCAGCCAACAGATGGGACAAAAAAATTACATTCTGTCTCCTTGCCTGGCACA
This sequence comes from Pachycephala philippinensis, assembly GCA_013397055.1. NCBI lineage: Eukaryota > Metazoa > Chordata > Aves > Passeriformes > Pachycephala > Pachycephala philippinensis. The sequence continues at coordinate 9,975 of VWZT01003567.1, read as the reverse complement.
GAGGCTCCTCTAGATCTTAAAACCTATTCTTTTTTTCCTACATTATCTTTAAATGTCCCTTTTGTCTTGCAGAAAGAGTTCCAGGCACATTTGCAGTCTGTGGAGTTGGGGTTTTTTTTTATTTGTGAATGTCCCCTGCAGCACTTCTGCTTTGTTGCAGAGGAGTTGGAATGCCTTTGTCTGGGGTGTGGGATGTGGGATTCCAGCTAGATCCCTGCCATTCCTGGTCCTTGCAGACTGGGATCCAGCAGGTCACACATCTGCCCAGCTGAGCTCAGGCCTGGCTGCTGCTTGGGTTCCTCTCTAGCTGAGACATTGTGGGTTTGGGGTTTTTCTAACTGATCTCCAGCACTTTTTAACACTTCAGGGCTGGAATTCCTTTTGTCCTGAGCAGCAGCTCCCACTCCAGCCCGGGTTTAGGGTGTCCACGTTCTTTGTGGCCATGTTCTGCTCCTCGCCTGCCTCTGGAAATTCTCTCAGTGATTTTCAGCACCTGCATTTCTCCAGCAGAAATCACGAGCTTCTCTCCTTTCCACACTTAATGTTGGTTCATCCCCAAAGCCGGCTCCCGATTTGCTTAATCACCGCTGGGAAAAGATTTTTATCAGGAGAGAAAACATCCATCAGATTGCAAATGGCCCTGCATTACCCCATCCCCGGTTTCAACATTTCTGCCTGAGCTGTAATTCCAGCCCTGTTTATTTCCTTAGTTTCCATATTTTCTGGGTAAACTCTTACGCCAGAGCAGCTGCCCGGCCACGCCAGCCAGGTCACCTTCCCAAATTGTCCCCAGGAGCTCGGGGTAAACAGGGGACGGCTGTTCCCCTGCCCCAGGAGCCAGCACATTGCTCCCAGCTCCAGAGAGGGCCTTTAATCCTCTCAAGACCTTCTAAGAAGGCTGCTCCTTGCTTCCGACGTTGTCCAAAATAGCTGTAATAATTCATCTGCCTCTCTCGCCTCGCAGGATTATGTGGCACCGCACACATAAGGCTGTCCTCGGGTTCTCCCAAGATCCTTGGCGGATCCTGGATGTCTTTAGAGGAGTTATTTGAAGAACCCAAATTTTTCTGTTGGTTTTTTCCCCCCTTCATGTCCCTGAGCCCACGTGGTGTGATTGTGAAAGGTCCAGGCAGTGCAGGCTCTCGGCGTCAACGCCCAAGAGACAGAAACTCCGTATTTCAGTGGGAAGGTGCCTTCTCTTGGAGAATATCCAGCTCCCCATGGCATTCAGGATTGGATTTGGGGGATTTTCCGCTGTTCCTTGCCATCCTGGGCTGGGATCTCCTCCATTCCCTCTTGCTGCCTGTGGCAAGCCGGTGGAAATCCGTGAATGTCCTCTCGCTCGTGTTGTGTCCTTCACATTCCTCCTGCTCTGATCCCACTGGGTAGAGAAAATTTTATCATTTTTCCTAATCTTTGTTCCTCTTTCCCTCTGGCAGCCCTCCCCAGGACGCTGCCGTGCCTGTGCCTGGTGAGAGCACAGCTCAGGGAGGTGACCCTGCCCTCACTGTGAGGATTTTCGGGGCGATCCTGCAGAGACCCCAGGGCTGGGGAACACGCTGGGAGCTGCTGACCCCAAACTCACCCCGCTCCTTGGGACCTCTCCTAGGCTCAGTCAGCTCCACGGCAAGCTTGGAGACTTTCCTTAGGGGAATCAGCTCCAAACAGATGGGAATAGGGAAGATTTTAGCTAAGAATTGTAAATGAGCTCATTGAGGGAAGGCGACTTCGGCTGTCCCAGGGAACGGAGGATTTCCCAGCTCTCCAACGAGGGAGGCCAAACCGTGTCATGGAACTCCTCCAGTCCAAGGCAGGAACATTTTCCATCCCATTCCACCTCAGCAGGCCTGGGAACGGGTTCTCACCTGGCAGGACACGACCCCAGTGACATTAAAACAGGGAACCCAACCCACACAGGACTTGGCATTTTCCTTTTCCCTGGCAATGGTTGCGAATTCCGATGCAAATGCCCATGCAAATGGTCATGCACAGCTATTCTTATCTCTGGGCCAAATCTCAACATCCCTTCTTTGGTAGAAAGTCGATTTTCCAAAAATAGTTTACGTCAGCCTCCAACTATTCGTGGCTTCAGCTCGAGTTCGTTAAACCCAGTTCCAGGAAGAGTTTTCCGAATTAGATCCGATGGGAACGGGAGGGTGGGGCCCTTCTTTGCCTGCAGCACGTTGCTCTCCAGGGAGGATGTTTCCTCGGAGCGAGGGGTTGGGTGAAGCTGCTTCGGGCTCTTCTTTGGTGTTTTCCAGCACATTTTAAAATATGGACTTGGACTTGGGAGCTGCTGCCGTTCCTTTGGACAGGTGGGGAATGGGAATGATGGGAACAGCCAGGAATGGGAACGATGGGAACAGCCAGGAATGGGAACGAGGATTTCTGCTGATGAGCCACAACACTCTGTGTGTTTTGGGAGCGGAATAGGCAGGTCCCTCCTGTCCCTCTTGGCTGTCTCATCCCTGTCCTTGTGCCATCCTGCTGTCCCAGCACAGCCCCGTGGCCAGCTGGACAGGGGAGTGACCAGGCTGAGGTTTTGCTTGGTCACTTTTTTTGGCCATTTTTGCTCTCCAGACAGAGCAGTTCTCCCACTCTGCCTGCTCCGTGGCTCCACAAAGAGCTGAACTTGCAGGAAGCCGGGATTCTGCGGGAGGCAGGGATTCTGAGCTTGGCATTCAGCTTTAGAACACGTCTAAACCAGAAAAAGCCACCGAGTGTAAAAGCAACAGACAGGCAGGATCCCTCAGCAGCCCCAGACTATTTGTTGTTTTCAAAGACCTGCTTCCTTAGAAAGCTCCTTTTGAAGTAATTTGACGTGCCATTTCCAGCTCCTGTGTGATCTACCGCAGTTATTCCCCCTTTATCTGCCTCCCAGTGCTCCGGAATGTCTCCATAAACCCGCCTGGCAGCGCCTCTGCCCGCGCCAGGGACCCGCATTAGCGTGGGATTTAAACCTAATGCCAGAGGAGCTTACAAAGTCTCCCATTTGAGCTTCTCGTGGACTCCACGCCGCGGTTTCTTCCTCATAAAAATAGCAGGTGGCTGAGTTTGAAGGATCGGTCAGGTGTGGATCCCTCACACGGAAAATCCCTCTCGCCGGCAGGAGATAGAGGATAAGGGATTCATCCCTGTCCCCGGTGAAATCAATGGCAGCTTTGCTGTTGAGGCAGGTCAGGTGTCAGTCTCAGTTGTCGGCTCTTCCCCGGGATTTGATCCTTTGTGCTCTCACCATTAAAGAATCTCTCTTCCTGTCTCCTTCCCACGGGCTCTCATCCATCCTGATTTGAAGTCCCCTCCGTTAAGTGGCTGCAGCGCCAGCGCTGCGCTTCCCCGGCGGAGAGGACACTCCATAAATCTCCCATTAGTCGTGGATGTGCCCAGCCATCCCAGGGATGGGCTGCTGTGCCTCAGAGGTTATCAAACCGTGGCAGCCCCGGTGTTTGCCTCTGCTTTCCCAGAGCGCAGCTTCCCAACAGCATCCAGGGCTCATTTCCCGGGAGCTGAGGCGGCCACGCTTCGCCAAGGGACACAACAGCGGCCTCGTGGTGCTCAGTCTTTGTTCCATGGCTGGTGTGGCTGGAGCTGGGCTCCCTTTCCAGCACCTCTGAGCAGGACAAGAAGTTTCCAACAAGCAGGAATTGGGGAATTTATCTGTCCGTGGCTGGAAGGCTCCGTTTTCCCAGGAGAGACACGAGGGACATTGTCCGAGTTTGCTGTCCCCAGTGGGATGGAGAGGGGGCTGTGCCCCTGCACTGGGTACAAGGCTCCCAAATGATCCCTGCGAGGTGTTTCAGCCTCAATCCTCATGGAAAAGGAGGGCTGAGCCTCACTGGAACCTCCCAGGGTGTCATGGACACTGAATCCTACCTGGATGCTCCTTCCAGGGCTGTGTCCCTGAAAACAAACAGCCAGATCTCATTCCTGGGCTTAGGGGACAAGAACAGGGAAGGATCCCTCCAAAGTGCTCTGTGCCAGGGCTTTTGTCCGTCAGGGAGCTGCTCTGGTCCAGGAGAACACAGGCTCATGCCAGAATGAGCTGGAGGATGAGGACTTTGCTCTTGGACATGCTTGGATTTACACTTGGCACCTTCACTCCAGCATGGGACTGGTGCTGTCGGGCTCAAATAATGTCACTTTTCCAGAAATTTTGAGTAAACTGGCAGGGCATGCTGTGAATCGGGAATAAATCAGCTCAGGTGGCCCATGGGTGAAACCTGTGACTGTGGTGTAGTCTGTGTTCTGTATTATTCAGATATAAAATGTTCTCCTCCGGACACGGAGCGTGGGAGAGGCTGGGGAAGGGATCCAGCAGGGAAGAGCAGGGTGCTGGAATGCGCAGGTTCCTGGGAACAGCAGTTCTCCACCAGCTGTGTGTGTCTGGGTCAGAACAACCTGCCTGGACGTGAGGAAGCAAGGAGGAGGGGGTCAGGATGTGATCCGTGCTCAGGGATGTCGGAATGGCTGTCGTGTTGTTTTATCGCTGCCGAGGAAAGAGAAAATGGAGCAGGGAATGCAAAATGACAGAGAGTGAGGAGATGTGATATTTGCCTGATGTATTTTGCTGGTAATTAGTGTAATGCCAATTAGACAGAAGTAATCTTTTTTTTTTTCCTCCCCCCTTCTTCAGCTGTATAAATTATTGCTGGAATATCTGCCAGCTCAAACCGAGATATTAAACTCGGAGCGATGTGGAGATCTCTGCTCCTTGAGGATCTCTAGATGAAATTACCCAGACAACAGGGATCTTGACAAAAGTAAGGCTGGCTCTATCCAGAAAGAAAACGAATCAAAGCCAAAAGGAATTTTTGTATTCCACGTCTGGCGTCTCGCCGCTTATTAGCCACACAGGAAGGGGCCCCCACAGAGATGCAGCAACATCAGGGAGAAAAGGCAAATATCTCGCCTTTCCTGCAAACAAAGCCTCTTGCAGGCTATTGTTCCCCTATCAGCCTCCCCGAGGAGCAGATCCCGAGCCTTTCCTGTGCTCGGGCTGCAGCTAAACCCCGAGGAGCAGATCCCCAGCCCTTCCCGTGCTCCTCGGGCTGCAGGTGAACCCCCGCCGCCCACGCGCATTCCATTTGTTATTCCCGGAGCCCCATTTTCTCCCCGCTCACGGCTTGTTTTGCCTGCGGCTCCCCCGGGATGTGAAACTCTTTAATGATGATAAACAGCTTCCTTCAAAGGGTCAATTGCTGGCCTGGACCTCTCCCATCGTGGATCCCTCGGAGCTCTCTACCTGGGCACAGACTTTGCTCCATGCTCCTCACGCGTTTTCCCTCTGGTGAGGAGCAGACCTGCTCTTGCCATCCCCTCCCTTTGGAAAAATAACCCTTAAAAACGATGCCCTCGGACCGATTCTGGAAGCTCTCATCCATCTCTGCCGGACCGTGAAATCCAAATCTTCTCATGATCATCCTGCTGCTCCCTGGTGCTGTGCTCTGGGGGTTGCAGAGCCGCCAAATCCCCTTTGCCAACCTGCCTCTGACCTGACAGGGGGATGATGTATATGATGGATCCCCCTCGTCCCGCCTGGATTTTAGGATTTTGTAATCCTGGCTGGCTCTTTAAAGCCTGTTTTATTCATGGCAGCCTTTAGGACTGCCTCTGGCAGGCCTCCCTCGAGTGGTGCAAACTTTATTGCGTCTCTCCTCCAGCAGCCTGTAAACTGCAGCACCCAGGGGTAGCTGGAGGTTGATATTCCCTATCGGAAGCGATTATCCGTCTTTTCCCTGCTTTCCCGCAAGGGCTTCTTGCTGCCATCCTAATAACAAACACAGGGCACAGCAGTATTCATCAGGATCAGGGTTTTTTGCCAAATAACCAGGCTGCCCCGTTCCTAAACCTCCCCATACCCCGTGTTTGCTCCTGCAGCCGGATGCTCTGGTGCTGATCCCTCCTGCTTTTCCTGGAGAAGGGGATTTCTCCCCAATCCTGGCCCTTAGGGCGGCAGATCCTTTCAGTGCTCGGTGGGGAATCACAGCAGGAGGGAAAATGGTCCAATTCAAGTGCTGGGGTTGTTTCTTGGGGTGAATTTTGCCCGCACCACAGGAGGATGTGACCGGTGCTGCTCCTGCCACGTGCCAGCCACAAAACCTCTCCCTGTGGCGCTCCCGCTGCAGATTCTCAGCCTGGGAGTCTGTGGGCGTTGGAGGCGTCAATAAGCAGCGTTTTCAGCTGCTTTGTGGCACGGCTGCACTGCAGAGAAAGGGGCTGGGCAGTCCCGGGGTTCGGGCTCGGGATCTCTGAGAAATCAGCAGAGAATCCCCCTCATTTGGTGTGGGATCATTCCCCCAAAGTTCCCCGGCTGTACCCCTGCTCTAACGCTCCCAGGGCTGCTGTGTGTTGGGTTTCGGGTGGGTTTGGTTCCCTGGGGCTGGGTTTGGCATCCAGGGCTGGGTTTGGGAACCATCAGGGCAGACGTTTCCCCCTCAGCACAGCCTCACCCTGCATTTAGTGCCCGTCCCCTGAGCCTTCAAACAGCCCCCAAAAATTCCAGCAGGGATCTGCCTCTTCCCCCTCGGTGTCTGCAGAAGGGCTCAGGCAGGCTCAGGACAGGCTGTGAAGGAGCTGGAATGACGTGAGGGTGCTCCCTTTCCTCGGAAGCAGCCCGGGAAAGATCCGTGGCGAGGAAACAAAGCCTCCACATGCAAATCCACGCTGTCATTTCCTCTCCCAGTTTCCTTGGGGTTTGGCTTGACTCTCTTCCAAGGGCTCTTCCTTCTCCCTGCTCCGCTTCCCTCCGAGTGGTCTGGGCTGCCTTTGTTCGCAGAGCCCCTCGTCGAGAGGAGCCCTTTTCATAAACTTGTGATTCCTTTTGTCACTTAAACACCTCCGTGACTTCAAAGGCCGGGAGCAGCACTCGGCTCTGCGGCTCCGGCCCCCCTGCACCAACAATTTCCCCCCGTCCATTGTCCTGCCAGGGGAGGATTATTAAATTGTTGATGGAGCTGAACAATGGTTTTGTTCAAAGGCAGACATGCGAACGCCACTTCTTTTCTCCTTGACACAAGAGCTTTAATACCCGGCAACAATGAGAGGCAGCCACCAAGGAGCAAACACGGAGAGGGCTCACAAAGCCAGGCCGGCGTTCCCAAATCCTTGTGCGCATGAGCTGGGGCTCCTTGGAGTGCTCCCCGTGCCTGTAGGTGAGGTGAGAGAACTGAAAATTGATTAAAAATAATTAGAATATTACCTGTTAATACTGGTTTGTGTGATTAGGATGTGAGCAGGGGGTGAGAGAGGAGCACCCTTTGCACAGAATCATGGAATTAAGGTTGGGAAAAACCTCTGAGATTAAGTCCAACCATTCCTCCAGCACTGCCAAGGCCACCACTAAGCCATGTCCCCAAATGCCACATCCACATGGCTTTTAAATCCCCCAAGGGTGACTCCACCACTGCCCTGGGCAGCTCTGCCAGGGCTTCACCATCCTTCAGTGAAGAAATTTTCCCTGATGTCCAATTTAAACCTCTCCCAGCGCAACTCGAGGCCACTCCTCCTGTCCCTGTTCCCTGGGAGCAGCTCCCGATTTCCCCCGGCTGCCCCCTCCTGTCAGGGAACTGTGCAGAGCCACAAGGCCCCCCCGATCCCCGTTTTCTCCAGCCTGAGCCCCTTTCCCAGCTGCTCCCGGGCTGGTGCTCCCATTCCCAGCTCGGTGCTGGCACCGCGGTGCCCCCGTGGCTCCGTTCCTGGTGCCCGGAGCGTGCCAGGCACACACGGGCAGCTCCAGCCGGGCTGTGCCTCCGGAGCAGCTCCTGGAGCCTGGAATTGGGATCATTCCCTGCACTGCGCAGCCTCGGGCTCTGACATTTTGTGTTGTGCAGGCTCCTTCCCGATCGCTTATCACCTCAGCTGCTTTCCAACGCCACGGCTTCAATTTTCCATGCTGGGTTTCCCTCAGGTTGATTTCTTTTTTCTGTTTTTCCTGAGTTTTAGCAGAGCTGTTCCAGCTGGTTTTGGAGAACAAGCCGTGCTGCCTCAGCCCTGCTAACAAAGCGATTATGAAAATTTTCCTTTCAAGATCCATTAGCTTAACCACACTTTGGGAGGGACGTGTGGAGTTTGCCAGCAGTGGTTGGGGGCTGCTTGTCCCAAAATGGGCACTGAACGTGCTCCAGAACACACCCCTGGGGAGCCGCGCCCACGCTGCCGTGTGTGGCCTTCAGACAACAGCATTCCCAGGGTTTATCCATCAGGGGAATGGATTCCAACCGACTTAGATTGGATATTAGGAAAAAGTCCTTCCCTGTGAGGGGGGTGAGGCCCTGAGGGTGCCCAGAGAAGCTGTGGCTGCTCCATCCCTGGGAGAGTCCAAGGCCAGGCTGGACAGGGCCTGGAGCAGCCTGGGATAGTGGAGGGTGTCCCTGCCCATGGGAACAAGATCATCTTTAAGGTTCTTTCCAACCCAAACCAGTCTGTGATTCCATGATTCTGTGATCCATGTCCTCCTTTGGAGACCAGCAAGGGTTTGCTGCCATTGCTCCATGGGCATCCATCCTGCTCCTTGATTTACATCCATCCAGGTGCTTGGTGGCCTTTCCTGGACATTTCCCAGCGCTCTGTGGTCCCCAGTTTTCTTTGGGATGTCATGGCAGGGATTGTCCTTTTCCTCTGAGAAGACTGAGCATGGCTGGGCTCTGGAGTCAGGGTGCACCTGAGAGTGCCTTGCCAGGTGCCCAGGTGGGCAAGGAGGCCATGGGCACCTGGCCTGGACCAAACCCAGTGTGACAGCAGGAGCAGGGCAGTGCCCGTCCCCTGTGCTGGCACTGCTGGGGCACCTCGAGGCTGTGTCCAGCTCTGGGCACTCATGGCCAGAGAGACCCTGAGGGGCTGGGGCGTGTCCAGGGCAGGGAACGGAGCTGGGAAGGGGCTGGAGAAT
>VWZT01003563.1:1598-17029 GCA_013397055.1 Pachycephala philippinensis | reverse complement strand
CAGAGCAGACCCTACCAACTTGGAAGAGGGTCCAAAAAGCAGTTCTTAGGGTTTAAAATATAACACCATATGGTAATGCGATGATTCTTATAGGTTGTATGTAAATGTTGTAGGATTTGTAGCATGTTCTAGATTGGTTAATGAAAATTAGAATATTCAGCACAGAAGATGATTTATTGCATTGTAAACGGCAACCACGCTCTCTTTTCCACTCCTCTTCTATTCTCTCTCCCTCTCTTGCTCTCCTATTTCTCTGACCTGCTTCGGGCTGCATCTGGCAGCTCCTAGCAGGTCTCCTATATCCACGCCCTTTCACAATAAACCCCATGTTCTAAGACCTGACTTCAGAGATCTCTCGTCTCCGTCCCGACCATCCAAAAAAAACCAAACCAACACATCCTACATGCTGTGTTACCTAAGATATTGCAGAACGGATGTTTTCTGTCCTAGACTGGTGGTAGGGAAATGAAGCAGAGGTCTGCTCCCAAATGAAGGAAATTTCTCTGTTGGAAAGCTGCATAGGCCTGTCAACAGCAACTCAAAAAGGAAGGCAAAGCATCTCCCCTCTTTACCACTCACAAGTGATAGCAGAGGGGTGCAGACAAGTATGGCAGAACTAAGCTCCACAATCTTAAGAACTTGGAAAGACCTGATGTCCCAGCAATGAGTCAGGCCAAGAGGCATAAATCCTAGAAGAGATCTGATTGTGTTTAATTTTGCTCTGGAAACTACTCTCTGCTTTCAAGAAAGTATGGGCAATCTCATGAAAATCATCTGGACTTCACAGATCATATTGGACCAAGCTACTGTTAACAGCATTAAATAAATTTGGATCAGGAATTTATAGCATCAACTACAATAAAGTGGCAGGAAAAACCCTGCTAAATAGCTTAACATCAGCTACAAGTACAAGTCAAAGCAGGGCAGCTGGGCTAGATTCAGTATAGATTTAATGCCAAATAATTTATATATCTTCCCACAGATATTTGCATAGAATTTTTTCTTTCCAGCGGTAAGGATCAGTAGCGTAACTTCAATTACTCTGACGATACACCGTGTCTCTTTGGCTGTGAATGAAACACCACTACTGAAGCTAGGCTCATCTTAGATCCTACTTCAAGAATAATTCCCCCACCTTCTCAGTAATGAAAGTACTAACACAATCAGCGTACTCTCTAGACTTAACGTTCCTATTTCAAAATAAAGTAAGGCTGCCATGAGATAGTTTTCTACTCTGTTTCTACTGACTGGGTTTTAACTGATGGCAAGGATAATATTGATCCTTAGTCTCTCTTTCCCTCTCTATATACAATAGCCAACCTCCACTCAATACCATGCTACCATTTAGAAGAGTGCTCACTCACATCTTCACTGCCAGGTCTAGTTCTGAGAGACATGGATATCCTGGAGTGAGGCCAGCAGATAGATACAAATGCGAGGGGCTTGGAGCATCATACATGTAAGGAGAGAATGGGAAAAGCTGGAGAAAAGGAGGCTCAGGGGTATCGGTGTAGTTCTAAAAGCAGAGCAGAAGGACAGAACACAATCAATAAGGAGGGAGCCAGACACTTCTCAGTGGTGCCTAATGACTGGAAAAGGTGGCCATAAAATGAAGTCCAGTAAATTCTATATTAAACAAGAAATGGTAAAAAAGCTTTAGGGGTGACAAAAGTCTAGAACAGGTTGCCCGGTGGGGCTGTGGAATATCCATCCTTGGAGAGAGACAATACCCAACCAGACACTGCCATGAAAACCTCTAATTGACCTTGCTTAGACAGAGGGCGTTGGACTAAATGGTCTCCAGAGCTGCCTTCCAGCCTCACTTGTTCTGTGATTCCTGTCATAATCAGTGAGGAATTAAAACCCCCATGTCTTACCACCTTCACCTTTAACATCAAGAACATTAGCTCCCAGGGTGAATGACTATGCCTTGTTCCATCAGTCTGTAATAACAAAAAGCAAAGAACTTTCTTTAATGTCCATTCTGTACTCCCACCTTACACAGTCAGATTTTCCTAATTAATGTTGCTGGTCTATGATTTTGGGCTTTTCTTTTCCTCCGAGAAGAATAACATTCTTTGTAACAGCTTTTCTCAAAGAAACAGACCAGCACAACAATACAGCATGGTCTCAGAAGCAGACTAAAAATGGATTTCTATAAACTACCGAGTTTCTTAATGGTCCATGTGTAATACCTTATAAAAAATAACGAACTAGGTAATCTGCAGCATTGCAAGCACCTTGCCCACAACAGTAATTTTCAGTTTTTGCTCCAGCAGCAATCCAGAGATTGCTAAAAACTTCTGTGAAATTGCTGGGTGGCAAGAACCAGCTCTTGTGGAGCTGCAAAAAAATTAGGTTATATCAATTACATTATTCTTTCTGCTGCCTTTTTCACATGGCCCTTATTTCCATTTATCTTCTCTCATTCCACTTCTGCAAAGAGGCAACAGAAAATCTGCTTTGTTTTTAGACAATAGATAACTTCCGGAGACTAATTACTTACCATTCTTATGCCCTAAATACACATCCAAGCTAGCAGTCTCACTGGGCTGCAAAACAAGCAAAAAACATAAACAAAAAAAAAACAAAGGGAAGCATAAGAGAAGAGATTTGTGTGGAATTTATTAGGACCTTGTTCACCTAAGCTAAAAAAACCAAAAGTCATTTCAGCATTGTTTGCCATTTCTTCAGGAAAATCCTCCTCAATTCCTTCCCTCTCTCCTAATTCCAGGGAGACCTGGCTCCCCTAGACAGGCCCCTCAAACTGATTCCTGCTTTCTTGCTTCTAACATCTGCTAGCTGTTTGAAACTGCATCTGTTCATTCTAGTTCACTGGAAAAGGTCTATTTTTCCAGCATGAAACAATGCAAGGCAGAGTTACTGTATCTGAAGGCTCTGATGCACTTAGCTAAGATACATCCACAGACTGCAGAAAAAACAAAAATAATATATTCTATGACATCTGCTTGCTGCCCTCATCAGCCAACTCATGATAAGCAGTCATCACAAACACATTTACTTTCCTCCTGCAAACATTTGCCCATTTTGTATTTCTGCTCTATTGCTTTCTGATGGAAAACCATCACCACTAAGTGAATTGCTGCTCATCAGCTTGGAGGATATACCTGGAAATCCTTAAATGGTTTATATGCTGATGTTGCATAACCTCCACATGTGCCAAGGCTGAAATTTTGCTGGTTTTAGAGACATCAGTTTAACAAATTAGCAGATTTTTTGAAAAGCTATTCATTGTTGCGTACTAAGTCATGCAACATTTTGTGCTATTTTAAATACTCTACTAAAAAAATAGTTAGAAAGGTCATTTATGTCATTACTCTTTGTCCATGCTGAAAAGAAAGGTGAACTGACCCTCTCAAAAACCTCAAATTTTAAACATCCAGACAGAGTCCACCATACCTGTAAGCCATGAATATATCCAGGTACTTAGAGCAATATATTTCAGTGAAAATGTTCTTAGGAGGAAAGAAAGAGTTTAAGTTGTCCCACCTGCCACTGGTAGTGGCTTTGTTTGAAACACACTGTCCGTCAGCCCTTCAAAGGTTTGTGCCAATACGCAGTTGCCAGTTTCCTCCCTCAACCTGTAAAATATTTACGTATTAGCCCTCTCAGGATTTGACTAATTTGGCTGCACTTTAGGTCAGGGCTTTTTAAAAGCAAGCCACTCACAGTCCATGTGGAACTTGCTCATGGTCTCCAATGTCCTCCATTCCCATGAGTTGAACTGGTTGCTATTTGTGTTTAGTAGAGGACCAGCTTTATCTATGTTTCATTAAAATTGTTTTTGCTCTTCTTTAGCTACAGCCAGTTTTGAAAAAAATACAATATTTGCCCCAAGGAGGAACTTTACTATATATTGCCAAGGTTTTGGCCCTGGACTAGGCAGAGATTTGTATGCAAGGCTTTAGAGCAATCCAAGACCCATTCCATGACTTTTCCCTACCTTCTGCAATGATATTTTTTTGGTTTAACTTTGTCACTAACAGTTTGAATTTGTACAGTCAGTCTTCTTGCAGTATTTCTACAGAAATACATTTCTTATAACAATCATTAGCAAACAATTCTGAATGGTTTTCTCTTCCCTGGTTCTTTGTCATCACTTCCTGCCCCTTGCAAAGACTCATAATAAATTTCTATATTTCCTTTCTCATGTGACACCATACAAAACTAAGTGACACTCAGACAAATGTGAGCTTAGTTCGAGCATAAAAAGAAGTGCCAGTGTTTTCTGGAACCACCTCACTTTCATAATCCAGACTGTGTTTGCACCTCCATTTCCCATTAATGTGTCATTCTGCTATGACATCCCCCAAATTCCACCTTGGCTGCACAAAGCCATGACCAACTCAGCTCTCATTGTGGCAGCAGCAGTTAATGGGTTACTGATAGTACTCATTACATGCATAGGCAGACTACATCTATCTGCCATATTAATCAAGAGGCTTTGTAAGTATGAAGAAAATCTGTCTTGCAAGATGAAATTTATAGAATAAGGACTGCATCTCATCCTTTTACCTCCTTTCCAAACCCTCCCACCCCAACACACTCTGATCCAGGAGAAGTCAGCTTTTTTCTTCAAAATGAGGTGTTTGTTTATTGCCAAGGTAAACGTTAATCATTAGCAATTTGTTAATGGTTCTGTTTGCCATCTAAAAAGGAGATGGCCTCAAACCATGCCCAAGGGAAATTAGATTTCTAAAAATTAGGATGTTTTTTAGCATCTAAATTAAGCTTTTAGGTCACAAGAAAAATCTTGGCCAGGGAGAAGGAGATCTGGATCTACATGAGAGTTTCAGAGAACATGTGTCTATGTCAGGAAACACATATCCCTTAACAGGACCACCCTGCTGTCATCACTCCATCTAGTGGGATTTTTTTTTTTGAAAGATGACCTTCCATCTCTTTAGTCATATCTATACCGTACAGTGAGGAAGAAAGGGGAGCAAGTATCTCAGAGCTGGCAGTGCAAGTGGAATGGTGCAGTCTTCCTTTATGAAATCCAAGTATGGGCATCACTTTTTCTAGGCTAAGAGCCAGGAACACAAAAGCAGATTTCCTCTTGCATTTCTCTTTGGAACTAAGGGTGAGCTGGGACCAAGTGACAGGAATGTCATTTCACTTTCACAGCTGCAGCAACACTCCAAAGCAGAACCATTCTTGCTGCATAGTTCAGTACATTGGCAGTCAGCAGTTATGCAGGGAAGAGGAAGACAGGAATATGAGTTGAGGAAAAGAATCTCAGGAGAACTGATGGAAGAATGAGCAATAGGATCAGAGGCTGAATTGAAAAATCTTCGTGCAAGATCAGACCAGCTGCCACTGAGACCCCTCAAGAAAAATTTAAAAAGAGAACTTCCCTGTCAAGTGAAATTGTTTTTGCTCAAAAAATCACCTTGAGCATTTAATAAAAAACTTCTCTGATTATTGTTTCTTTTGCCGTCCCCAAACTCTGGTAATTTGACCTATAACAATCTTAATAACCTCACCCCTTTTTCCTCATGGCCAGGCTTATCATTCCAGCTCTTAGCCTCCATAAATTTATTGTCCTTGATGTGTCTTGGCCTCTAGAACACTGCAACCTTTGCCAATAAGCCATAAGAATTACAGAAGAAAGGACATAGCCTGTTTCTGAAGCAATTCTTGAGAAGATAAGGCACTTCATTTGAGGAGCATTTTGGCTTTTGCTTTTCTTATAATAGCAACATTTTTTTCCCAGTATCTCCCATCAAATACTAGTAACTCAGTAACCAAAAATCACAACAAAACACCCTTGAACAAGAAGTCAGGGAGATTCAAAATCCTGCATGCATCATCAGCAGAGATAAGTTTGAAAAACCATTGCTAGAGCACAGATTGTTCACGCTGTAACTCAGACAAGGACGATTTTGAAATGTTTACACCCACAGCAATATTTGGACTGTAACTCGGAGGGTAGGATTGTTTTTTACACCTTTACTTCCAATGAAAGTTTCCTGCTGTAGAGCTGGAGTCAGTTTCATGGCAGGGGAGGGGTGATGACGCATTCAATGAAGATAAGGATGATGCTGTAGAGAACTAGTTTTCCCTCCTCTCAAACTTCTTTATCCACCGCCTCACTTCATGAGTCACTTAACATCAAGTACAAATATAATAAGAAAACTAGTTGTGTTTCATAGCTGCCTTTAACACCATTAGAAAACGGGGAAAATCTGGACTGCTAATCAGGTTCTTTACTTACATAGTTATACAGAAATTGTGCCCAAATTTCAGTGTTTGCTACATTTGTAAGAGTCTGACCTGAAAAAACAAGTTCAGCTCCAGCTCAGGCATGTAAGTTGTTGCATAAAAATATGTTTTATTCATGGAGAAAGCACCAGTATTCTATTCCTCCCATGCTCAGTTTTTCAAAGCTAATTAGGACTGTTTGCTCTGAGGAAAATGGTAAAAAGCACTATCTTGAAAGAAGCACGATTTTTAGGCCTGATGATGATTGATTTACATTTGTGAACCTTGCCATTTATCCTGGCTTGTGGGCCCATGCGTGAGCCTGTCATGAGCCAAAGGACAAGGCCTTCACGGATGGACTTGTCCCTATAGCACCACATAGGAGGATTCAAAAGAGGGGTGTAAGAGCACAAGGGGTCAGCACACACTGTTCCCTTGGACTGTTTCCTATAGACTGCTCCAACCCACATGGAGAGAGTGCAACACTAACTCATTTAAGGCACTTGAGCACATACCCAGCTCCTGGTTTTGCAGCATCTGCTCCTTCTAACAAAATGCAGGAGCTCAGTATGACCAAGCAGCAGAAACTTTAAATCCAACCAAGAACAAGAGACACGAAAAGAAAATACGTTAAAAATTACAGAAAATGAAAGGCAGTGGTATGTATGCCCATAATGCAGTAAAGCAAGCAAAAGAAATTGCTGTGAAACTTTAAACAACCTGTCTCTTTAAACAACCTGTCAGATTTTGATCTAACACGAAAAGCAATGAACGGACCTCTCAACTCCTAATGGAAAAAAAATCAGTCACCAAGTTGTTCTCCCAGACAAATCTGAACTTAAATCATCACTGAAGAACTTTCAGTTTGTTTTCCGGGCTGCTATTTCAAGCCAAACTCTGCATATGCAAAGATGCAACCCTTTGCTTTCTTTAGCATCTACACTTTCTAGAAAGTTTCATTTCCCCACAGGAACCCCCATATCGCTGCAGCTCACAGCAAAGAATGGAAAGTCTCAGCACAAAACCACAGGAACATACAGCCACACTTTTTTTTAATGGTGGGCTATGACACACACAAAAATGGTTCCCAGGAAATGGCTCTTCAGATCGCATTTACTATGCCACACACTTCATTTCTCTCTATTATAGAAATATTCTTCAGCCAACCTACCACTAAGTGTCTTGTTTGCTTGAATTGCTGACAACCAGAATACTTGCATTAACATTCACCCTGGGTTTTTTCGCAGCCTACCCTTTTCACACCATTAGGGTTTTTTTTAACCTTACAAGATTAATTCCGTTAAATGATCAATGACATTTATAATGTTTAAACAAGAAAGAAAAAGTGCCTTGGTGCTCTCTGTCTGTTTGTATTTTTGCAGCTTCAATGGAAAATCTACAACAGGCTTTGTTTGCTAATTACTTTAATTTACAGCTTGGAGAGAAGACGGGTTAGCACATATCAGATAAGCTTTACTCTAAACATGAAAGGAGTCACATGGCAGAGCATCAGGCCCTAGATGAATGATTTCCCTGCTTTTTATGAATCAGAGAACAGTTGAGCCATAAGTTACATTTACAGAACAAGAGGAACAGATGCATGTCCCAGGCTCCATCTGCAAAGGAGAACATTGGCTCACTGACACTACTCCTCACCTGCTTGCTTTTGAAAAGTAGTTTACACCAGAAATAGCTTCAAAATGCAAAGCAAACAATTACTTTCTAGCACCCTCTCCTTTCAGTGACTTGTGCTGCCTGTGTTTCCCCCGCTACTTGATTTCTGTATGCTATCATCTAGGAATCTGTGTGGTCTTAAAAAGGTGTTATTCCTGCCAAACTTGCAAAGCCTCAAGTCTCTAGGCGACTGTTGTTAACCAGTTACAAAGTGCCCATACCTCAGTTTTAGCTAACTAACACTTTCGATGGAGTGAGAAACTAGATTATTCACTGAAGCTAAGAAAAGAATAACTGGACATTACTGACATAATAACAAGCTGTCCGCTGCTCACTTACCAGCTGCCGCTGTGCAGGTTTTTTCATATTAACAGCTAAATATTCACAGAAAGTGTGCTGAAGAGATTCACTGTAAGTTAATGGGGCAGCTTTAACATATCTCAAGTAATATGCCAAGTGCTCCAGTCCACCCCAAGGCACAAAGAGAGAGCAAAATGGACAACACTGCTCCTCCACTGTGTACCTCAGCCAGGTTATCTAGGTCTCTCATTCAGCTCCAGGCTTCATGGTGGGCAGTGGGAATTTGCTGGCTCTAGACAGATGCAGAGACCTCAAGTAACAAGACGCAGCACAAATATCTTTCACTATAAATCAAGCAAAAAAACCTAATTAAAACCAATCTAGCAAACTGAGCATGAAGTGAATGCAGAACTGTTCCATCAGAGGAAACCCTGCTGCAACCTGGAAAATTTTTTTCCAATTTCTTTTAAAGCCATAATCCTGAAGTGCAAATATAAGCTTTCCAGAGATAGTCAGGGAAGAGGCAGCAGAATTCAGAGTATGAGACCCCCTCACTCACAACAGGAAGATGGGAATAGTCCAGAACCTTATTGAATAAAAATACCAATATTCCTGTTTTCAGTTCCTCAGAGAAGAGGAAATAATCAGATGTCTTTTTTTCATTTCACCTTCTTTAAAGTAGTCAGTAGTTAACATTTAGGATAAGAAGCAAAGAGGAAAAAAGGACAAAGATTGAAAGCATATGCTGCTTTTGGACATGGATGTTATTCCAAGTCAACCCCCTAACTGTGCATTAGATTATGCACTGCCTTCTCAATGCAATACTTGTGTAGCGATTTAAACTGGCCAGCATAATACTTTGGTCTGTTACTATATCTACAGGAATCTTCCCTTCTATTTGCTTTCCCAGTTCCTGAAAAATCCACCAGAAGATACCAGTGAGGAGCTCAGGTGCCTTGTATCTGGTCTCTTTCCCAGTCGGGAGCACAAACCCAGGCACTGCCACTCGCTGAGCCGTCGGTTAGTTCAGTCTCCTCTGCCACCCGGTGGCTTCATGCTAGTCCTGCACCCTGGCCACGCTTTCTCCTCCAGGTAAAACTCAACAGAGTTGACGTATTTTCTCTCGACACCGAAGTCAACTCAATGGAGTACAATGACAGCAGAAAGCCAAAGCCTCATATTCTCATTACACAAGACGCAAAAAGCACTTTTGAAGTGTTTCTGATGTTCTTTCACCCAAAACAAAGCTTTCCTCAAAACCCATCAAGTTCCAGTGATGAGTTCCACCTCGTAATCAATATGAAAAGTCTGAGGGTATAAGAATAGCCTTGAGCATAACCACCAAGACTCTTCCATATGAACACCATGTGTATTAATCCTGAAACAAGAAAACCTGTTGAAGCAATTTTCACAGGACACCCCCGCTTTTACGGCCAGAGGTGAAAGAGCAGAGGAAGCTGCTGTCTTGCTAGAGTCTTTTATTCCATAGTCTCATAGTTTTCTGAAGGTAGAGTTCAAAGGGGATACATGATAATCCAAGCAGTAGCAGCAGCAGCAGCAGGCCAAAAAGCAAGTAAGTAAGACTTCTCAAAAATTACAGAAGTATAGATTAACCAATAAGATTAACACATTATTCTAGTTTTTCTTTTTTCAACCTATCCTAGTCTAATTCTAACAATCGTAAGTCTTATACAAATGTTACATAGCTATTACACAAATTTGCGTATTTGGTTTCTATCAGCTCTTATTGTTTATGTGAACACTCTATCTAAAAAATGTGAGCAGTATAATTCCATCTATGTTTTGTCTAAAGTAAAGAAATTCTGTGAAAGGGTAACACTGCTACAGTAAGAACTGTATTTAAGGTCTCTTTTGCTGCAGCTTCTCTTTTGCTGCAGCTTTTCAGTGTTTAAAGCACTTAGCATGTATTTCTACTAGAAGTTAAAAATCTACGTTTCTATTTCACTTTGGTGTGACTTCATATATCTCAGCTTAGTCAAAGGTTCTAATTCAATCCCTGTGCTCTGGCCTTCCTCTGGGCCTGGGTCCAGAGGCACTCTCACTCCAACAAAAACCAAAGCCTTAAACTGTTTTTTCAATAGTGGCAGGAGTCCCAAGCTACAGAAATACTGAACATTTAAGTCTGGTTTTGGTATTGTCTCGAAAGATTTTTGTGGTTTGTTTGGTTTTTTGTCGGGTTTGGGTTTTGGGTTTTGGGTTTTTTTTCATGAAAAACATTAGAAGGTGTTACTTGCATCCAAAAGTGACTTGAAGTCAGTCAGATTCTTGAGTTTTTGGTTTTCTTCCCTACCAGAAAATTGCCAAGCAGTAAATGAAGGCAGCACCTTTGTACCAGACTTAACTTATACTACGTTCTGACCATCTTAAGTAAGGCTCTACAGATATATACCATATTAATTTTCGTTTTACTTGATTCTATTTTATTCTCTTGGATCTCTCTCAGATCACAACACATAATGCCTCTAAGGTCCGGAAAGTGCTTTTGCAAGTAGAAAAACTCTGGCTGTAAATAACCAATTGTTAGGACCATCTGTACCAATGACCTTGATTTATGTAGTTTGTTTGAGAAATATTCCTTGTGGCAGAAAACAGTAATCTGGCCTGTACATTTAATGCATATATTCAAGGAGCTTTAAACTTGCCATTTAAAGACTCCTTTTTGAGTTCCATCCCTTTCTATCTCCCCCTCCAAATAAAACCCATCATTCCTGAAATGCTGTCAAGAAAGCCTTGCATTCTTGACCTTTCACATTGTAATTCTGAATATTTTATGCTAATGAAGTAGCTGCATTCAAACAGATACAAACACAGTTTAATAGACCAACAGGGTCTTTGAAAATGGAAGTCAGGCAAAAGGCTCCACTCTAAATTAGCACGTTGCAAATTGTCAGTAAGATTAAAATGCATGTGTAGTGCTGAAAATTACCTTACTGCTTCATGGATGAGGAGTCAATCTACCTAAACCCTAATGAGTAGCTTGGTTTTGTGGTCTCGGTTTTGGAGACAAATTTCAAGAGAAAACGCCCTGGAATGAGCGTTTCCTCTAAAGGGAAAGGGCTTCAATAACTCCCAATTCTTCTGCCAATGAGAGAAATGGATACCAGGGCATGAAACAAAAGTAAAACTGTTTATTAACAAAGCAAGATACCCGCAAAGCACAGGAAAAAAAAAATGAACCTTACACCCCACCCCCACCTCACCGTCTGTCTGAGAGGCAAAGATGGTGGCTGCCCTTCTCTGTCTCTGGGAAGAGGGGAGAAAGGAGTTCACACAGCAGCTGGGAACCTGTTGGATTTTTGGCGTGGGGTCTCCTCCTCGCAGCNAAAAAAAAAAAAAAAAAAGCCGCCAAGAGGATTCCCGGTACAGCCTCCAGGCTAGGGGAAGGGAAGGGAAGGGAAAAAAACTTCTTGCTTCAAGCTAGCAAAAAAACCAATCCAACAAAAGGAACAATGCAGCGCCCCCAGCCCACGCTGTCCGGAGCAGCGGAGAGAGTTTGAATACAGCCCACGCCCAGGGTTCCCGCCCCTAGGTTCATCTTAAAGCTACAACAGCCTTTCTGCGCATAAAGCAGATGATTAGGGAATAGAGTATCATCGTAATACCACCCCAAGACAGTAGCAAAGAGACAGGGGAGAAACAAAGGCCCAGCAATTTCATTGAGCACAATCTACCTTGGCTCTTAAATCTGCAAGTAACATGAACTGCTACAATTCACAAAGAATGAGGCAGAGCTGGCACATGAAATCATCTGCCACCGTCTAATCCATGTGTATATCCCAAGCTGGAAAGAAATTTCACTACATATTGGTGAATTTTGTAACTATATAAAGCAGCTGCTTTTCTACTGCAAACTACATTTTTTAAAAGACCTTAAAAAAAAAAAAAAAAAAGCCATGTCAGGCGTTACACAACCTTTTTGTGGCTTGTAAAGACTGTATTTTCAAGGTAGATCTACATTTCAGTTATGCACAAGTTAGCACCTATCAGTTACATATGCAAAACAAATCAAGTTCCAACAGAAGAAACTTAGGTAGCACGAAGTAGTCATAATATACCTATCAACCTCATTAATGCCATGTCCTCCTTGTGTGTAATCTCTGTACTCATGTTTAGCAGGCAAGTTTAGCATGTACAGATATTCAAAAATAGTTTAAATTCAGTGTGTGGTCAATTGCTCAGTTTTATACAAACATGACACTGTAGTGATGTCCCCATCTCTATCGATGCAAATAAAGTGCAAGAGGACTTAAATTTATTTTTCCTTTTTTCTATGTATCACCCCTTCCTAATTTTAATTACTTTCAGAAGGTGCAAGATACGGGCACTAAATAGAGTTAGCTTGGCTCCAGGAGCAATACTAAAGGTCAACAANAGGTAACATCAATTAATGAGACCAAAGAAAAGCTGGGCAATTATTGATTATACTATTTACAACCGATTCAAAACCAATGCAGAGAGGAACTGGGAGTCCTCCAGGGAACGATCTGTAATGTCAAAGCTTGGCAAGGCAAAAAGTTCAAAGAGAGGAAGACTAGTTTTACTTTATCAAGTAAGACCTCTCCCCCAATTCATGGACCACTGACTCAATTCAAAGGACTGACTACGCATGCTTAATGACTTTTTGGCTAATTACCATACGAAGCGGGGACTGGGAGGTCTCCTTGTTATAAATATGTATTTGTACCTTGAATATTTACAACTTTTACAGATAAATAGACTCTGTACTGTTTGGAAATTTGCCTGCGTATTAGGGAGTGATCCCATGCAGGCCTGGCGCTGGAAATAAACATACACTTTCTAACTTCAAATTGTTAGAGAGTTCTTGTCCGTCTCAAATGGGTATCGATATTAGATCAATACCCATATTTTAATAAATCAATATGCCCCTCCTTGTGCTGATGACACACACTGTTTAGGGGAGTGCTGTTTTAAGAAAATTATGATCTTGAATGTATCCAAGCACCAGAAAACTAAACTCTCTCATGTAGAACTGATGTTCTCTGATGTATTAGGAGCTATAAGAAGCCTTTAGGGACAATGACCACAGTTGTTCTGTGTTTCAGAAGGCCTCAGTTTCTTCAGCAAAGTAAGTTTAATGCTGTGAAATACAAGCAGGTTAATTGCTTCTGTCTTAGTTTTCAAACTCTGAGAGGGCTTTATGCATTCCCCCAGTACCTGGCCACAGCAGCAAAACCAGAAATTAAATCCACTCATTTAGACCACATAGAAAAATTTGCTTCTCCTCTGTAACATGTTAAAAGTAGTTCCTGTAGAGACGTCATTGGTTAAATTCTATAAAAATAGTTCTGTTAATACAGTTTCCTCCACTTTCACCTTGATGTGACCATCTCTGTTTTCAGCCTTTTTTGGCCTCACAGCCTTTGACTCAGAAAGATCGACACTTATGCCTTGCTTCATCTGCTATCACCTCTGTTCTCTCTTCATGATAAATACAAATACAAGACACCACTGTCTCTGAATTCTTCTCATTTTTTGTGTTTCTCTCAAAATTTCAACTTTCTGCCCCCACACAAAATCCAGATCCAGTTAGTTCTACACTCAGCTTCCAAATAGCCATATCCCTCCCTGAAATAACACACACAGACCAAAAAAAACCAACCAAACAAACAAACAAACAAAAAAAACCCCCCAAAAACAAAAAACAAACAAACAAAAAAAAAACCAACAAAAAACCAACCACATACTGACTTGTTTTTTTAAACTTCTCATTACCCTGATCTTGGCATCCCTTACACTGACTTCCTGGTTTCCCGTTTTCAAATTCCTACTTCCCACACCTGATACATTGTTTGTGATTTTTTTTCTTTATTGGTTGAACTGCTTATATGCACAGTCCACTGAGATAATGCAAACTGAAACCTACTTTAAGATTCTGAGTTTCATTCTGAAGATGGCCAAGTCACTTGAAAACAGGTACTATTACTGGCTGAAATTTATCTTGAGTAGTTACAGTATATACCTGAAAAAACGCCTTTTGAGTCTCAGAAAACTGTAAGAGATGCTACAGTTATACTCTGGGACCTCGGCACAGCCCTGTTCCCAAACTACTTAAGTGGTACATACTGTGTTTTGCCATGCTTTGCTTTGCCTTCTCAATTCTCAGCCGTAAAGTATAATCAGGTACAAGGAATCTTGCATCTTCCCCAAAGGCTACTCATATCTTACAGCATCATTTAATCTCATTTTCTTCCAGTCAACTGAAAGTTAAATTATGCCAAATTTTAGGCAACATTCACTAAGTAACTTTCCATTTTCTCCATTCCTAACTGTTAAACTGGTTGAACACTTAAAACAGTGCTGCTTACAATCTGTGACTACAGTTTCTAAGCGAGTATATGCTTAGGTGGGAGGCAAAAATTATATCAATTGTGATGTAAAAAGAACTGCCAAGGCTGTCAGGCAAGTAAGAATTCTCTGCCTCGTAATTACTGTTTTAGCCTCTCTTGTTACAAACGAAAGAGCACAGAAGCATAACCAGGAAAGGAATTCATGCAAGGAAACTTGTTTTAGATTTCAGAAAAGGTAAACTTCAGAAAACCTACACCACATTTTTTTCAGCTGGATCAATGAGGACACTTTAATTGTCAGGTTTGTTTACATAAGACTGTACAAGCTATAAAGACCCATCAACACCGGATGAAAAGCCACCAGCCACCCTCTCAGTTCCACATTGCTGACATATTCGGCTTTGCCTCCTGTAACACTGCTGGGTAGACCTGGAGGCAAGAACCTATTTTCCCCTCCTATACACAAGATGTAGCACTCAGAAAATAAAAACAAAATATCAGAACTAAGCAGCCTTTGCACTTCATCCAACGACCTGGCTACAAGCAGTGTTCACACGTGCAGTGTTGCAGAGCACATGCAGCTTATGCTCACCCAGAAACACGTTTTACTTCTCGCAAGCATCTACCACTGTGTTCTCTGCATCTCCAAGCCTCAAGGTAAAGCGACACTTCTTTCCAGCTAGGGCTGCAACAACAACAGCGAGCAGCACAAGCACCTGCACTGGAACTGCTTCCTTCCCACTGCCAACGTCAATTCGGCAGGCAGAAGCCAGTGGCAGCCACGCTCGTCTCTCACGCTGGACGCTGTGCACACAAGCCGCCTTCTCTGTGGCTTCGCTCCTTCTGCCGCTTTTCTGCCGTGGAGCGCTTTCCTACTGCCGGACGCGGACAACCGGCTACACC
>VWZT01003544.1:0-24614 GCA_013397055.1 Pachycephala philippinensis | reverse complement strand
TATATATGTTAAAACAAGCATGGCAAGACATTTTTTTTCTGTCAGGAAATTAAAACAGTAGTTTGTAGATGCTGATTCTGATGCAGATTCAGTGCTGAAGAAGAATGTGGCCCAAGGGGCAAATCCTCCACCCTGCACATCAGGGATGACATTCCAATTTAATGTGTGGTTCTGCCCTTTCCTCTTTCCAGTCTTATGTGAAGAGAATCGGGCCAGGGGCTGGGGGGGTGGGGAGGAGGGGGAGTATGAGGTGTGTGTTCTGCTACCTTTTATTATTGATTTCCCAAAATTAGAAGTCTCTTTCTAATAGAGAGGAGGCTTAAAAGCAATCAATAGTGTTTGTCTTACAAGGCAGTAGTTCAAACTGCAGAGGAAAGTGCTGTAATTCACCCTTCCCTTGTTACTGATCATCTCATTTAGTGCAGTGCTGCACAACACCTCCGGGTTTTAATGCTGTAAATCCCTTAATTATGCACTCCCCAAATGTGTTAAAAGTAATATAAAAGTGTTAGTCAGGCATTTCTGGCTTTATCTCCCTCCTCCAGTACTCATATTCTGTTTGCAACTCACTACAACTTTAACTATATGATTTGTATTGGAAAGATTTTTTTTTTTGGTTCATTTCACTTTATTATATTTCAGCAGAGCTGTGACATCCATTTAGATATCTTTACTGCGATTGTTTCATGATGAGATCAGATTGCCCACTGTAGATACCTCACAATAACAACTAAGAGAAAATTCAGGCCACCTTGCGTCCTTTTGATGAGCTGCTGTAGCCTGGCTTCACAGGAGAGAAAAAAGGAGAAGAAAAAGAAAAAGAAAGATTTAAAAAGTTCAATCAAAATAGCTCTGAATTAAGGCAGATTGAACCTTTTAAATAAACACAACATGAACATAAAGGAAATAGATGGTTCTGAAAGTCATGATGGAGTAAAAACCCCATAAAAACTCCTAAAAGTTGTGATTTGTATATTTGTCTTATTTCAACAGAGATCACATTTTGTTTCTTCTGATTGAAAACATTTTTAGTAGCTACTTTCTGCAGCTTTCAGGCTTCAAAACCTGTCTGTGGCTGTACTATTTATTGAAAACAACCTTTTCTTCTCAAGCTGTACTGATGTTCACTGAAGGAATCCTGTCTGCAGCACCTCCCGACTCACCAGCTCGCATCGTGGACCCTCAGATCAACCAGCTCACACTCACAGGAGCTGGCAACAGGCAATATGATTTAAGTAATTAACGTTCCAGATAAACGCTGATAACAGGTCAGCTTGAAACCTGATCTATAGGAAGCCCCGCAAAGGCTTCCAAGGCTGCAGGCAAGATCCTCTCAAGATTATTTTTGAGTTTTCTTCAGCCTTTCTTCTTAGTGAAGGAGAGGTTGGGATAGTGAGAGCTTGGTGACTGGGAACTCCGGGTGACTCCAGCTGCTTGGCTTGCTCCATGCCTGGCAGCATTGCAGCAGCAGGTCCTTCATTTCTCTGGGATTATTCCCCAGTGCAGCATTCCAAGCTCCTGTGAAAGAGCTCTGCAGGGAAATGAAGCCTAGAAACACAGATCCAAGTGGCAGTACATCCTGTGGCACATGGAAAGGAAAGTGCAGCAGAAAAAAAGCTTGTTTCCAGAGCTGTTCCTTCTGCTCCTGCTTCAAATCATCAGAGCCACTGCTTTGATATTCCGGGACAAAATGAGCCATTCTACAAAAAAAAGATGCCACCTCCCTTTTCAGCACAGTAAAGAGAAAATATCCATTCAGAGACATTTATATACAGCTAAAGGCAGGAGAGATGTGACCCCTCTTCCACGGAGGCAGAAGTGTGCAATGGTCATCACAGGTGAGCCTGGCCCAAGTCCCCTCACAATTAAAGAAGCCCAACTGAGTTCAGTGTGAGCGGGTCAGAACCAGAGCAACCTTGCAAATCATATCAGGGAGTTTCAGCCAGGCTGCCTGCCTCTGCTTTGGTGTTTTTTTGGTGTTCCTTGGCTTCTGAAGACTGGATAGTGCAGTCTTACTGTTGCCAGCTCTTGTGATATTTGATGTTTCTCTGAAAGCTTGAGCTTTGAAGGCTTACGAGACAAAGATTTTTTTTAAAGCTATTTTATGTGTACTTTTAATACATTCTAGTCTTTTATAGCTGGAAAACACAGGTGAAAGCTGATCTTAGTTCCTAAAAGCTCAGAAATGACAATGCAGAAGAGATGCCCACATTTATTAGTTTGTGAAATGCTGTGATTTTTTAAGCTGTCATCATTATTTAGGCTGTAAATATGGTGTTTACAGCCACAGTATGTTTTTAGTTCTCCAGACAGCATGAAGCAGTATGAACAGAATTCTGTGTTAGTCCCACAGAAGTCCAATCACTCCAACAGAATTTCTTAGTAGGCAGAGTTGCCTTCTAAGGAGGAAGATGTCATCTTCATCCTGCACAGTAATTGAAAAATAATGAAAGCCTTCCTCCCCCGGGATAGCATCATCTTGCCATTGATCAAGAGGCAGTTCAAACCATCAGATGACATCCCTAAAAAAACTGGCATTTTTAGAGATGTCATATTTGAAATCTTACAGTTATAGGACTTCCATTATATGTATTATAAATCCACATTTTAGAGAGCTGTAATTTAACCATATGCGGTCACTGTGCTTTGAAACTTGGCATAAAAATCATAGCCCTGGAGCAGATATTTTTATTAGAGAAGATATTTGAGAAAATTGATTTGACTTTTCAGAGATTTAGACATGTTCGAGTTATCTCTCAGCACATTAGACTTACAGGAGTGAAATTTGAGTGAGCTACCAGACACAAGAATGTGGAGCTTTGGGTGGGTGTGACATGATCCACAGCAAGTAATAATTTGGTTTTGATAATGATGAGTAATGTAAATGCAGGGACATGCTGTGTGGGTTTTAACATGGGACTACTGAACATTAGAGTCAGAAGCTAAATCACTTGGAGTTGTCTCCAAGATCAGCTTTGTGAATGCTCCATGCGTACTTGCAGGTGAAATCAGAAGTAATGAATCTGGAAGGAGATGCTTGACTCCACAGGTGTTACAGTCATGTCGTCACTATGTGATGTGGAAAAGGGCCACAAATTACCCTTTGTGTGAGATCAAGAACTCCCTGTCCTCTTAGCACTCGAGGTTGCAGAGAACTGGCAATAGGTTGGAGTTATTGAAAAGAGGTGCCAGGTAGACTCACGTCTGTTCTGGGAGTTGGTTGTTGGAATTGAAATGGTTTACCTACTGCATTTGCATGAGATATGCTTTTATTCTTTCTTTTGTTCCCCCTCCACCTGCAGCAGATTTACAGCAAGTGTAGAGTGTTACATAAGTCTGTAGCTTATTATTATTGACTGATGTATATATCTGGAATCCTGACAGTGCCATATGGATTTTTTAACACCAAGTATTACTGAACCTTTGAAGCAACTGCATGAAAGCAAGGTGCCAGGAGAGAGGCTTTGCTGTTGGAAATTGCTGTAGCCCTCCAGAAGCCACACTGACGTGCACCAGCCCAGCCCACTCTGTCACAGCAGCTGACTCTCCTCTGCCTTCCCTGCTCTTTCCCTCTTTCTGTCTAGCTAAAATGAGATAAAGATGTTGCTTTATGAGTGGGAAAGACTGAGAGCTCACCACGGAGCCAGGCAAATTAGAGCAAGAGCTGAGCAATGTTTTGACAGGCTCAGGGCACCCTTCACTTTGAGCATGGGGCCCCCCAAAGCTCAGCTTGGCCATGCAGGTCCTGCACAGGCACATGATGCTGGGAGCTGGTGTGGGATCTCCCTGTGTTTACCTTATGGATAAGGTATGCAGTGTAGCTGCCACCAGAAAGGTTTGTAAGCTGACACTGTAAACCCTGTAAAAGGTTTCATCTGTTCAAAGCCAGTCAGTTCAAATATCCTTCCTTTCTTTTCTTTCTTTTTAAAAATCTCTGAATGAATTTCTCTCTTTCAAGTGTAGAAAATTGGTCCAAACTTTATAGAGCAATGTTGACCCCATCAGATATTTCCCACTCTTGTTTTCCTTTCTCCATTAATTGGAGACTAAAAAATGATGCTGAATAAATATACCTATTAGTTAGCAAGGGTATAGTAGGGGAGTTGTTAATAGAGATGGGTGTAGTGTGTTACAGACAAGGGTCTTTAAAGCTTTTTAAATCTGAACATCCGGAAAGATTTTTGCCAGAGGAATTTTTGGCTAGGTTAATACCACACAGACTAATTTATATTGTGGATAGGCATGTGTTTAAACAAATACAAGGCATGCATAAAATATCTCCTGATTTGAGAGCTGTAACAAGGACAGAGTGTATTACCACCAGGTCAGCCAGGAAGCTAGAAACATGGGGCTGACCTGTTCACACGTGGCACTCAGGCCAGCTGTAAGTCATCACTGTTCCTGTTAACTAATCAGGAGAATGATGTAGTTTTATTGGTTTCTGGTTATTTTAGACTTTATCCTGTGAATGTGATCATGGAGAAGCAGTTTTGTGCAAGGCAGGGATAGCCAGGCATATTTTTTTTCAAGACAGATGCAACAGATGTGCTTGTAGGTACAAAACATGACCCTTGTGAAAGCTCCCTGAGCTCTCATTTGGGAAGGATAACTCATGGTCATAGCATCTCCTCAGTCACAAAGGATAGAGTGGGGGAAAAACAAAGCCCAGTCAGAGGGGATTAGAGAGAAGCAAATCACAGCGATGATAGGGATAGCGAATGATGATATCATCTAGTTCTTACATAATGCCTTTCACTAGGTGATCAGAAAATAATCTGAGATCTACAGATCTCACAAAGATGAAAGGGAATCCCAATCCTGTGTTATATCTATTACACCTGCTGCATCTTGTACAGGTTAAAGAGGAGTTAAATCACAGGTAGCACTAGTGAGCCACTTTTCAAAAATGCAATAAAGGAGGAGAAGGCAATAAAGTGTTTGCAATCTCTCTATACACTGTTAATTACAGTGTTTTGAAGGCACTGTATACCTGGTATATATTGTGAAGGACTCAGTAATGAATGCGTTGCGGAAAATTTCCAGCTGGAATCCAAACAGGACCATTTAAGGATGTTTTACTGAAACAGAAGTGCCAAATCTCTAGGTTAGGTTTTGGCAGTGCACCAAAAATACTTTCCACAAGAAGTGATGTGTGATTCATGCAGTGCATCCACATGAGTGAAAATAATACTGCTTAGCTCTCAGTGCTCAAAGTGCTTTTACATTTTCAAAGTGCTGTGCACACATTAGTTAATTAATGGAATAAAATAAGTTACATTTTTGTGCATTTAGCATTGACATTTTGACAATAAATGGTTTTGGAGACTTTATATGCATCAGTGCATTTGAGCAGCTTGTATAAATTGTGCTGATGTTCTCAATTGTGTTTGAGCAGCATCTTAGTAATTTAGATGCATTTTACCTTATGATGAGCAGATAGATAGAGCAAAGGTTATCTGTAGATAGCAATGTACCACAAATAAAGCAACTTCTTGTCCTTTCTAATAGCTCGTAAATCTGCTCACTCGCTCGTGCTCTGCAGTCCACGGCAGAACTAAACACACTGGTGGAAGTCAAAACCCACTAAGAGCCATCATTAGTATTCTCACTGAAGAAACAGAGCTCTATCCAGAAGATGAATTTTGTGGAACTGGTATACCCAATGTTAGGCACAGGGATTTGGTAAAGAGCTAGAACATCTGCTGGCTATTTTCAAAGGACTGTCAGCCTATTACCATCTATTAAAATTAATTTAAAAGTGATCCTGTGGAGATGAATCTCGTTTTTCTCTTTTCTCATCCTTATGAAAAGTGTCGGCATACTGTCGACATTTATATCCCATTGGTTGTTTTTTCCTTAAACAACCTATATCAGAGTTGCAGTATCCTCTGTGGAAGGCATCTGTCAATCGTTATCAGGCTGGCTTAATGACCTTTCACATGAGGACATTTTGGCTGGATCACTGTCCCAGCTCACAATGCCAAATCTATAATCATATCTGCTCTCAAGCACAGATCTTCCTTATTGGTCCCAGCCTCTCACAGCTACAGATATCCCAAAAGCAGGCTCTGAAATGCAGCCATTCCACAAGTTGACCCAGTCACCAGCTCAGGTTCTTGAGTTTTTGGGAATAAGCATTTTACATCCAATTTGCCTGACTTGCTGCTCGTTGTTCCTCCTGACCTCCCTTCTGATCAGCAAGAAACATGCAGAGGTTGCATTTAGATCATGCAGGCTCCTGGCACGGATTCTTTCAGGATGCTGGGAATTAAGCATTGCAAAATCTTACGAAAATAGCTCATCATTATATGGTCACTATTTAACAAAAATGGCATTATTTTGTTGATGGGTGTACCCAAATAGGGTGCACCTCTAGACATGTAGTAAGCAAATGATCCTGAGTTGATCTCGTTTTAGGAAGAGACACTGGAGTGAGTATCCTGGGAATGGAAGTGTTTTTTCTAGCAGTACTGTAAATTTAACAGCATCCTCTTTTGTATGGTTCTGTCTTTTTTTGGTGGCAAAAAGATTATCTCCAGCATTAGAATGAGACACATACAGTATTTAAGAAAATCAGCCTTTGTCCTTGGAAAATGGTCTTTAATAGCTTGCATTAATTAGTTTAATTTGGTCTCTAAATGACTACTTAATCATAAAACATTTTCTTCAAGGAGAGAGGTAAGGTAATGTTTATATAAATGGGATTCAGTACAGGTTTTAGTAAGAGCAATGGTTTCAGAGCATTTCAAATTACGCCGTGTGGCCTTTATTCTTGGGAAAGCAGGTCTGTTAGCCCTTCACTTTGCTTCCACAACAGGAGTTTCAATCACCTCGCTGCGTAGGAATTAATAACTTTCTGTACTAGTGTTATCTCTACCCATGCTCTTCTTCGAACAGAGGCTGTATTGAGGTGCTGGGAGGAGAATTTGCGGTATGTTGCTCCTAATACAAGTTAGGTGAGCACTTTTCATCTTCTAAAAGTGCAGCTTTTATGACATCAGTTGGATTTTTGGAAACCTAGATGTAGTCAGACAAAATTGGTGTCCAAGTACTGCTGTCATCTTCCCAGCAGGGTGGGAAACATTTGGCTGCACTGATCCAAAACCCCTGTGAAATCATCAGCCTTTGGATAAAGAGTGACAAATGTGAATATTAACAGAGGATGAAGGTGAGAAAGATAAAAGAAGTGATAGCGAACAAAGGAAATACTCAGCAGGAGTTTTCTTCTGGACTGCTCTCATTTACATTAGGTTTGAGGGACTTCATCAAATTATGTATTTTGAAAAGCTTTCTGAGGTAAGACTTTCTGGATTTTAGATGCTTATATAATTTTGTATGTGGGAGTCATCTGTCCTCTTTTGATGAAAATACTTTAAAGAGTTAAATTTTAAACCAAATTTTAAACTTTGTAAGATCCAGCCAGACTTTTTTCCTTTGTCAATAATTTAGAAAATAACATGAACACAGCCAGGAAGTATCCCAGCTCCTGAGGTGAGGTGAAACCTTTGCCCAACCTCAGTGAAAAAATTGTTGCTGAGTTTAGCGTGACTGCCATTTTACCCTGCCTGTAACAGTGCACTTAAAAAGTTGTTTAAGCTATCATCATCTTCCAGGAACTGTTTCTCCTGCCCTTTCTCTGCAGTTCAACTACTGTGCACCGTTCAGGAGCCTTAGCAACAGCAGCAGGGAGCTTTGCTTTCCAGGACAATGGATCCCCATTGCTCTTCCTGCTGGTTCCCAGTGTTGTGCAGTTCTTCCTCCTCCTGGCACTGGCTCTAGCATCCAAATTTAAATCACTCATCATTTAGGCACTGGAACAGTTTGCCCAGAGAAATTGTGAATGTCCCATTCCTGGAAGTATTCAGGGAAAGGCTGGATGGGGCCCTCAGCAACCCCTATCTAGTGGGAGACATCCCTGTCCATGGCAGGGGGATGTGAACTGGATGATTTTTAAGGTCCCTTCTGACCCAAACCTGTGATTTTTTGATTCTCATACCTGTCTGAAGGGTAGGAGGTACCATTACTTGGTCTCTCTGTGTGGTTTTAAGTCTTGGGGCTGTTTCATGTTCAGAATCTTCCAGCAGCCACTAGGATAATGGCAAGGAGGTGATCACATTTCTGTGTTCAAGCATATTTTGGTTTTTGAGTGATGGAGTCTGAGCAAGTAGTGCTGATTCTCCTGCTGGCCCTGGGAAGGAGTGGGAATTTTATCGGTAGATATTATGAGGTACTACAAAAGAACTGATTAAAAAAACATCAAAAACATAAGAATTTTCCAAAGTGACACCTTAATCCAGCAAAGAGCTGGAGCACGACACTCTTAGGAATTAGTCTGCCACAGGTTCAATGCACAGACAAGTTTAGGATGCTTGCAATCATAGGGAACTTTGGGATATTGAAGTCCAAGTTGTACTAAAAAGATAATGAAAAACTGATGCTGTAAGGTAAAATGTGATGCAAAAACGTGGCTTATGGGATCACAACGCCCTGCTTGATTGCATGCCACAATTCCATCTTATTCAGCGGAGCTCCACAATGAGGACATAATGATAACTCTAAGTAAGCTCATGATTTATCTCCTCCAAAAGGCATGGTTGTTGTAAAACTGCCTATCAGATATTTTCGGAGTACTATCCTTCACAAGCCCTTATTTAACGCAGTGCTATTTGCATGCACACCCTCTCTTCCCGTTTGCCATTTGTCACTGAGATAGCAAATTACATTCATCAGAATCCATTCATTCCCCCGGTTTCGCTGAATACAGGATTATCTTGGCTGTGTCAGCTGCCCTGTGACTGGGAACTGTGAAATATGGAGGTTGCCTTCAGATATTCCAAACATGTATCTTCAAAGGACAGTAGGTATTAAGCTGGAAAAGATTAATGGGCTTTATGTCACCGTGTTTGTGTGGCGTAAAAGTGAATTGTGCAGATTGATGGATATCTTGGTAAAAAGAAATGCATTCTTAAACTACTCTCCTGACCCTTCCCTGACAAGTTTTAGTGACCATCAAAAGAAATATACTAAGACGTTCCCTTAAATCCTAGGCTGGTTTTACAGGTTTTTTCACCTTTAGGAAAATGAAAAATTTTTTGTAGTTGAGAACAAAACCACAAGTGGACTATTAAGTACTGGTTATTTTATAGCCTGTGTTTATATTAGCACTACAGGACCGTCACATCTTATTTGTCATAAAATTGTGTAGTATATAAGTAACTGGAACATACACAAATGGCCAGCAACAAAATTGTGAATTTCTCTTAAAATGCTGTTATAATTTCCTGTTTGAGATCCAGGCTGGTTGTTTAGGAAGACCATTCTGCTTGTCAGGGAGATACTTTTTTCACACAAAAAAGAGTAACAGCTCAGCACAAAGAAGGCCAAAAGGGAGAGCTCTACCTGCCCTTGAATAATACACTGTATTTACAAAGCATTGAAGGTATTGACAGAGTGAATTGTCTCACAAAGGATAAGTAACTTTAACGAAACAACCAATGTATAAGGGGAAAAGAGTTATCAGTATTGATTCACACAATATATGGATGCATTGAAAAGATATTTCCACTAGAGCAAAAGCAGTGGGTGTGTGCAGTGAAACTTGTGAACTTTGCATATTACCATTGATGGGATTTTTTTTTTTTTTTTTTTTTAATTCTGTAGCATCTTTGGTCAAAAGAGAACAGGAGAAAAAAACACGGGGTCCTAGTCTGCTTCTGCTGTTCTTGTTTCTCTGTGACCTTGGGCACATCAAAGCTTTACTTGGCAGCAGGGATCTATCAGAACTGTCACAATACTGGAATGCTGACCTGTGCTTGAGAACTGTGGGTAAAAGTGGTTCTCCAGTGGGAAGTTTAATGGGTTTTATTATGTTTCAGTTATGTGGAGAAAGGCTTGGGCCATAGTGCTAACTGCACTGGTGTGTCTGGTACCTGTGTGATACTGGGAGTATCAACAGCCCTCAGCTGTTGGATAGGAGCAGACCTGTAGGAACAGGCACAAAGGACAGGGAGAGACATTCTGGCCATATTTTGAATTTTTATTGAGTTTCACTGTTAAGTGTGTTGCTACTTTGTTTTGGTTTAGAGGCAGAGATTGCTGCAAAGCCTTATGTACTAGGATGTTGTTTGTATTAATATTTTAAACTGGTAATAAAT
This sequence comes from Pachycephala philippinensis, assembly GCA_013397055.1. Taxonomy (NCBI): domain Eukaryota; kingdom Metazoa; phylum Chordata; class Aves; order Passeriformes; genus Pachycephala; species Pachycephala philippinensis. The sequence continues at coordinate 14,460 of VWZT01003544.1, read as the reverse complement.
ATCTGGTGGGGTTTTTGTTGTTCTTGTTTTGTTTTGTGGGGTTTTTAAATTGTCGTTGGACTTTTAATTATCTTTCACTCCAAGCTAAGTATGTGTTCCATCATGAAGTAGGATATTAAAGCATTGATAATAACTTTCTGGTTTTTAACTGCAGTAGGAGCACCATAGAAACCATTCCACTCTGTGATAAGCATAAATAATTTTATAATTCATATGGTTTGTATGATTCTTTTCGTCCATGGCTAAATAATGTGAAGGTTTAAGTAAGAGTTGCTTCTTCACAGCTAGTCCTCCACAGGTATTTGCTCTTGATGTGATACTTGCAAGAGCTTTGCAGTAATGTGGATTTTTATTTAGCCTTTTGCTTTGGATTCCAAAGAATCTCAAAATTCAAATCCATGAAAACCAGAGAGCAGTGTCCTGAGAGGGTACATTTCTCCCTGGATTGAAGGGTAATCCAGAGATGTCCTGTTTGCCTGAAGCTGGGCTCATTTGGATGACTGCAAGGTCAAGTAAGCACAGGGTGTTTTGGCTCAGGTCTGAAGTGGATTTGAAGCTGTGCCAAGAGAAAAGCTCTTAAGGCTTGGAGAATAGCTTTGTGAACATCATCACACAGTTCGTTGATTGTCAAATTCACCGTATCACCAGTCTGACACCTCTGCCCTGCTTAAATCTTGTTCCGAGGATGGAGGCAGCACCAAAGCTTTCTATTTGCCATAAATATTTGACTGAAGTTCTTCTTGAGAGTAATTCTGCAATCATAGACCATGATGTCATGGCAAAAGGAGCAGTCAGCTAGGCTTTATGCTCTAATGGTTTCTGTGAAATTAGTAATAATACCAGGAGGCTGAATTTTAATTTACAGTGCTATGAAATGAGTAGTTTTTATAGGGCCTGAAGCATTCGACTTCAGAAAGTGTGTGAAAACTTCCGACCTCAGCCCCGCTGGTTTCCAAGGGGAGATGCAGTCCTCTCTGCTCCGTTTGGTCAGACAGGCTGCTGTCTGGACAGCTGGCCAGATGTTCATGGTGCTCAGGACAGACAGCATCTCTGGCAAAGGGGATCACAGCTCCTGGGAGGTATATGGCAGATGCCTGTGTTACTCTACAAAGCTGGTATTTCCATCTGGTGGTTGCAATAGAGGATCAGAGGATCAGATCAGGCAGAGGGTAGGCTGAAGGGGAGACTGTCAGCATCAAGAGAGAGCATCAGCTACCAGTTCTTTAGCGGGGCAGAAAGAGATGTTGGTCTCTGTACTTCTGTATGTAGTCAGTTCAGTGCATCAGCTCTGCTACAGACAGAGAGGAGCTCTGTCAGAAAAACAGAAAAGAAAGAGATGGCAAATACAGTCTCTGAAGATAAGCAAGAGAGATATGGACTTCAGAACAGAAAACTGAGCCCTTGTCACAGAAATAGAAGAGATTTTATGTCATGTGCTGGGACCAGCTAGAGCACTCCTAATCTGGTCCTAGAGTGCATTAAAAATCTCTTGCTCCTTGCTCTGTGCTTCTCACAGCTGAGATGCTGATTCTGTGAGAGCATGCCATGGAAACCTGCCTTAGGTTGCTTTGTTCTCACTGGTCTCTGCAAGGGAAGTTTTGCCAGGCAATGAAAGCTAACAGGGCTGCCCATGCAGTCATGGTCCAAACAAAGTAAAGTGTTCAGCATTGCTGAATCATAGAAAGGTTTGGGTTGGGAGGCGCCTTACAGACCATCTCATTCCAAACCCCCTGCCCTGGGCAGAGACATCTTTTACTAGACCAGGTTGCTCAAAGCCCCATACAACTTTGAAGGTTCAGGGCTCCCTTCTTACAGGCAATGTAGTCGAGGCATTTTGATGGGTTCAGGCAGCTCTGAACTATAACTGTTAAGGATATCTTTGAGAAAGTGTGTAACATTTAGGGTAATGAAACATCTCTGTCAGAAGAACTTGAATTCTTGAGGAGGCAAATGTTCTGTCTCATGCTGCAGAGTATAGGTGCCGATCCAAGCATGCTGAAGTCAATAAAAAAATCTCTGCTTTGCTTCACTGAGTTTTGAACTAAATCCATGGAATTTTGACAAACTAAAAGTGTTTCAGCAAGCTTCTGGTGTTCACTGTTGCCTTATGACAGTAGGTCCTGATGGGATCAGGCAGGGGTGTTTCGTGAAAGGGATTTGCTGCACCTACAAAGAGCGAAAAGCTGCTTCCTTCTCTTTGTTGTTTATTATCATTCATTTGATTTGGGATTGGGAAACAATTTTTGCAAGTTCTCATTGTTTTTCTACTGTGTATTTTCTGGTAAGATTTAAGTGATGATAAAACTTTTTGTCACATATAAAAAGCAGTCACTTCCTGCTAGGTAAATGTCCTGGTACTGGAGTAGTGCATGAAACACTTGGGAGTGCTGAAACGCAGTTGGGTTATTAACAGTTGCAAGCTGTTATTTTGTTAAAACACAGGGTGGCAATGACATGGAAACACTCACTATATGAAATAGTCTAGAATGCCTTTTGATCAGTGTTTTTCTTCAGACCCGTGTTTGATATATCCAGCTTGGCACTTCGGTGTGCATACAGCTATACCTGTGACAGCATTTGACATGTCCTGTGGATTGTGCTTGGCAATAACTCTTTGAAGCAATGGATAAGTGCACAGCTAGGTATTCCTGTCCCCTAGACAGATAGGGAAATGAAGCCAGGAGAATCACACAACCTGCCCAAGGCCACAGCAAAAGAGCTGAGATAAAAACATAGATATTTTTGATGCTAAAATATATAGAGAATCACAAACAGGCTTGGGTTGGAAGGGGCCTTAAAGTTCATCTCATTCCAACCCCCCTGCCATGGCCAGGGACACCTTCCACTATCCCAGGCTGCTCCAAGCCCCATCCAGCCTGGCCTTAAACACTTCCAGGGATGGGGCATCCACAGCTTCTCTGGGCACCCTGTGCCAGGGCCTCACCAGCCTCATAGTAAGGAATTTATTTCTAATGCCTAATCTTAATCTCTTCTCTTTTAGTTTGAAACCATTCCCCCTTGTCCTATCTCCATATGCCCATGTAAGAAGTCACTCTCTGTCTTTTTTATACAGATATAGCTGTAGATTATAAATTCCTACTCTAGCAGCAGCTGCATGCAGAGATGTGCATGTAAACATGCAGTGTCCTCCCACACGCTGCAGTAGAGGGCAGGGTCCTTAGTATGAGTTTAAGGGACCCTCAGCAGCTTTCCATCATTGCTGTGCATGTCCCTGAGCACCCACCTGCCCAGCCTTCCATGGAGCTCTCACAGACCATCAGTGGTCTGGGAGTGAACTCATCCACGGTGCAGCAACTCACCAATAAATTGAAAACTCACAACGTGTAAAGTGTTCTCTAAGTCACCAACTAACAAAACCCCAAAGATCAAAAACCAGGAGGAAATATTTTGCCACTTTCTTTAAACTAAGGTCAGTGCTGCTGCTATTAGACCAACTGTGCTTTTATACCCAGTGGAGGGGTTTTCGGTTCATGAGATATGGCTGTATTGTTCGAAAACTCTGGTGTTAGGGTCCATTCTACTGCAAAAAATGTGTTCAAGACCAGTCTGAATGGTGCTTGGAGCAATCAGATCTAGCGGAATGTATTCTTGTCCATGATGGAACTGGATAATCTTTAGGGTCCCTTTCAACCCAAACCATTCTGTGATTCTAAAAAAATCCTGAGTCCTGTAAGCCTTGCAGAAGTTTACTAATTCTTATCAAGTGCTGCTAACAAAACCACCTGGAACTATGCCCATCAAAATTAAATACAGCCTGGCAAGGAGAGCAGGCCCCAAGGTAAAAAAAAACAATCAAATGTACTCACAGCCTTGAGCTGTGAAGGTGCCTACTAAGTGAACAGCTCATGCATTTTAACTCCCTTCTTCCTGTGCTGCAGTGCTCTTGATTTTGGGGTTCTTTGATCCACCTATTCATAGCTGTGAAGTGAGCAGAATTTAATCAGGCTCTGACAGGCCATGGTTGATTTTAATACCAGCCTTCCAAAAAGAGCTGTCAATCAGGGCTGAGCTTTAATACCTTCAACCTGGAGCTCCTTTACACTTGTGCTGCAGTTGAGTGGTGCTTGCTCAGCAGTGCAGGAGCTGGGCATCTGCAAAAGGCACTGGGGGCTATCTGGGCACTACTGGGGGAGTCCATGGGGGCTATTCCTCACCCTCTCTAAAGGGGTGCTGTGACACTCTAATGAAGCTGGCATTTCCAGGCCACGTGAGAGGAGAGTTTTCCGTGTTGAATAAGGAGTGGCTTTCCTAACTGCACATCCCAAAAATCCTGCTGAGCTTTTGTTGGCCAGCAGGCAAGGTAGGTTGATGGTCACTTGGATTAAACCTTTCCTTATTGTAGCTGGAATGGGCATCATGAGGACAAGGGTTACTTTCCCTACCTAATCTCAAGTTATTTTAGCTGGGGATGTTAGATAAAATAGTCAGTGACTGGCAGAATGATAGAATAGGGTTTAATTTCAGATTTACTATCTGCCAACACATGCCATTCAATCAGATAAACACAGGATTTCAGCTGTCATCACAATATCTTATGCATACTTAGAAATAGAACAGTTTTTCTCACACCAAGAAGAAATGGAACAGGTTTGTATATGGGATGTATGCAGTCAGGAGGCTAGAAATTTTGAAATAGTCTGCCATTTCTAGGGAGATTCCCTATTTTTAAATTAAGGAGTTATATTAGAAGTAGTAGCAATTCTCATGGAGAAGTTTCATCATTGTCAGCTGCACTGAATAAATAAAAGTAAAGGGAACACCTTGAGAAGCTGGACTGTACAGAATGAGCCAAATGGCTGTAGGATTTTCAACAGAGAATATGAGACTATGTAGAGACTCAGAAACTCCTCTGTGTGGGAATGTCCTTCCTCCTCTGCTTTATACATTTCTGACCTTGCTCTTTTGTCTGTTGTGGTTCATTGGGCCTATCACTTTTAATGCTTGAAAGTCTGCAAGGCAGAGATGGAAGATGACAATCCAGCAACACCCCAGCAATATCTTCATCCAATTTTCACAAGAAATGTAATTTAAACACTTTGCTGGTTAAAGCCTCCCTTCTGAAAATACCCAGCTTAGGCAGAATCATAGAATGGTTTGGATTGGTAGGGACCTTAATGATCATGTTAGGTAAAATGTAACACTTCTTGGCAATGATGCTTTATGTTATGAATCTGTGAGCATGGAGATGAGTATAGCATTTTGGCTTGAGCACATAACTAGTATTTGAGTTTTTTATTATATCCCTTTTGAAGAGTAGCTGGTGCCATGGTCCAGCATATTTTTAAGGTCCAACCTGGTTTGTTTATGAGGGATGCACAGAACGGCTTGGCTCTGTAAGCATCGTATGAGCAGACAGCAGCAGGCAGTTCTCTTGCTGACAAGTCTGCCCATAGGCTTCTGTGCTCTGCCCTGCTGCCTTCTCTCCTGCTCACAAGCCTCCTTCTTCCTTAACACCAACGTAGCTTGTACCTTCAGCCTCACAGAGTGTCACAGAATCAGTAAGGTTGGAGAAGATATCCAAGGTCTTCAAGTTCAACCTTTGAGCGAATTCCACCTTTCCCACTAAACCATATTGCAAAGTGCCACATCTGCTCATTTTCTGATCATTTCCAGGGATGGGAACTCCATCACATTCCTGGGGAACCTGTTCTCGTGCTTAACCACTCTTTCAATGAAGAAATTTTTCCAGATATCAAACCTGAACCTCCCCTGGTGCAATTTGAGGCCATTACCCCTTGTACTATTGCTAGTTGTGATATTACCTACCTAGTCTATCATTAAGGTTTTGTCATCACCTTTGGTTCCAAGATGTCCTTGTTAGTAGCTGCTGGTATTTTCCAGCATAACCAGTGCTTGCCTGCTCTCATCCCCTTCTTTATTCTACTGGGCTGCTCCAAAGTGAGCTCAAAAATGATGTCCTGAGCTGTTCAGCATAACAGTGTCTTTGAAGCCAAGGCTTGGACTTCACTTCTAAGACCAGCTGCAGCAGAAAAACAGCATTCTCTACTGAAGACAAAGGAAAGAATTCACGTCTTGAGAGTATTCCTCTCACCATTTCCCTGCAGGGGGAGGCTTATGATTTTTCCAGCACATGCAAAGGCACTCCTGAGGAGTTCTGCTATGACAGATTGTCTTATTGCCCATGGAGACACCAGAACAGCATAAGATGCCAAATTTCCTGTTACTTGGGCTTCATCCCTTTGTGGTTAAGCTCTTATGCACTTCAGAGAAAAAGATGATTACTGGGTTGCAGGTCCCTCAGCTCAGCTGTGAGAGGGTCTTTTTGCTTTCCACAGACCCCTCCAAGGTGGGTTTTGGCTAGAGGCATTTTGTGCTGGGCGATGCAAACAACATAAAGGAATTGCAAGGCCAAAGTCTGGTGTGGGTGTTTTTCAGCCTTAAAGGCTTTAGATTTCTGGGTTTTGCTTTGTTTAGCTTTTTTTTATTATTATTTTTGGTCTGTTTCAGAATAGCTTTTCACATACAGTGATCTCCCAAAGAATTCATTTGAACTCATTGGTGGGTGGTGCATACATTATGGGCTGTGGTTTCATTGATATGCTCAGCCTCACTAAGTAGATGGCATATTAAATGTTTTATTTACCCTGTGTGCTACCTGTCATCTAATCAGTTTTTGTGTTTCTGCTGCATTCTGTTTGCATTATAGTGAGAATAAGTGGTTTCATGTAAATTAAAACCACATGAAACCTTTTAAAGCCATTTTGAAATACTAAATGGGTTTGCAAATAGGTTTGTTGGACAAGGATTGGAAAAAGAGCTCTTTGCTTACCCATTTACTCCTCTGTATGCTTATTAGAAGTCCCCATGTGACTTTTTCATCAAACATTGCATCCTGGTTCTCATCTGGAATGCCAAAGTCATTTATACTGTGCTCAAGAGCAGTTTGCCTAAACAGGAGGCAGTTAACAAAGAATACAGTTGTGAGCTGCAATTGCAAAGGTTATTTTATAAATTACAACACAGATGTACAATAAAGTCAAGACGTGCAGCCCTGTTTTCTCGTTTGCCTGGAGCATAAAAGCGTGTTGGCTTAAAAGTTTCTTTGCCTTTAGTGACTGTTGTTGCCAATATGGATGATTTTGATGCTTTTACTGTGAATCACTTTGTGTCTTACAGGTGGATCGTATCATCTTCTGCGTCTTTTTGGAGGTTGACTACAAAATTTTCAAGAAGAAAATGGGCGAGTTTTTCCCTCTAGGTAGGTATAGTAATCAAGTACCCTTTGACTTTAAAAAAGGATGCAGCAAAAATGCAACAGTTGGAATCTTTTCTTCTTTCCAAAGCCAGATACTGAAATGTGAACTTTCTTTAAAAGAAAGAATGCTATACATAGAGGCTCTGATCCTGGACAAATGCAGACATTTAAAATGTGTGAACCATTAAAACTACTTGTAATACTGCTTTTGTATGCTCAGTATGGCTAATCTCTTCATTCCAGGCTGTATCTGTATCTTTTCCAAAACTTGGTGCATGGCACTGGCTCTCTTGACTCTTGAGAAGGAAATGATTTGCACTAATGTATATAGCTCCTAGTGTATATTCATTTTCTGTACACTTTGTACACGCTTTGGTCTTTCATTAACAATGCTGGTAGGGTTTCTCTGGGCCTGAAAAGATACCACAGGGATTAGAGCCCAACTGTGTCTGAATGAGGACTTTAAACTTGAGCTGTCCCTGTGCAAGAATTAATGGGAGAAAGATGGCTCTCACTGGAGCACTTGGGAAATGTTAGCCATTCATCTTGGATTTCACACAGGAGGTTGCTTTCTAGATTTAAGGAAACCTGGTGGATAGTAAATTTGCTAATCCCCCTCCTCCTATAAGCCCGTGATTTACTTTGATCGTACATCATTAGAAATCTGCTCTCCGTAATTTTATCAACCCTAAAACTCCTCCCATTTAATTTTGCTTTGTGTTGACATCAGTCCGACTATGTGTGAAAAGATCCATATTTTAGTATTTTATCTCCCAATACTCCCCATGCTGTCTGTCTAGTGGAAACGGCCCTGGAGTAATAGGAAGCACAGCTTAGGTGTGTTCAGAGTCCCGTTAATTTCACAGGACAGTTTTCACTGTAGCCACAGTGGTTTTTTCCTTTTGCTTTGTCTGGTAGCATGGAAATTGTGATATTTTTGTCTCATCTTGCTAGAACAAAGCTTTTTTGTAGATGACTTTGTAATCGCCAGTTTGCAGTGATTGGCAGCTGAAACTTAAAGAACTATTGAATTATTCAGGTAGCATCAAATGATGTCTAACCACTTAATAATATTTTTGTCTGGAGCACACTGAACATGCATTTCAAAAAGCTGCATTCATGTCTAATCCATTCATTGTAGGGTTTTATTTTTTTGTCAGCGTACCCAACCCAGAGGATAAAGTGGCAGTACCCTGCCTACTGTTGCTGGCTCTGTTTCTGCCTTTCAGATTAAGTGAGAGAAGAATACAGCATCCATTTGTAAACAAATCAAGAGTATTAATGCTCACTTTTATCGCTAAGGCCTTTGAAATCATGGTGTAAAGCCTGGTATTGTTTCTATAAATGTAAAGCCCGCTTGGGTTTGAAAGTTTGAGAGACAAGAAGGTGCTACAGGGCTGTATCATGACAAGCCCACAGGCAGAAAGAGAACAAAGAGGAAGATTTATTTTGTTGGGTTTTTTTCTTAAAACCTGACATTGTTGAGCTTCTGTCTACAAAGAACCTGTGCAGCTGGGTCTCATGTTATAGAAAAACATATAATTGCATTACACCACATTATGTAGATGATCTGCCATACCGGAGTTTTAAAAGTATGTTTATTCTCATGTATGTAAAGATTTTATGATTTTTTTTGTTCAGACTAAAATTGGGATTCTGATATGTGACCATAGAGAGGTGGTCGGTAGGAACCCTCTAAATCCAGCTTTTTGCACATGTGGCTGTACAAAAGGTTCATCCAGAGTTTACAACTGTCCAGAGAAAGTTTAGTTCTCAGTATCCATAATTTAGGTAGATTATTAAAGGTATAGGTATAGATTAAAGGTATTAGGTATAGATTATTAAAATACCATTGGACACATTTTCATAGACTCCTCGTTGCAATTTTCTTATAACTAATGATTCAGATTTTGATATGCCTTAATGTTACTAGGCATTTACTGTCTGGTGAGCCAGAGCCTTAAAAGGAACCAGTTTAGCATCTAAAGCTTTATTCCTGACTCAGGGAAGGATTTCCTGCGGGTGGATCCAGTAGCCAGGGATTCGGGAGTTTTTTATTTTAGTGTTTTATTTTTAGTGTCTTTAGATCTTCAACTTGTAAGGAGACAGGGAGAGGCAGGATGAATACATGCTCCCCAAATGACTCTCCTGTAATGTCACTGGAGGAATGGCCAGTACCTGGCTCTCTCTTCTGGAGTGCCCTGACCATTAATGTGGAGTCTCAGGCTTCCTTTGCCAGCTTGAATTGACACTTTTCCACGGGGTACCACCACTTCAACAGATGTCAGCTGAAGTCAGCCCCATGCTAAACTGCCTTCTGGTGAGAACATCAGCTAAAGGTCTGGATGGAGGTCACCAGATGACCATCGTGTCTGCCATTTGTTCCTTTTATCAGGTGTCTTGTGAATTGCCATCTACATTTAACATAGCAGACTCGGGCAAGGTATCAGCAGACTCTGCTACTGCAGAGATCTCCTGTCTCTCTGCAGGACTGGTTTCCTGCACAGCAGACTTAGCTAACATGGTTCTGTGTCAAGGAGTTAGCAAGTGCCTCTACGTTTGGCAGTAAATTCCTGATATTTCTACTGTGGAAGAAATTAATGAAACTGGTGGTTTTGTTTTGGTTTAAAGGAAATATATTAATTTAGTGACGTTAAAGTCTTTAAGGATAGACTTGCCCTAAATTTAAATTGATAGGACGCTATCTAAACACTCACAGGAGAGAATTACACTGAGGTATTGCTTTAAGCTTAGAGAAAAAACATCAAGGCATTTTAAAAGGGTGTCTTGCATTCAGAAACATTGTGAAATATATCTACTTTAATAGATGTGGAAAAAATGCTTAGAAAGAAGAATAGATTCATGGAGTTACATACATAAATAGTTATTACCTTAAACCCACTGCATTAATAAATCCAAAAAGACATGCAAGTGCTTGAGCTAGTCAAGTGATAATGAAATGAAGCTAGAATTACACCTCAGTGCATTAGAGTAAGTGGAAAATAGATACAGGGAACTTGTTCCATTAGTTGAACATATCATGAAGCCTATTTTGCAAGTGGAATGCCAAAGAAATTAGTCAAGTAATAATATTGATATTAAGACAACTGCCAAGAGCCTTGTCATTTTCAAACTTTAAATATATAGGGGAATGAGACAGACTTCTCAGTAATGTCATGTCTTAGCAGTGTAGCAAAGTTGTGCAGGAGCAGAGCAATTGTAACTGTCTCAGCGTTTCTGATTCAGTCTCAATAACTACATTTTACCAAGCCAGAGCCAGCGTGCTCCAAGGGGGAGCAGAACACCACTTATCTTTAACTCAGACGTGGGTTCTCGTGCCAGTGCTGTCCAGAAGAGTCCTGGTTTGGTTAAGTAAAGGGTCCTAGTCCAGGCAGAATTTTCTGTTGGTCCTCTGCGGCTTTGCTGAGAAGATTTTGTATATTCTAGTAGGAAAAGAGCAGTAGAAAGAACAACTTTATTTGCTTAAGATGGATCACGGTTTTAATATATTGAACAGTGCCACAGTGATGGTTTTTTTTCTTTTTATGAATTGAGTCCTATCTCCTTGTGCAATGAGATAGCCCAGCTATTCTCCCTTCACCTGTGTTGGAACATTTTCTCTACATAAACTGAGAGAATGTCTTTCAAGCAAATAAAATATCCTTGCCTGCAGTTCTGGCTCATATGTGTAGTTCTCACATTGCTGGTTTCATTGCTATTAGTAGTATGAGTGAGTTTTCTGGGAAAGGAACTGCTGCTTAGACCATTTTTTCTTTTAGAATGCATTGCTTCTTCTAATAGAACTCGATATGGAGTCCAGACATTAGACATTACTTTTATTGCTAAGTATACATATTTATAAGACTTACCAGAAAATGGAATCCCCCTTGAAAAGCTAGATTTGCCAACATTTACTTTGAAGTGATACATACTTCTAGGATTCTATACATAGGAGGAAAATTAAGAGTATTTGTAAACAGTTGCCGGCTGGAGGCAATGATACCTTTTTTCTTTTCCTTCTATATTCTGTGTACACAAAACTACTTAATATGTCAGACAGATAATCTTGTACGGACCTTTTTCAAATGCTTATTTTTCATGGTGGCTGTCATATATTATAAACGGTTTATCTTCAATTGTAATGCTTAAAGTATTTCTAAATCTACCACCTGTTATCAGTGGATTGGAGAGGAGAAACATTTTTTTTTCTGAAAATGTTTTTTAGACAAAAATAATGCTATAAAAGGGATGTCCTATGAAGCTGCAGCATCCAAGGTTATATTACTTCTTGCTACTTTAAACCGAGTAACAAAATTACTTCACTAAAACATTGCAAAAATGTTTGGAGAAAGGACGTTTGCACTTTCATTAGGCCAGTTGATAGATGGAAGGTGAATGTTTTTAGACTTGTGTCCTTTTAGAGCTAATGAAAGGATGCTGAGCCTAAGAACAACTTCTTTTTTTTTTTTTTTTTAGCCATTATCAGTTGTTGTTAGGAAAAAAGGAGAGATATTGCTTCATCTTGAGAAAACTTTCCCTTCCCTTCCCTCTATTACAGGTTATGATATTTAATGCATTTTCTGCTTTCATCCTGGTTGATGAAAACACTATTTCCCCTACCCAAACCATATGGATAAGAGCTACTGCCTTATAATAATTCTCCTATTACTTCAGGAGGATGCACAGCATCCCGCTTGTGCATAAAATGTGCAAATATATTACAATTGCAGAGGAAATATATTGTTAAGAGATCTCCCAGGCTTGGAATTAAATTGGAAACTGTCTAAATGGCTGAATGAAGGGCTTTGTATTAAAAAGGCCAGTCCCTGCACTAATACATGAGCGAACTCCTAAGCAGGGACTGTAATTTCTGTACTGGTATTGAGAGGCATCGCTCTCTCTGCTTACGAGGGCAGGCTGCACTGGGGCTGGAGCAGTCCTCTGCATGAGCAAAGGAGTCATAAGTTAGCCCTTAGCAAGTAATCCAGTATCAAATGGGTAATTCAGGTGATAAATTTAGCCTCTCTATTTGCATTTGCAGTGTTCATGAGCCAAGTTGTTTCCATAATTCATCACCTGAATGTATTCCACAAAATATTTTTCATGGGCCTTATTTTACTCTGTGGAGAGGTGCCAAGCAGTTTACTGGAAGTGCCCAATATCCTTTATGGGAGGTTTCACCTGGGCAGTGATTTGCCTCAAAAGTCACAAGGCTCTGTTTTTCTGACTGGTTAAGGCTGGAGTACAAAGGCCACTGGGGCTTGGGGCCCCACAGAAATGTCCCTTAGGGAGTAAGATTTGGGGGAGTTTGATATCTCTTTGGCTTTCTTCTCCTGATCAGTAAGGGCCATCCTGAAGGTTTTGGTTGCAGCTGCTTTTCCTGTCTCTGTGCAGGTTTTCCAAGTTGTTGGCTTCACAGCTGATGAATGCCTGTGATCTCACAGGGTGAAACTGGAAGCAGTCAGACCACGGTATTACTCTCTTCATTGCTTCTTTGCTTCTTGGCATCTTGTAGAGATTTTTCTTTTCTCCTTTTGTGAGGCTGACAACAGAGCCTGCAATCAATCCAGAAGTCTGGGAAAATGGCTATTTCTATGTATTTGTCCACTCCAAATCCCTAAGCTTTCCAGTTCCTGGGAGACACCTGGATAGGAGCTGCATTGAAACAGCAAAGTGGCAGGTGGATGAGGATGCCCTTGAAGACACAGGGGTCGTTTAGGTGCAAGGATCAGGTTGCTGTGCATGATAACAGCATGGAGGAGCACAGGAAGATGATAAGCTTGGTAATTAGAAAGGTGAATACGGAGCAGATATTTACCATCTCTTGTAACACACAGAGTGCAAGGTGTCCCAGAAAATGATGAATCAAGATGAAAACATGCAAAAGAAAGTAGTTTTTCAACCAGTACACAGCTGGGATCTAAGAGTACGTGGTATGAGGTGCTGCAGAGCTTGTGGGTCTTAAATACAGTTTAAAAAAGGATTAGCTCAACCAACAGAGGAGTGGTGCAATGACAGCTATTAATCTTCATGGTCTGTGTGTAACCTTAGGCTCAGGGAGGGACTGGGATAGAGAAGTGTGTTGCTGTTCTCTTCTGTACTCAGCCCTTCACACATGGATGGATGCCTGGCACCTGAAAACGAACAAGCAGCTTTTTCTGTTTAATACATTATGTGAGTACATCTTTGATCAGGGATCTTTTCTTCCTACTCTGTTGGGTATTGTGGCATCTCATTAAAGCATTCCAAATGCATTTTATGTCATCATCAAAAATATCCTGTCCTCTCTGGCCACAGACTCCAAATGACTTCATGTGCTCAACTGCTTCTTATTTCCAAGGATGCAGTTAAATTCGGGTTTGTCTCATATGATTGCCTCTGCCATAGGTGACTGATGAGATATTGTTAGAAGCTTGTATTTGCAAATGTATGATCATATGCAAAACATGCCATTTTGTGTGTAACTACTAGATTAACATCCAATTTAGCACTTGTGTGAACAAAACTTTGTTATTTTCAGTATTTTAGGGCAGAGAGGAAATAACGAATAGGTTGTTTTTTAAAACCTGAAACCTGTTTCTCCAAGGAGTGCCTTGTTCCTTTTACATAAGGTAGAAGCATCTGGAAAACAGAAATCCAAATCTGGTCCTGGTGTGAGTACCATTTCCTTCATTGGAATAAGGCTGTCCAGTTCCCTCACTGTCAGAACAGCAGTTACTGCGTAGTCTTTGTATGCAGCTGAGGTTCATATGGTTTGTATGGGTGTGTATTTTACAGCAGATCAAGTGATATGGTTCATAAAAGGGGTCATCGATGTGATGACAAAAAAGCCCCAGTGCCTAACATCTTAGGAGATTGGTACTAAGGATTTCTATGTGATGTGGCTTCAAAAGCTACAAACACATTCTACATTCTGTGAGGCTCCGGTGTTGTGGGACTGGTGTAACTGAACAACACAGGAAGGAAACCGGTGCTCCTGCTGCAGTATGGACAGGATGTACAGAATGTATCAGTGGAAGTTTCTTTATAATCAGGCAAAAAAATTTAATGAAACTTGCTCAGTATCAGGTGGAGGTTTATATAGTGCCTGCTGCTCTGTATGCAGGATTGCATGATTAAAGGATAGAAATGTTCAGAAAGAAAAGAAGTCCTATTTTTACCTCCAAAGCGGAAAAATGCATTTTGTTAAGGATCTTTTGGTTTACCTTTTTCTTTTTTTTTTT
>VWZT01003513.1:0-25668 GCA_013397055.1 Pachycephala philippinensis | reverse complement strand
AAAAAAAGGGAATTTTACTCTTATTTCCTCAAATATTTGCTAAGATACAAGTCTAAACTGAGAACTCCCAGGCAGCTCCTTATTTTAGTTATCCTATGCATATAGTTTGGATGGTTTAAATGGGAAATTTTTGTTTTATAATATGTGGCATTTAAAAAAGATTAAAGCTTTCCACAACAGTTTTATTAAGAAAATAACCAGTGGCAAGTGTTGAGCTAGCTATTATTTTTTTTCCCCAGAATAATATCATTAAAGCAATATTTAATTAAAATCCAGTTAGTGTATGATGATAAAACATTATTTTCAATATTGAATTTAGATTCTGTTTCAATTTTTTTTTTTTTTTTAGCATGAAGGCAGTTATAGTCAGTATGTTTCTCTACTGTGTTTTCAGTGCTAAAACCCTTTTTTTTTAACTTTAGAAGACTGATTTTTGAAGTGATGCATTTGGATTATCTGCTTAAGAAAATGTGGCATTTATAAGTTAAACATTAATAAATATTTTCTTTTGCTTTAAATAGTCTTTAAATCTTAAACTAGAATAAGGCAGCAACAGACCTGAAGGTTTGCAGCTGTGGAAAGGAACTTCTTGTATTCAGAACAATGTGTTTAGCATCTTGCAGCTCCATAAAATGGCAATTCTGTGGGCCATTGTTGTTATTTATTATGTTTTATTGTGTTTCACACAGCCTCATGAGCCCATTCTGACAGAGTTATGTACTGCTGGAAGACAGTCTACCTTCAAAAAGGCTTTTATTCTAAATAGCACAATAAATGAAATCAACATACAGAGAATATGAGCGGAGGAATAATATATAGAAAACTAAATGTGTGGGCTCAGCGCTAATCATTTGAGAGAGAAAAAGTGAGTGTTGGACTCTCTTTTCCAGATTTTTTCTGGATTTTGTAAATAAAATAGCACTTATGTAAAATCTGTAAACATCCTGGGGAAGAAATAAGGGTTTGTTTTTTTTTAATTGAAGATGAATGTCCTGCCAGACAAGGTACAGCATTGTTCTTACTCTCTGCTTTTCTCTCAGAACAAAGGTGTCACCTCCTGTTCTTCACTTTTCTGTACTAACACAGTCTATGGGTCTTATTTTTCCTTTTTGCAGCCTCAGAGAGAGAGGTACATTCCAATACAAGGAATAACCACAGCAAAAAGGGGAGGGTCAACACCTGGCAACCAGCACATACCTGGAGGCACGTTGGAGCCCGTGAGCTCCTTCCCCTCCACCTGTGTAGTAAAAGGTACATTGTAAATTAATTCAAATGTAGACATCAATATGTTTTCCTTAAAAAGTCCTCATGGAATCATAGACAATACCCTTCTCTGAATAATATATTCCTACCACACAAATCCTGTCAGTGTTTTCTGGAGAAAGGCAGTTCAGCAGATTTACTTTCAGTCACACTTTCTACATTCCCCTTCTCTTTAGGATAACAAGGAAATATGCTTTTGATGATTCACAGTTTTTTAATGATCTGTGTGAACTGTAGAACTGTATTTCAACATCACTTTTTTTCATCCTCGATTGACCAGTGTGAACTATACAATATCAAATCTCATTTGTCAGTCTCAGTCCTGCGCTGGAGTATCAGAAATTGTGTGGCCAGCAGGATCAGGACAGTGATTCTCCAACTGTACTGGGCACTGGTGAGGCAACACCTCGAATCCTGTGTCCAGGTTTGGGCCCCTCACAACAGGAAGGACATTTTTGGTGAAGGGTCTGGACCACAAGTTTGATGAGGAGCAGCTGAGGGGACTTGAGGTATTCAGCCTGGAGGAAGAGTCTCAGGGAAGACCCCACCACTCTGTACAACTCCCTGACAGGGGGTTGTGGCAAGGAGGGGTCAGTCTCTTCTTCCAAGTAACAAATGACAGGACAGGAGGAAACAGCCTCAGGTTGCACCAAGGAAAGCTTAGGCTGGATATCAGGAAGCAGTTCTTCACTGAAAGGTTAGTCAAGCATTGGAACAGGCTGCACAGGGAAGTGGTGGAATCATCATCCCTGTTAGAGAATCATCATCCCTGGAGAGTGTCACTTGGGGATATGATTTAGTGGTGAATGTGGCAGTGCATGGTTGGACTTGTATTTCTCTACCTAAATGTAGAGAAATACAAGTCCAACCATGGACTTTCTCTATTTCTCTACCTAAATGATTCTATGATTCAACAGCTGCTTTCTGCAGTCCCGGAAACCACTCACAGTCCTGAATGTGCTGGTGCAGATAAAGGAGATGTGATCTGTCAAGGGCACATACTCTTCTTATATGGCTGTCACATCTGAAAAATTTTAGCTGCAACTTTTCTGTGTATTAAACCATTGACAGATGACAATATGAGGTCTGGAAACTCTGCTGGACTTAATTCTTTTGCATAGCATTATTTATTAGGTTATAGGTTATTACTGTTGCTCCCTCTATCTTTTTTTCCCTTCCCATTAAAAATCATTGAGGGAAGAACCTCAGTAGGAAACCACTTGTTTGATTTGACGCACCCTGAAAACAGTGCGACATATAAATAAAATGAGTGGCCTCCACATGAAGTTCACGGAATGACAGAATGGTTGAGGTTAGAAAGGAAAGCTTGAGATCTTCTACTCCACACCCTGTCCTACTCAAGCAGGATCAACAAGAGCAGATTGCCCAGTCAGGTTTTCTCAATTCCAAGGATGGCTCAAAGGACAGAGATTCCACAGCCTCTCTGGGCAATGTGTTCTAGCGCTTGATCACCCTCACAGTCAACAAAAAGAGAGCTTCCTTGTGTTCAAGTGGGAATTTTTGTTCTTTAATTTGTGCCCATCATCTCTTGTCACGTCAGTAGGTACTACTGAGAAGGATCTGACTCGGTCTACTTTGTGTCTGCCCCATCATGTGTTTAGACACATTGATAAGATCCCCCCTGAACTTTCTTTAAACTAGGCTGAACAATCCCAGCTCTCTCAGACTCTCCTCATATGAAAGATGCCCCAAACTCTCAATCATTTTTGTGGCTCTGTGCTGTCTCGGTCTCATAATCCAGAGTCTTTCTTGCACTGAGGACCTCAGAACTGGTGACAGAACTCCAGATGTGACCTCTTTGGTGATGAGAAGAGGTGAAGGATCACCTCCCTCAACCTGCTGGCAATCCTCCTAAGAAAAGCTGTTGGACTTTATTTTTGGTGGGGATGCATTGCTGGCTTATGGTCAGCCTGTTCTGCACCAGGACCTGGATCTCCCTCTCTGCAGAATTGCTTTCAGGCCTGCTGGCTTCTTGAGTACTGGTGCCTGGGGTTATTTGCCCCCAAATACAAATATCTACAAAAGGACTAGTGGTTAGCCAACCATAACTTGGAAATTTTATCAGATTGAACAGCTGAGATAACTCCGTGATCATTTTTCTTTCTACACAAGACCAGAAAAACTCCAGGAACTGTCAGGTCTAATATTTTCACTCACAGATCAAAAAGGAGATTCTGGAAATTTCAAATTTTCAAACTCCAGATAATCACACAGGAAAGATATCACAATTCTTGCTGGAAATTAATATAACTAAAATAAGCAGTCAATCAGTGCTTGTTAGTGTTGCATGATGATTAGGTGGGTCCTGAACACATGAAGAGATCTTTCCTTCATGTCCATGACAGTGGGCGAGGATAACTGTTCTCTTTCCAGATCTTGATGCAGGGATATTTCTTTCTGCTTTGCACACTACTTAACAATTTTGGTACTGTTACTATTTGTTATTATTTGTACTTCTGGAAAATTAGTTGGGTAGCTAGAATGCAAGTAGGAAGAAAGGAGACATACCTCATCTTCCTCTCACCACTACAGTACAACTGATTTCAGTAGGTTTAGTCCTGAGCAACTGCAGTTAAATAAGAAGTAAAAGAAATGCGTAATATCCCTGAAGTGCACTAGTCTGAAGCATGGTGCTTGATACCCTGAAAACAGGCAGGACAAAGCTGAAATCTGTAAACTCGTTAGAAAAGGCATTATAACCTCCTTTAGTTTTTGTAGAATTTTATTGTCTTCTGATGGGAGATTAGGCTATGTAAGGAATGCAGAAGTAGGCACTAAATCACCTTTCAAAAAGTGTATTGACTGTTGTCCTTGGAGCAGTTGGCAATTTACTTCCTTTTCTTCAGGTGACTTGTAGCCTGGTGCTGCAGCTCGTGATTTGCTCTTCCTTGCAAGAGGCGGCATGGAGTGTAAAGAAGGAGTCTCTGGCAGGCAGTTCACTGCTGCTTGAGTCCTTTGTGTCTTATTAGCAAAAGTAGCATGACCTTACATAATGTGACACATGACAGAAGAAGTAATGTGACAAGACATATCAGACAGGCCGTGCTGCACACGAGATATATGACACATCTCATCCAAAACAAATATTGCACCTAGCAAAGATAGTACTTTAAAAGGCACTTTACTTTTTTCCCTACCTTTCAAACAGTTGATCGATACGAGGGTCGTTGCAAAGACTTAAACCTCTGTCCTGAATAATACCAGAAGATCAGCAAATTGCTGAAGCTAATGATTAGAATTAGAAGATTAAAATCAGAGATAAAACACAAATATGTAAAGCTGTGTGGCCAGAAGGAGAAGATGGTAGAATTTTTTTTCTGTGTTGGGTCTCAGATCAATTGTACAACTAATAGCACAGAGCAATCATTGCAGTCAATTAGAAATAACACAAGTGAGATTTCGTTAGTTTGGGTCACTGTGACTGGAAAACCACTTGGAAAGCCAGGACTCCTGTGAATTAGTAAAGATACACACTGGAAATGATACCATATACTGTACTATGCACTGGTCAACCATAGCTCAAGTTTTTTCAAAGTTCGTTACTGTGTGTTTGAAAACATGCTGCATTCTAAATTTTTAGAGCAAGCACAATAGGTAAATAAAGTGCAATAAATAAATTAACTGATATTGCATTAAACCAAGCTCCAGTGACTAGTTCTTGCACTACTGCACGGAAACCCCCAAGCCTGAGAGAAATTCTAAGCCAGAGGAATTATTTTGATTATTTTTTATCGGTTTACATATACTTGACCACCTTCATCTAAAGAGTGTCAAGAACATTCTAAGAATGAATATATGAAAGTTCAAAACATTTTGGCTAACAAAAGTAATATATTAATTCCTACTTGATGGACAGGAGAGCTGGGGCTATTCAATAAATTGTAGAAGGTGGCATAGAGAATTGCAGATGCATCATCCACACTGACATCCACTTTGATCAGAGCACAGGGATGAAACCATGGGCCAACATATTGGGACGACAAGAGCTATGTGGACTGCCCAACTCTTAGTACTGCATTTTGGGCATCTTCTTTGGGCCTGTTAGGACTAGAGGCAAGTGATTTGGCTGCTGAATAATAGACCTGAGGTTAAGTTAACTGAACAGGACATGGAAAAATATTGGACATGACATAAGGAATTGCTGAATGTGACAGATAAAAACAAAAGAAGTTGACAAAATTTAGAGATGAATCTGTGAGGAATAAATGGAGTTCCCATGTAGTTAAGGGAGAGTTACATAAGAAGCAGCCAGACCTCACATATAAATGTAGGGGACCTTTGGGGATCTTTTACTGAGAAAACATTTCAAGGCGAACCCTTGGAAGCACCTCAGTTAACATATCAATAATATCATACTAGACTGTGATTATCTAGGTAAAGGTATCAGAAATACCTAAATTAAATACAGCTGTTAGAAACCCAGTGAGTAGGAAAAATAATTCACTTATCTGGGAGGAGATAGGGATATGCAAGGACAGCGAAAAAGAGAAATAAGAAATAAGAACATGGTCAATACAATACTCAAACCCTACAACTGATGTTGTCTGGGGATAGCTGCAGGGCAGCACTACAGTTGATCACTGCAGCCTAAATTATGACAATAAATCACATCTTTTTGCCAATGCCATGCAAATCAAACCTTATTCTTGCATCAGGAAGACTCCAGTGATCCTTACAAAGCTGGGTGCTTTTCCCAGCTTTAGGCAAACACCGAAATGGATGGAACCAATATCCTGGTGCCAAGACATTATTGTCCACTCCAAGCTGGCAGAAGCAGCATCTGCCCAGTGCCTCCTACCAGTACCGCCAGCAGTGTCCAGGGCTGTGTCTGCATCCCACATCCACTGCAGGCATAGTTCATGCCATGTGAGAACAGCAAGGAGTGAAAAGATAATTGAAGACTGTGGAATTCAGTACTTTTTTCCCCCAGATTCCTGCTACTTGTCTACCAAAACACAGCTCTGCTCATTAATTAGTCTTTTCTTCTATAATTAATTCCAATGTGCTTTCCATGGCCCTGCTGTATGACCAGTTTTCACACCGTAGCAGAAGCTGTAAAGTGAGCTTGATAGTTTCTCATTGTTTCATTGCAAATGGCTTTTTATTGTTCTGGATGAGACACTGGTCTGGATTTGGGATGTATGAATATGAATTCTGGTCATTAATGAAAGTCATGGCAGTAATGCGTTTCTCCAGGGGCTCATTTCTGTCTTGCTGCTACTTACTTTGAGTGACACCTGACATTTCAACTTGATCCTGACCTCAGTTTCCCTCCCTTGTTTGGAGACAAGGATATAAAGCTTTCTTTGGGGAATGTTTTGTGATTTAACAGATGACAATATGATGAGAATAACTCAAGTAGTGTTATGTGAAACTAATTTTTTTCTTATTTAATTTTCTCCTTGTGAGCATGAACAAGTTTTGGGAAAAATGGGGGAGAGCTCTTTATGAGTTAATATTTGACAATTTTTTATCAAGTAAGACCTCATCAGTGAGACTTTTAGTGGACTGCCAGCACTGTTACGTAGATAATGTAGATATTGTAGGTAATGTAGATAATTTAGATAATCAAAATACAAATATTTTGGAAGAGGGATTTTACATAGAAATCATTCCAGTTGGATTAAAATATTTGCAAACAACGAAAATTGGACAGGGAGAAACACAAGACTACGATTTTCTTTTCTAATGTGCTGCTGCTACTGCCAGTTTCACAAACTCCTGTGGGTCACATCCTGTGTACTATTAGAGAGGACAGGATTTAGTCTTCTGCATGACATATCTTTGTGGGGTTTTTGTTATTTCTCCCCCTGGTTTTAAATGGTGAAGTTTCACTGATTTAAGGAGGATGCTTCTGGTTTAGATCAAAAAAGTGAGCAGAAAATCAGAGTTTTGACTTATAACCCTCATACTAGGTATCTACTTTTGCTCAATAAAATAAACACTAAATAAGAGCTCATAATGTTTTTCCAGCTCTATATCAAAAAAAGAATATTCGGGCATATGCCAGTCTGTATTGCCATTTCTTTATTGACATTTATTACCATGAATAACTTGAGCCAGTTATTCAATATTAATATTATGAGAAGAGGGTTTTGTGTTTGTGTGTGTGTGTGTTCCTTCTTTCCTTTTTTTTTAGTTTTTAAATGCTCTCTTGAAGATTATTTTGCATATTTTTGATATGTTTGTTTTTAGAATAAAAATAATAAATTGAAGGCAAGAATGTAGTTTTCAGCTGGTATAGAAAAGTAATTAAACCTCTTTGCCTTAAAGCACAGCTGTAGGTCATTTCTTTAAGTTAGACCCTCAGCAAAGAAGAGAGAGGAGAGAGCCGTATATGCTTCACTTCTGCATACCCAAGGCATGAGGGTTGTCACTGGATAGTTCTTACCAGAGCACAGTATTGATTATAGCACCTGTTTTCACACAAGTTCTGCTCTTCGGTGAAGGACTCATTTCCCCAAACATTAACTCAGATGCAGTGATGCCCAGGAACACTGTAACAAGAGATATATTTCCAACATGAATGCACAACAGTGTGGGTTGCTTCGGACTTGGCTTCATTCTCACTTGACATAAATGTCAAACTGAAATCCCATCTCTCCTCTTGAATCTTGGGGACCAGAGGTTACCCAGGCTGACAGCTGGCAGCCTGATTCACTGTCTCAGAGTCGTTGTGGAGTGGTGGCTTTTATTCTTCTTTCTTTTTATACTGCTTCCGTCTTGCATCTTTATTTTTTTTTAGCTATATGGTATTTTGTCATTTGAAAACTGAATGACACATTAATTTCAAGCACTAATGGGAAACTTTCAACTTGAAATCTAGTCAATTGAAAGGAAGTTAAATGCAGTTTCTGCCAATGCACTTACCTTGACACATCCTGCCAGTGTAACAGTTTTGCATTCACATTTTCCTATCTTTAAACCGTATTTCTTTTTTCTCTATTACTGTGTGAAAGACAAAGTCACTGGAGGATGATAGTGACAGAATGACTGACTATACAAAAGGTGCCCACAGAATTGTCTCTATGCCATAAAGAGCAAGTTGAAATTTTTTCACATTTTTTCTTTTCCAGAGGAAGTTAACATAACATGCACATTTTCTAAGAACACACACTGTTCTTTCAGAGATTTGTTACAAAATTTAAATCAAACTTTGCTTTTCTAATAACAGAAAAAAATCTGTAAAAACATAGTTGCAACAGAAAATATCTGATCAGCCTTGGTACAAAGAGTCCTTGCCAAGTATATGTATGGGAGAAAGAGAGAAAGAATTCCTAATCTCCTCCAGTGTCTGCCAGTAAAATGTACTACTTCTATAACCGTATTTTAAAAATTTTCAGGATGAAGTATGATTTTTGTATTAACGATACCCCTTTAATTAATAAGCCTAATGTATTACCTCTAGCTGGATAGTGCTGTCTGTTGCTAAGAGTAAATGAGTCCTGGCAATCTGAGATATATTCATGCTGCTTAGATGAATTTAAAGACATAAGACCACCTGCTTTTTCAGTTCAGAGCATTCAGGAGGCACCACCCAAGCTGTAACCTGAAATGTGCTTCACAAATCAACACTTCTCTATTTAACCCAAAGATCCCACACTACTCACTGATGTGCTGCTTTTCTCTTTTCTGTCCTGACTTGATTTCCAATGTGGTCATAGAGTTTCCCCTTTGCAAACCTGAGGGAATACTGCAGAGGGAGCCAATGGTCATTTCCTTTACCACGGGTAATGGAAGCAAAGTTACATGTCCCAGGGCAAATACAAAGACCTTAGTTTATTTCAGTTTTTATTATTTTTGTGCCTATGGACTCCAAGCTGAAATTTCACTTCATTGGGCATTATTTAGCAAGTTGAACTCCCCCTCTACAGCTCTCTGTTCTTTTAGAACTCACCCATGCAAATTAAGATCAGTGTAACGCTTTAAGGGTAACAGACTCCTTTTCTTTTCTCACACTCTCTTGAATTAAATCTGGGATAAACTATCCTACAATAAAGCAGAGTTCCCTTCTAGGGTTTGTCTACCTATGGAATATGGATACAGAGATGGTAGGATCATGGATCACTTGCCAGTTTAAGCCCCAAAGCACCAGATGATTAAATCTACAAAGAGAAAATAAATCAACAGAAAGAAGTGTATTTGCGTAAGTTAGTAGTAACACCAATCCTAAAGCTAGTGACCTCAAGATATGCTGCAATAAAGTAATAAATGTACATCTCAGGTAATCCTTTTAGCTTATCCATTCTTTTGTTTCTATTCCAGACACATTAGGAATTCTCTGTCCTACTTAATTTTCCCTCTGAGAATGAAGAGACCATGCTGACTTTAACCACAAAGGCTCAGATTGTATGCAATTTGCTTGTCAACAAAGATGCCCTCCAAATAACAAGTGCTCTAACATATTTCAGTGATTCATCCCTCACATGATGATAAACATTTAATGCAGAGAGATGTGAGGATTTTAGGTAGCTTTATTTTCACTAACTTTCCCACAGACATTTTGTTGCTTTGGCTTTCTTGCTTTTTAAATTTACCCAGCCAGTACTTACCATCTATCAGCAGCTCTCTCATTATCGAAGCTTTAGTGCTCAGGGCAATGATACTGTGCTTTTGCTTTATTTTCTTGAATCCCCTGACAATGAGCATTGGGAAGAACAGCTGATTCTCCCTTTCCATGTTTTGTATTTTTTTTTCAGTTGGACTGAGGAAAAATATAGCGGGGTCTGAAAATGGAAAACTTTGTCAGGTCAAAATTTGTACTGATTCATGTAACATTCCTTAAAAGCAACTTAAATATAGGCAGAGTGGTTTTTGGCAAAAGAACCTGGAGTAGATGGCTAAATAAAGAGCCTGACATTAGGAGAAGGCACAAATCTGTCTCGCTAGATCACATCAATAAGCATCATGCTCTGCGTTAGGAGCTGGTGAGAAAACATCACAGAATTTAGACAGCAACTCTCTCCTTAAAGCCAGGCACACTTCAAACCACAGACTATAAAAGTTTTGTACGCTGTCAGCATTTCTAACTTGAGAACATTATGGCCTATAGTCCACAATTGTCTTGTCAATTGTCTTTTGAAATATTCACTAATAATGCAAGTTCTCCCACACACAGAAAAGAAAAAATCCACAAAATCAAACAGTTGAATGACTGATACAGACTGCTTTCCCAACAACTGCATTCTTCAGGATTTTGGATTTTAATTCAAATTTGTATTTGATTTTTCAAAAATCCTAAAGAAGTAAAAATAATGGTTTCAACAAACCAACCCTAAGACCCACAATCTTTTCTCCCATCCTAGACTGGGAATGTAGGAAAACAGCTTATGTTTTGGTCTGGCTAATAGAAAACATGGAGATCTGAAATATAGGAGAATGCATTCTCAGCAAACAATCAGAATGTTTAATATTAATTGCATCTGCTCAGAGCACAGGTATTATTTGCCCTGAACCAACTATATTTTCCTTCCCAACAGTTTTGGTCTGGTTTTGCTCTTCTGGGAGCTCCAATGGCCAAAGTTGTGGTGGTCATTGCACAGCAGCAATCTTCCCTCTGCCTGGGAATTCTATCAGGACCACCAAACTTGTACAGTTGTTAGTTCTGAAAAGGGAAGAAGGACTGCATTTAACAAATTGAAAGGTCACTTCTGTTTGTCTAACATCCATCTGCTTTTAACTGTGCTTAGACTTCTTTAACAGTACTGTTTTTTCTAAATGTGGGCTTTCTAAAACTGATATACATGTCCACCTTCACATGCCATTGGGACATTTTTTTGTTCACCATATTGACCTGCCCCCAACCATTTAATATTTTTATTATTTTGTTGTCACAGGGCCTTTCACAACACAACGTTGCTGACATTCTAGATCTGAGTTTCTGTGTCTAGCAAAAGCTGTTTTTCTATTACTCATTCCTAAAGAAATCCAATCCACAGTCTTACAGAAGAAAAGTAGGTTGCAGGAGTAGTGAGATAGGTGAAAAGGCAGGTGTTTTTTCAATATCATTTAAAATTTTCCTTTTTGATGAAGTAGGGATCACCATATACTGTTTGATTTTCTTCAGAGGACAAGACCATCCAAATTTCCCCTTGAATGGTTTTCCAGGGTTAAGCTTGATTAAAGGGTTAAAGGGATTTAAATACAGTTTCATGTTCCCATTTGTGTATAATGTTGGTTTTATGCCTATGTCTCTTTTAGATAACTATTTTTATGGACTGTTTTAGATAATCATTTTGTGGACTGAACATAATTAGAGACATGATCTTCTACCTGAAAGTCTGTCTACCTTTATCCCAACAAGTCCAAGGTTGGTCTCTGGACAATTCCTAGCCATAACCATGTTGTATTAGACTGAGACATCATTCACAAGACATTTTGTCCTCTACTTTGTGTCAGTCTTCTGCAAAAAGACAGAAAAACCCACAAGAGAGAGAGACAGCAGAGATGCAGGGCTGCAGAGGAGAGGACAGGCAATTCAAAAGCAGGAGCAACCATAAAACTCCTACTGTTTCCAGGAAAGTGGTATGCAGGTATGGAATACTGTACTGTATTTCTCCACTTAAAGTCTCTCCTATGCTAAGAGTGACCTGGTTGTTATTCTCCTGCAGACACAGAAGCTCAGCAGTGCAGATTTTGAGACCGGTACAGACTCTGTGTTTGTGATGCTGCGTGTGGAACCAGACAGAACAGTCAAATCCATGCAAAGGTTCCTGCTGACATCTGTCTCATACTATTTCCAAAACAGAAATTAAGAAAACCTTGCCTACTTTACCCTATTTCCAATGCTATTCATTATTTTTATGTTATTAATGCTATTTTATGATCTGTCAATTCTTTAGTCTCTGGAACAGTCTTTTATTTATACTCTAAATTCAGTGCTGTGGAAACTCAGGAGCACTTACAGCAGGGAAGATTATAGATTAATGAATGATATAATTTTAATGTTATTTTTATTTTATTCCAAATTATGGAGTATTTCTCAGTTTCAAGTCTCCTTGACAAAACATAATTAATGTAAAAAATGCCTGTCCAGCTTCAGTCTCCCTGGGTTTTCTAATCAAAAAGCTGACTCATGGACTACACCAGCGCATTTACAGTAAGACAAATCAAGAGTAATTCAATTGGTACTGATTTACATGCTTCAAATTTAGAAGGGTGTATGTGAGAGCAAAAACTTCCCCAAATCCCTAATGCACTTTGATTTATGTAAGCCATGCCACACACTTATAGATCTCTCTTTCTGAGTCATTTAAGCGATAGGAACAGGGAGATCATGCAACAGCATGATTTCCCTACACAAGCCATAAATGTTCTTAAATTGACTTTGTAGAGTGTTTCTGAGCCAGAGACGAAAGAAAACACCATTCCGAATCCAGGTGTGATGCAGTTGATTGTTAGAAGTGCATAATCAGTGACCAGACAGAGGGAATGCTGCATGAGGGCACCTTGGCCATTTTACAGCTAAGGGCCTTCCCCCGGCAGCTCTGCACCCTTTCACCCAAGCTGCCATGGGACTGCTGTCCCACAGCCTCTGTGGAAGTATTTTCTCTTTGTTGTTCTCCTGATGTTGTTCTCCTTCCATTTCCCATATGTTGTTATTCTTACATCTTCGTTCCTGCATCTGCTGATATGGGACGTGCTTGCCACAGCAAGACAATCATCCCTCCTGTACCTCCTTTTCCTCTGTTTGGTTGTAGATTTTGAGCTACTTTAGAGACCCTAATAATGCAGAAGCATAAAACTTAGCAGTCATTCAGAATTTAGCCTCTGTTGCCAAACAAAATGAGCTTCAGCATCATAAGCAGGAGCAAACAATGGGGCCTCAAATGGGTCCTGGTGAAAAATATACTGTTACTGTGGCAAAATATTACAGGGATAACCACTGCACTGAACAGGAACCCAGGAGAGGATGCTCATCTGGGAACCTTAATTGTTTCTCCTCCTGTTTCTTTCTCTCTTTCTCCACTCTTGATTTTTTATTTTCTCTAGAAGTAAATTTCAGCCTTAGAACTGATGAATGACACCAGGTCCAGACCCTCCCAAGAAATCTTCATGAGCATGAACTTGTCTCAACCTTGTTTGTGCAAGAGAGGCACTATAAATCGAAAGGACTGAAAACAACAGCCTACCCAGTAAGACCGTGCCTATACTACTCAACACAGAAGATTCTGGGACTGTTTCCTGGCCTTGAGGCCAGCTGTCAGGACTGATCATTTCCATGTAGCCTCTTCCACACAATCAGTGTGACTACATGCTGGGAGCAGCCCTGGTGTGAGCTAAAAGCAGCTCAGACCCCCTTGAGTCCATCCGGCAGTGCTTCAGCTCTCCAGATGGTGGACATCAAGGAGTCACTTCAGTCACACAGATGCATCTGGTGCCAGTTGAGCTGCCCATATAATCTAAGACAACCCTCTGGGGCAGGCAGAGATCACAGAGGGCTATGCAAGACACCATCCTGAGTCAGGAAGGACACCTCTAAGCTTCTCAAATGACACCAGATGCCTATGTGTGCAATAAAACTGGACACTTGCTGCTGGTCAAGAGTAATTGTTTAGTTTTCACTCAGTGTGCTCCAGATCTGCCTGCACCAGGGGTTTAAAAGGCTGTGCTGGGACTCAGTTACCAACACTGACAGCCAGTGAGAGGCTTGTTTTGTTGTGGGATATCCAGGAGACTTTCTCTTTGGATAACTAGACACACAAGTGCACAGGTAAGCGCTTAAACTGAAGTGCCTTAATATTGATTTGAATCCTTCCTTTGGGCACTATGATGATGAGTGACTGCAAAAGCCTTTTAATATAATGAGTGCTTTCTGGGCATTTTGAGTGGTAAGATGTTACTCTACATGAGCAATACTGGTATAAGTGGCCCCTATATTCAAACAACAAAACAAAACAAAACAAAACAAAACAAAACAAAACAAAACAAAACAAAACAAAGAATTTGTACATGAATTAATAAACTGAAGTTGGATAAAGTTTGCCTGTGATAGACTTCCATATTCTTTGATATTTCATCCTCTGTAGTAACTTCACACTATGAGCACATGAACAAATTATTGCAGACTAAATAAACAGAGCATGAAAGGATTTTTAAAAAATCTTTATTTTGATGGTTTGTACCATCAGGCTTTGCTGCTACATTCAAATATTCTTTCTCATATTATAATCCATAACTACGGATATTATTGCACACCTTAAAAACCTGACCATATAGCTGATATCAGAACAATATTTTCATAATTACTTTTTTCCCAGAATGCTCTAATAGCTTAATATTCGGAGCAAACTGCACACATGCATACCCTACTTTCACCATGTTTTTCATTTACCAAGATGGATGTCAGAGCATTGTTATTGTGCTCTCATATGCAAGGTTGTTGAAAGAGATTGAAAGATGAAGGAAGAGGAGATCATGAGAAATGAGAAGGATTATAAGAGACTTAGAAATAAGCCTCAATTTCATTGAAACAGGTACCTATATTGTTTGGCTTTAAGGAAGTTTTAAACCCTTATCTTAAGGATCCTTGTCACTGCAAAATGAACTGATGTTACAATGATTCAATCCTGTGCACAATGTTCCTGAGCTCGAGTGCTCTGCATTCGCTGTCTGTGTCATGCAGGGTTGAGAGGTAATAGGCAGCTCCTGACAGACCAGCATCCTCTCGCAGGTGTCCTACTGAAAGTTTTCTGAACTCTCTGAGCTCGATCAAAAATAGAACATGAAAGAGTAAAGAAGAGCAGGAAATGGAGAAGTTGAAAATACAAAGAGTTAGAAGCAGTGAATGTGAAACAGAGGAAACAGAAGTTTGAAGAAGTCAGCGACAATGAAATGAATGGATAATATGCAGGTTCTGGAAACCATCGTTTACCCCAGGAAACACAGAGGGTAATTTCACACTAAGGAGGCTGCTGTGCTGTTAATTTTTTGGAGGGTATGCCTAGCTATGCTTGGTGCACCTCCAGAGCTCTGCTCAGAACTATGACACTTTACAGTTCTGCTTCAGCAGAATAGGTTACTGCTTGAGCTCCCTATTCTCAAATCAGAGTCACATCAGTAGATGAGTTTCATTCCCATTCCCATTTCGTTTCCCTTGGTACCCTTTGGTGAACTCCAGTGATTATGAGGATAAGGGATTATTTACACGCTCTAGATCCAGGTAGAGATCAGGCTCCGCAAATGTTTATTTTATAGTCTGCAAATTCATTGCCTTTTGTGACTTGCATTAACTGAAATAGTGATTAGCAGTCATGTTATTAACCTACTATATAAGCTATTATATAGATAATATCTGCCTGAATAGTACCTAAAATCTTCAGGCTCATTTAGTATGCTTCTTTTTTTTCTCTCTAGTGAAGTATTAAAGGTGTTTACAGGACTTCAAGAATCTCAGTAGATTAGTCATTCAAAAGTTTGCTGATTCCACCACAGGTTTAGTGATTGCTTACTGAAGTTAAGGAAATCACTTCCATTTAGCATTTCTTTCTGATTTGTAAAAATGACCATTTTCTACTGAAAGCTTGATTAGATAGAGAGCTACTTTTAATTAAGTAGATAGTTTAGAAAGCAGGTAAATAGGGAAATCTAGCAAGAAACAGTAAGTCTTCTACTTACAATACTACTAATATAGTAGATTCTGTCCCAGCACTAATGGATTATGGTCTTGTTTAATTATTTCTGACAGATAGGAAACTTTGCTGGGGAATCAGATTATTACAAGCCAGAATCCTTTGTGGAAAGTAAAATTTTGAGTCCAAATCAGAGCATTTTCTCATGTTCATAAGATATTCTGGAGCACAGCAAATAAGTTATGATCCATCTATAACCTGTTCTTAATAACAAAGGTTCCCAGCTGCTCATTTTGACAGAGTATGGGAAATATGAACAAGAAGTTCAAAACTGGTCAGAAATGGAAGAGAAGTTTATGCCTCTATATTTTTCTCCCTCTTTTCTCTTGAATTTCATTTCTTTAACTTTTTTATAGCAGCTTTGTTTGCTTTAAAAAATAGAGAAGGAGCTATGAAGGAAGGACTCTTGAAATGTCATCCATGTTTTGAAAAGGGGAAACTTTGCATTTTCATTTTCAAAATCTCAGCTTTAAAAGGAACATAGTCTGCTGGGTAAGGCAGAAAATGTTAAAAGCAGACAAAAGAAATAACCTTAAATATTACCTAGTTCCAGTTTGTATTTGAACCTGTGCCTTGGGCTTTCATTTTATATTTAATACCATTTCCTGGGTCTAATTGCTCCAAAGAAGGAGTGATGAAAGCTAAAGAAAGAGGCTCTGTAACAGTAAAGAAAGTCTACTTGTGGTTATATCTATTGGTTGAATAAATCTCTCTCTGTGAAGTTCATTTGTTTTGAACTCCTGAAGAAATGAGATGTTTCACATCCAGAACATTTTTAGAGGTTACTGCTGGGTACCATCAGTGGGAGTTTACTGCTCCTGAATTACTTGTCCTTCAGGCTTCTTACATTTTCTCTCCAGCTCTCCATACACATGCACAGAGTGATCTCAGGAGATTGGCACAAGTAGCACAAGGTGATTGTTCTGGCTCCTTTCACAGGTTTCTACCCAATCTCTGAAGGCAAAGAAATCACACGTGGTCCATGAAGAGGTTCTGCTGTTGTTTCTTGAAACACATTTTAAGTGCTACTTAAAACACATTTTATTCCCCAAATTGTTGAGGACATTTACGCTTTCACAGAGTGTATTTGGGGCAATGAACCCTTGTGGTTTCACGTTAAAGCAGAAATCCTGATTTATATTCCTCATTGTGTAGCTACTTTTTCACTTTTGAGCAAATTCTGACTTTTCTTATCTCTCCATAAAAAGGATTATGACAGGAAGTTCTTGTCATCAAGACACGTTATATGGCTAATTAACTTATATTTGCAATGTCTTTTTTATGGCACTTGTATGAAAAGCCTTACATTGCTGTTGTAATGAGTTTGTTCTCCTCCTATCAACTGCAAATGAAGCAGTGGCTGTTTAATACTGAAGCATATTTCTACTCTTAATTATGGGCTTGATTATTATCACTCTAAGCCCAGCTTGAAGGTACTCTCTTCCTTGCAATATCCATTTCTCAGGTTTGTGCTGTTAGGTTCAGCTAATTTATTTTTGTAATTGGAAAGGAAGTGATTTTGAGGAGGCATCACTGTGCTTCATCTTGCCCATCAGGGCTGAATAGCTTGTGGTCATTTGAATGTGTTAAGTATCCCGGAGTGCAGTCAGGAAAAGCACTGTAAAATGTAAATTGCATTGCACCGAAAATGTAGCAGCTGTTAGGAAGAATGAAGAACAGGACTGAAACGAAGGTGAGCCTCAGCTCAAAGGCTGTTCTCAGTGCCATGGGCCTCTCAAATCAGGCACTAATCCATTTCTGACTCCTAGTATTTGCAACATCCTATTTCTTTCATATTATTTGGAAGTTAATTACAGGGCCCATCAGCTTTTTTGGCTCGGTAATATTTCAGTGAAAAGTATTCAGGCATTATGTGGCTGGTTGCAAGGGAGATTATCAAGAAGTCAGAGAAGTGTAATAATCAAGGGATTTCTTTGTTAATGAAGAACTTGATGAAAAACAAATTAGTTAACAGTACACTGAGTTGAAATCTTGCTGATGGCAAATTTTGAACTTAATTAAAAAAAAAAACAAACTTGAAGACTTTTTAGAGTGTTCTGTATCACCAAAATTATGGAGGAAATTTGTAAAAGTGTAGGTCTCCAACTCACCCTTTTAGGTGTCCAGGTGAACCTCATTGGTATATAGTATCTGAACACTTCTGTCAAGCTATTTTAAAAACCTGAAACCAGAAACCATTGTGTTTGAAATGAAAAACTGGATGAATTTATTGCAATGAAATCCACATCTATCCATAGTTGCACTACATCTTACTATGTCTGTTTAGGAGTCGTGTTAAGGAGAAGCCACAGCCTGTGCTTTGTTTCCTGAGACTGTGTGGCTGCCTGTGCTCCTGGTGTGCCACGACAGAGGTTGCTGTGTGAGTTATGCAAGGTGCTCAACATCTGGCGTCTCAAGGTAGGGAAAGCACAGCTGGACCAGCATTGCCAGGACCACCCCTACAGCACCCAACTTTCCAGTGTGAACTGAAATCTAGATCGTGCCAGAGCCTTTCACAAAGCAGTAGCTGGAAATCTGTGCACCATCCTGCATCTTGCAGACTCTAATTCATGGCTCAGGGGGACAGACTTTCCCCCCAAAGCACACAAGGATCTTGTTTCCACACTGGTTTTCTCCAGAATCATGTTGTTTGGTTTTTTTCCTCTTGCTGAGTAATGTATATTTCAGCCAACATGGTGCTTGTGGGCAGAATAGAGAAAAACTTGTTTAGTATTCATGTTTGTGTTCCCAAATGGAACATTCCCACAATAATGTTAATGCAGTATAGGAAAATTGTCTCGCATTTGCCTTCCTTCATGTGCTGTGTTCATGGATTGTGTGAAGGTTTCCGTTGTATGCGTTCAGCATTAAGTCATGCATCAGTGCCACAGCATTTCCTTGATTCTGCCTACTACACTTTTCAAATGAATAATATAATGCACATATATTTTGCCTCAGGAAAACAAATACATCCTCACAAACATCAGCCAGGAAGGGAAGGATATTTTCATCTTGATAATCCCAACCAAAAGCGCTAAAACGTCATGGGTTGGGTCCCTAAAAATCATAAACATGTCTTAGAGATCATGAGAATGGGAAAATTAATAATACTTTGATTTTTTTCCTGGTTTTCTTTTTTTTTGCTTTGAGTATTCAGACACACTTGGGATATATTTTCATTATTTTTTTCACCCATGAAGCAGTCTAGAAACTTGTTTTTTGAAAAAAAACCTTTCCAACACCTCTGCACATATTTCAGTCAAAAAGTCAGATTTGAATAAACACATCATTACTTACTTCGACCTTCATAATAAGATCATAAAGGAAAGGCGTTTGTCATATTTTTGCAGGCAAAGAAATATGACACATAATAAGCAAATCAGGGTTTTTTAATGAAAACTCTTTTCAGCAAGACACGTAATTCCCTTACAGTCTCCAGAAAATGCCAAGTAGAGGTGAGTTCATTTCACCTAATCCAAGTTTGTTGTTTGGGATCTGTAATTGAAGAGATTCATATCACCTAATTCTATCTGTCTTGTAGGTGCCTAGCCTAAATAATCTGCTAAGGCTCGCCTTATGGCTAATGGAGAGTGACAGGAACCTCCAGACTGCAATTTATTCCATCTGTCATAGGCGCTCGTCCTGGGGAAGAGTGAGTTTCCACAGCATTCCCTGATTTTACAGGAAGCTTGGGACAAATTGTCCCCACCTCTATTTTTCAGACAGTGGAGGTCAGTTGTGAGGGATCTCACTACAAATCCTTTTCCGAGCACCGCTGCCCCCGTGTGTGAGCTGGGTTCCCACTCAGAACCTGAACCAAACCCTGAAGGCCATATAGCAGCCTGGTTCTTGGTAGTTAAATATGGATGCAAACTTTTGTGCTTCTGTGCAGTTGACAGCTTATGAAACAATTTAGTTTGTAATACATTTGCTTAAATGAAAACCTGATTAATTCCACTGTACTGACTTATTAGAACTAATAGGTTTTGTTACATGTGTTGCAATTTAAGCATTGTTAATTATTCAGAGCTGAATATCACAAAACATTTGTCATGAATATTTGCACACATTTTAAACAAAATTGTCCTTGGCAGTGTTTGCAACAGTTAAATATTTGATTTTCATGTATATTTGGGTGAGACAATTTTCTTTTCACTAATACCAGCAGAAAGTGAATCTCACATGAAAATCCACACAAATATTTATTTAAGAAAATAGTTATACCTGCAATTTACTTGCCAGAATCTTCGAGAATCACCGAGGTGAATGGTCATGCAACCAGCAAAGCTGTTTGAAGTGTATTAGTAACTCCTGTAGATGTCACCAGGGAGAAGATGGGAGTGACAGTCATTGGGTAGCAACACCATATTCCATAGAAAAATGCCTCAATTGCCATTTGGTAAAGCAATATTATCTAAACATAACATTCCAGAACCTCCACATTCAGGGAAACAACTGTGAATCTGCCAGGCTGACCTGCCACTGGGACATCCAGACTGTGCACTACCCAGTGCTCTGTCCCTGCATTGTGTTGGTGCCAGCTGTGCAGCCTGTTGCCTGGAGTGAGGCTTCCAGTGTTCCCATCTGACACAGAGGGAGTGGGGGCAATATTGAACATGTCAGAGAGTGACAGCCTTTGACACCCGTCTTTCATGTGGCACAATGCTTGATACTCATCCTGCCAAGCTTTGGATTGCCATGGTGTGGCAGGACATGCCTACCCCTTTCCTTTGCCACACATTAAGCAGCGTGTATACAAAAGATAACATGGATGAGTCACAGCAGGGCTGCGACTTATNCAGAGGCCTGGGCAGGAGACAGGGTTAATATAAACCCCCACATCCATTCGTGACACATGGCAAAGGTGTTTGCACCTAACCTAGATCACTCTCTTCAACTACAATTGCATGATCAAATAACTCGTGTTTGCTCATTGCTTTGAGAACATGTTTCCTTCTTCATATAAACCAGTTGAATATCCTTTCACCTGAGCTTGTTGCTTTCCAAGAGGACCTGAGATCGATCTGGGGATGGGAAACCCCAGAGAAAATTTCATATAAGCAATAAGTGATTGTGGGGGATACAGTTCTCAAGTCCAGGAGGACAGGTATCACAGCTCTAAATCACTTTGCAGATTGCAGAGCACATACCATTATCTTCTGGATTCTAAAACACCATTCCTTGTGACCCTGCCACCGTGTCATTTCAGTCATTTTGAATTAGGAAAAAATCACAAAGATAATAATGATCTTCTAGGGCCAAGTGCTCAAATGTGTGAAAGCAGACTGTTTATGCTAAAGTGGGCAGCCCTGAGCAGTGTGGACATGATACACTCTGGCACCAAAGTACAATAGTCTTCAGACCCATGAATGGGGCTATCACTCCCCATTTTCAATAAAGGGATTGTAGGCACCTGCATCATTAATAGCTAAGGATAGGTGAGAGAATTCCCTATTGCCTTGGTTGACACATCTCTGCTTCTGCCTTTTCTGGAGAGGGAAAACCATCAGGAAGAAGATCAGGCCAGTGGGATGAACCAGCAACTGCTGAGTGAGGAATGCACTGGCAGCTTCTCAGGACTAAAGGAAGCTGGTGCGTGAATCCAATGCCTGCTGCTCTTTGAGCTACTGCCTGGACCAATAAACCTCCTGTTAAAATGAGCCTGCTGTGACTGTTTTGTTGGTATTTTTAATTTAAACAATAGCTAATTAAATATGAAAGCAATTAGTATTTCTGTTCAAGCAGCTGTCATGTAATGTCTGGTGCTGCAGTTACGATTCCTTAGCAGCACTGCAAATGGTTTAGAAGGAAAGACTTTTGGGGAATGGAAGGGGAAATAGAGCAATATTCACTACGGACATTGAAAAACACTGGCAGATGCATTTAGCTTTTTCTGCACCAATTTACAAGTGTGTAGGATGCTTATAAACATAATATACTTTGGATTGTAGTGAAACTTTAAGTAACATTAAATATACATGAGGGAGAGAAATATAGTTTCTATAGTTTCTATAGAGAAATATAAGATGTTGTCTTCCAGCTTTACCCATGGAAGATTTTCCTACACAGAGTATCAAAATGTCAGTGAAGAACAAAAGTATCATGGTCTTCTTCCACACTTGATGTTCTTCATACAGACCAGTTTGATGACAGCAAAAAAAGGACAGTAAGGTACTAGTGAGGTGTGAAATCAGCTGGAATTCCTGTTCTCCTCTTGGCAGCAGACTGCAGTTTACATAAGGAAAAACTAAAGCACTCTTAGCTTTCCTACATGTTCTACCCTACCCCATAAGGCAGCAAAGCATCAGGGCTCTCCAAGGATGTGGTTTTACTGAAGACATCCTGGCAGTGGCAGGATCAGCAGCAGCCTGGGCGCAGGCAATGAATGGAGCTCCTCGTTTGTACCCTGGCAATGTGCATCTCCTTTCCCTCCTCACACTCTCCTGCAGCCCAGGGGCTGTGGTGCAGCTGCAGGCAGGTATTTCTACAGCAGTCTGTGCGATCCACACATGTTTTCTCTTCTGTCCTTGTCCAATGTTCCTGCATTGGATAGTGCCCTTGCAGCTTTTTAAAATCCGAATTTGTACAACTGCTGCATTTGCTATGAGGATCTGTATCCTGGCCAACTGGAGCTACTCACTTGCAACTCAGTTTACCTGTAGTTCAACCTGTATTTTTGTATTCTGAACTGTTAAGCGCACTTGATCAGATTTTTTTTTCAAAAACTAATATCAAGTGTTCCAAAATATTTTAATACTATCATGACTTTCTGTGTTGAATCATGTACTAACTTAATGATACAGTTAAACTGAACTGCCATTATTACAAATTCCATTTTTGTATCAGAATATGAGGGAAAAGTATTCTTAAAGCAGACCTGTAGCTGGTCTAAATCAGCACAGTTTCCTAAAAATTAAAAGCTCAATTTCATTTACTGTGACTGAAAACCCAGCCTACTTCTGCTTTGGTTGGCAAGCATACAAAAGAACCTCATTACTTCCAAGTTTTTTATTGTGAATAAATAATTGGCATTGATCTATGTTCAGTCACCATCTATACATTACTAAACACTTGTTTACTAAACAACCTTTACAGTTTAAAAACAAGAAAAAACTTCACTGAAAAATGAATCAAATCTCGGTATAAAATCAACCTATGGAGTTTAGAGGTAAGGTGAGCGAAGTTCATTTAATTAAAAGATTGCTTGAGGGGAGACATTGGCAGATCAATTTTTTAAGTTTGTGGAATTATGCACTGATATGCAAGTTTAAAGCTGCTGCCTCTGATTGCAGAATATAACAAATGGGAAACATTATATATTTATGAACCATTCAATATCTTTCCCCCTTTTTTTGACTGGTTTATTGGAAAAGAAAAAAAAATCTATTCCAAGTTGTGACAGCCCGAGTTAAACAGACATTACCAAAATATATATAAGAAGGTGTTAACGTACTTTTCAACATGAAATTCTAATTGAAACTTCCACACAGTGGAAGCCAGGGAGTAAGTTTATGGCTTGGGGACATGCAGAAACTGCTTTATAAGAAATTGCCTTTTTGATAGTGAATATTAACTGGTTATTTTTTAGGTTCATAATTTATTGAATAGGTTTCTTCCATTTATTTGTACTTGGGGAATTTTTAGGACTTCCTGGAACTTTGAACCTTTTAGTTTCTTAGTAAGGGGTATATGTAAAAAAAAAATATGCATATTGGAAATGTTAAGAAAGTTTTAGTAAGAAAGAGTCCTTTTAACTAATCAATAGCCTGAGGAGCAGAGGTCTGCCAGTGCGTCTGCTTAAGCCACAACACATTGAGATACAAAGGCTTTGGAAAACTCTATAAAGCCTATAACAATAATAATTGTGAAAAATGCAGTACCTTGGAATTTTAAATATTAGTACAGTGATCATATAAATGGCCTTTTATGAGTACACATAAAACTGTATTATTTTTATTAATATTACTGTTATTGTTTATTATTATTGCAGTATAACACACCACGTGCTCTAGTTAAAGGTCTCTTTGCATTTCCATTACATATCCCATTTTTGGTGGGGTTTATGACTCAGTCATTAAAATTCTCCACAGGCTAGAAATTGGCAAAGGAACTCACATTCTAAAGTAATATGTTTAATGGAAAAAAAAGGAACAAAATTAATCTGGTTGGTTAGAAAAATGGTTGGGGAAACTCACAACTCCATTAAGTAGTATCTGAAGTTTGTTTATTACAATTCTGTTTTTAAATATCTCTTGTTGCTTGGAAGCAAAGCCATGAGCCTATTCTTTGGTCCTGTTTCAGTTTTTGCCTGGGGACTAGGAAGTGATTTACATCCATTGAAACTTGTGCAAAACACTTGTTTTAAATTTATGGTATCTTACATGAGGTTCACATATCTGAATTTCGAACATGCAGGACAACAAGAAATTAGGCTTCTTGACTTATGGAGCTAAAGCTCTACTTGTCGAGTTTGTCTGTCATACTATGTTGGAACACAGGGCAGAAATCCTAGAACCAGCACTGCTGCAAATCAATATGTACGAACACAGAGCTGCTTTTTTTAGTCTTCTTTATTGCAACTCTCCCTCATCTTTTTTCTGACTCCTAACAACACGAATTTCTTCTTCTTATATAACTACCTTGGTGTGGATGTATGAAACATTTAATTGCTAAGGTTTTCAGTTATAAAGAGTCACAGGTTCATCCACGTTGGACTTCTGGGTGTCTGTAGCCCAACCTTTTGCTGAAAGCAAGATCAGGTGCTGTGCTCAGAAAGGCTGCTCAGATCTTTAACCAGTCAGTCTTGAAATCCTCCAAGGATAGAGACTGCAGAGCCTCCACAGGCAGCCTGTTCCAGTGCTGGCCCCCCCTTGAAAACTTTTAGTTGGGGTGAACAAGCCCAGCTCCCTCAGACTCAGTACTACAACAGGTGCTCCAGCCCCTGACCATCTTGGTGGCCCTCCACTGGGCTAACTGCAGTTTATTGATGTCTTTCTTTTATTATAATACTCCAAAGTGGATGCAGATCAAATCTGAGACATGAGGAGAAGAGGACAATCACTTCTCTCATCTCCTGGCTATGTCCTTGTTCATGTAGCCTCGTGTGCTGGTCGCCCCTGTTGCTGCTGTGGTGCCCTGCTGGCTTCTGCAGCTCCCTGTCCATCTGTCTCCACGGGGTCTTTTCTGTGCAGCAGGTCCCCAGGTTCTGTGACTGCAAAGAGTTTTTCTTTTCCAGGCACTGGGGAGAAAGACGTTTGCTTTCTGTGGGTTAATGACTGGTTTGTTATTGAACCTCTTGAGAATTTTTGTTGTTTCTCCCACTCATTGCCCTGAGTTAACCAAATTATCTTCTCCTAAACCCAGCAAGTGGACTACAGCTACAGATATTTCAAAGTCTGGCCATAAATCAGGAGAGATTGAAATATTTTTATGTATATTTCTATAGATAATAATCAAAATGACTACATACCTCCCTTCCATTGCAACCAAATTGTTCTAAATTGTCCCTGTGTGCCAAAAGATGAGTCGACAAGGCAAATGTCCAGCCTGAATGGGCGAGGAGCTTTTGAAGGAACTAAGGAATAAAAAGAGGATGTATCATCTTTGGAAGGAGGGACAGGTATCTCAGGAAATATTTAAAGAGGTTGTTAGGGCATGTAGAAAAAAATTAGAGAGGCCAAAGCTCAGTTAGACCTTAATTTGGCAACTTTTGTGAAGGATAGTAAAAAAATTTTTTACAAATATATTAACAGCA
>VWZT01003512.1:0-30269 GCA_013397055.1 Pachycephala philippinensis | reverse complement strand
GCGCCGCTCGTGGCTCGGGAATCTCGGTTCCCGCCTGGCCTGGTCCCGCGGTGCGTGGGGGAAAGCCTGGTGGGAGCAGCGGCGGTCCCGGTCGTGCCGGCGTGGGGCCCGGGGAAGGAGTCCTCGCATGAGATAAGGAAAACTTAGAGCCAGGGTGGGCTCTCTCGAGTGTCCCCTGTCACGGGGAGGGACCTCCTCTGAGTCCTCGGTGTTTGATTTCAGATGCTTGGAGACCAAACTTGCAGCTATCCAGAGGCGTTCATTCCCCCTTGTGTGTTTGTTTCAGTGAATCTTGCCAAGCCTCGGAGCGCTGCGTTTTGGGATCTGAGAACTAGGATAGCTGTTTGAAATGGGATTTGAACTGCCTCAAACCCTGCATGCCAGAGTGGCAAATTCAGCTCTTGGATGTATGCACTTTCATGCACTTTCTTGTTACACCTGAATGCCGTGTGTTCTGCATATTGTGGCCTGTGAGATGGCAGCAACCATCCTTTGTTTTCAGGTTCCTTGGAACAATCTGAAGCCAAGTTTCAGCTTCTTCCGTAGGCCTCTGATTCTGTTATTCCTATTTTTGCAGTGCACTAGAAGCACATCCTGGTGCTCCTTGTGTAGGATACTTGGTGACAGCCCAGTCAGCTCACAGTCTGGCAGGACAGTAGTTTGAGAGTGTTCCTGGAGGATCCTCACAACAGGGACTGATTAACTGTTTTGCAGCATCATCCTGATGCTGTCTTCCCCAGCTGCAGTGGCTTCACTGCACATCCATTGGATGTTATGTCCTTACATCTGTTTGTTCTTCAGGAAAGGCGCTTGCTGGGATCAGATTGCGTGAATTGCCCGTGGCAGCCATACAGGTTTTTTTGTGACTGCCCTTCAGTTTTTCTCAGGAAGAAGCCTGTGTGGATTAGGCCCCATGGACAGGTGGCCCAGTCTCGAGCAGTCCTTTCTGCAAGGAAGAATTAGGAAAGTGCCTGTGTGTAGATGTCTGTACAGACAGAAAGTTACCTGTGCTAGATACCTACATATGGGTGCTGTCATATCTGGAGCATGTATAATGCTTGCAAGCAGCCTGTATGGTGAGCTTTATACATAGGGGTGGTAGGGACAGTGCTTCCTCACGCCGGGTGTCAGTGGTTCTGCCACAGAAGAGTCCTGAGCCCCGACCTTCTGCTGCCATTAAAACAGGCTGGTTGGTCTGCATCACTTTTCACTGTCTCTGTCACAGTACTGTTTGTTGGGAATGGTTTCTGCATTCTGTAGCAGAGAGGAAACCAAGCCTTGGTTTTCTGCCTCTGGGATATGTTTAGCCATTGGGTTAACATATGAGAAATTTGTAGTACCTCCATACCTCTTAACAGTGTCTTAGAAACAAGTATTTGCATGTGTATTTGAGAGCTTCTGCCACAGTCTGAAGCTGTCTTAAAGCTATTTTAAGTACCTATGTGCTATAGGAAGAAAAATATGTAGATGTGCATAGTTAACTTCAAGCAAGAATGAGCTCACTTTACCCGCAGCCAGGCTGGTAACTCGGCCATGGTGCCACATGTGTGTCTCTGCCAGCATCTAGCCATAGCATGGGCAGAAATCTCGTGTTTGCTTGCAATCAAATGTCCAGATCTAGGTGGTTTTGTTTTATCTTTGTCCCTGTGCTGGATTAAGATTAGCTGGGGGCTGTCAGGGATGAGCATGGACATGTGCTGCTTTAAGATTGCCTTAAAACTTGAGGTTTTTCTGGAATTTGGCAGTATGGGAACAGAGATTTCCAGCATAGTGATATTGGACTGAAATGCCTATACTTTGTCTTAGGTCTGTCTTCTGCTTCTAAAGCTCAAAAAACTCATGTGCCTTTGAAGGGATCTCATATTAGAAAACTTAACAGTTATTTCACATTACTGTGGTTAAAATCTCTCAGAACATCAGTGTTTTCTTTCTACCTATTCGTTTCAATATTCAAAGGTGATGTTTCTTCTAAGAAAATTACTACAGTCAAATTTCTGACTGTTGTGACGTATTCAGGGAACTGCAAGGGTCTGCTGTTTTCAGAGAGAATGTCTGCAGTGCTACTGAAATACATAGCAGTAAACAGACTTAAACAGCACTTGCAACTTGGATTTGTTACA
Organism: Pachycephala philippinensis; assembly: GCA_013397055.1. Lineage (NCBI taxonomy): Eukaryota > Metazoa > Chordata > Aves > Passeriformes > Pachycephala > Pachycephala philippinensis. The sequence continues at coordinate 28,149 of VWZT01003512.1, read as the reverse complement.
TTGTAAGAGCCACTTCACCTTTTGGCATGTTTCTTTGGAAAGGGAGCAATGGAGGTGATAATGGTACCTAATGGCCAGAAGGGACTGCAGTTCAGCAAGCCTGGTTGTTGGTAGTTGTGAGCAAAAACTAGTTTGTGAGGGCACCTATTCCTGCTGCCACCTTAGTGTCACAGAACCACAGAATGGCTGAGATTAGGAGGGACCTCTGGAGATTATCAGGCCCCAAGCCCCTGCCCAAGGAGGCGAACCTAGAGCTGGATGCCCAGGATTGTGTCCAGATGGATTGTGACTAGTACAGGCAACCTGTGCCAGTGCTCAGTCACCATCACAGTAGAAACATGTTCCAGGTGTTTAGGTGGACCGTCCTGTGTTTCAGTTTGTTCCAATCGCCTCCTATTCGGTCCTGTCACTGGGCATCACTGAAAAAAGGCTGGCTCTGTCCATCTGCTTTACACCGTCCCTTCAGGTGTTTGTACAGATAAATAGACAAGTGTAGCAAAGCCTGTGCTTGGGGCTTCAAGCATGACCAGTTTGTAGGCAGTGCTGGCTCGTGTCTCACTGGGATTTGTGCTTCGCTGCAGGCTGGCACTGATCATCCCAGGTGAGTGGAGTTGTACAGAGGGAAAGGGAGAACATCCTTTATGGCACATTTGGGTAACCAGTAAATGCTCTGATGTCTGAGAGTAGTAAATACTGTGCCATAACTACAGAACAATGAGCCCTCCCTTAACACTGACTCAGCAGATTGAACATTAAAATGCAAGATTTGACTTTTTTTATCTTCAGATTACTACTCTTCTGTTGTGCAATCTCTTCCATGGATCTGAGTGCAGCTTTTAAAACAGCCAAGTTTCTTGCTCCTGTTATTTTAAGATAGGTTTAGCAATTTACTATGCTGTTTGTAGACATGTTAGAAATTCTGGGTTCACGTGCATAGCTAACAAAAAAATTCACCTACATTTAGCTGCTGTCTGAAACTTGCCAGATATTAGGAAGTTTCTGAATGTTTATCAGATATTGCCAGATGAAGTTTTTAAAGTCGTTGCTCCTAAGGCTTTTGAAACCATTAATCAAGGGAAATTTATTTTGTGCATCATTTCATGATCGTTACCTCAGTGTTTGCTTCTTAGTCCATTGTACTAACATGGATAAGAGTGTTTAGTTGGCATCTGTGTAGCTTTCATTATAAAAAGTGAATAAAAGCATTGCAGTGTTTGAATGTCAAGTCAGAAAATATGATAGCAGGGTTAAAACCAGTGCCTCTGTGTCATCAAATCTGTTTCCATCTAGATCAGTAAAAAATGATAAAAGAAGCTTATATGCTTTAAAATACAAAACTTATGTCAAAAATTCTTCTGTAAGAATTTATGGTTACTGTAGATTAAGGTTGAACAATTTTGATCAAGTTCAGAATAGTCTTTTTGTTATAAAACTTATTCTGTTATTGTTAAGCTTGAACTGAACAAAAAATCAAATTATAAGAAACATTTGAAGGAAGCAATGTCAGTGGTTTTGTGAAGAGAGTCAATGCACATTGTACTAAAGACCTTAAGGACACAAAGTATTGCACAAGTATTAAAGTATTAAAAAGACCATAAATTGGTGAGATTGGTGTGTTGAGAGAAGGTGTGTCAGAGTTTATTGTACTAGCGTCTCTGACACAAGTTTTTTACTAACATTTCCATATTTTTCTAGAATATGCTTTCAAGGCCATAAACCAAGGTGGACTTACATCTGTAGCTGTTCGTGGGAAAGATTCTGCAGTAATTGTAACACAGAAGAAAGTACCTGTAAGTAGTCTGGTTTTGAGGGGAGGTCTGGAAGGAGAGGATAAAAAAGGTGGGGGTGAGACTCAGCAATATTGGTATTATACTTATTAGCACTGACATATATAGCTGTTTGACCTGAATATCTAATTATCATTCTGCTTATTACAAGTTCTAGCTCCATGTAGTGCTCAACTGCACATTTTCTCACTAAGTACTGCAGTATTGGTTTTCTCTGTAGTTGTTGAAGGGATAAAGCTAAAATATAGTTGATTCTGCTGTATTGAGCATGCATTCATTGCTCTGGCTTGTAAGGGCTATGGCACACATAACCAGTTCCCTGATTCCTTGAATTCCTGCTGAGAAAATGTTACAGCAATAGCATGTAGAACAGGTTTTCATGAGTGTTTCAGCTCAGTGATGATGAACTGTTGACAAAGGGGGGAAATTCTTTTATGTTTGAAGGGCAGCATGCAATGAGAGCAAGCTTTTGTATGTGGGTTCTCAAAGTTTCTTCAGAGGGAAAAGGACTGTGCTGTTGATCATGTTCTTGCTGTTATCCTTCTCCAGATACTGTGGTTTTAATCTTCGCCATTCTCCAATTTCTTCCTTCTCACGCCTACAGCAGTAAAAAGTGGAAAGCCTGAAAGACAATTTTTAGCTGTTATGGGTCCTTTTGGGCTCTTCTGTAAAAAACAGAGGGTTCAGAGTTTGTCTTTGGGTTTTTTCTGTCTTTTTTTTTTTTACTTCAAGGACAGAGTTTGCTGTTACATTATTTCTGTTTCCTCTTTAGGACAAGTTACTGGATTCCAACACAGTGACTCATTTATTCAAGATTACTGAAAATATTGGTTGTGTGATGACAGGAATGACAGGTATTTAATTCACCATCTTTTTAAAGTATCTAAAATAGGTCAGATTTTTTATGTAGTTCACCAGCATTACGTCATATAAAATAAGTAAGTGCTGTTGGAGATTTGTTCCACTCAGTCTGGTTTTGGAGAACTTACCTAGTTCTAGTGGGTATATTTAAAGACAATGTAAAGTTGGACCTGGAATTTATATTCTCAGGCAATGCTAGAAATAAACATGGTACATGTTCAGTGAAATTAATATTAGTTCTTTCTGTCTAGCTGACAGCAGATCCCAGGTGCAGAGAGCCCGCTATGAGGCTGCTAACTGGAAGTACAAGTATGGATATGACATCCCTGTGGATATGCTGTGTAAAAGGATTGCAGATATTTCTCAGGTCTATACACAGAATGCTGAAATGAGGCCCCTTGGTTGCTGTAAGTATAGTGTATGAAAATTATCTTTTCTGTTTCTTGTCTAAGTTTACAAATTTGTATATAAGAAATTCTCACCCATTTTCAAAATGAGTAACTGAGGGAGTAAGAGGGATGAACAGCTGAAGGAGAGAGCAATGTTGTAAGTCTTGAATTGGAGCCACGATTTTACCATTGACTCAGCATTTGAGATGATGTAGCCTCTCTGATACTCCTTCACCTTAGTCTTCGGGGCCTGGTCTGTTTGCACTGCAGTGATGTCTGTGAGTAGGAGGTGCTCTTTATAATTGTATCTGTGGTGGTTTGACCCTGGATGGATGCTAAGTGTCTGCCAAAGCCTCTCCATTGCTCCCTTCCTCAGGACATGGAAGAGAAAAAATACCATGAAAGGCTTGTGGGTCAAGATAAGAGCAGGGAGGGATCACTCACCAATTACCACCATGGGCGAAACAGACTCACCTCGGGGAAATTTATTGAATTTATTAACAAGCAAATAAAAATAGGATACTGAGCAGTAAAACCAAATCTCCAAAACACCTTCTCTCTACCTCCTTCACAGGTAACTTTATTCCTGATTCTCTACCTCTCCCTCAGTGGCACAGGGAGAAGGGAAGGGGGTCTGTGGTCAGTTTGTAGCACATAGTTTCTGCTGCTGCTTTCTCCTCCGGGGCAGGACTCCTCACACTCTTCCCCTGCTCCAATGTGTCTCTCATGGGAGACAGTCCTCCATGAACTTCTCCAAAGCAAGTCCTTCCCATAGGCTGCAGTTCTTCACAAACTGCTCCAGCAAGGAGCCCACCTTACATGGGGTGCAGTCCTTCAGGAACAGACTGCTCCAGTGTGGGCTTCTTTCTGCTCAGTGCCACAGGTCCTGCCAGGAGCCTGCCCCAGCACAAGCTTCATATGAGGCCACAGTCTCCTTCAGGCATCCATGGGCTCCTCCAGGGGCTGCAGGTGGATGTCTCTCCACCATGGATGTCCATGGGCTGCAGGGGCACAGCTGCCTCACCATCCATGGTCTTCTCCACAGGCTGCAGGGGAATCTCAGCTCTGGCGGCTCCTTCCCTCCTTCATTGCCTCAGAGTCTGCAGAGTTGTTCCTCTCACATATTCTCACTCCTCTCTTCTTTGTCTGCAATTTCCGTCTTTTTTATTTCTTGAATACATTATCCCAGAGGCACTGTCACCATTGTGGATGGTCAGCCAGTGGCAGGTTGGTCTTGGAGCCAGCTGGCTTTGGCTCCTTCAGACAAAGGGGAAGCTTCTGGCAGCCTCTCACAGAAGCCAGCCCTGTAGTCCCCTCACTACCAAAACCTTGCCATGCAAGCCCAATACACTGTGTCTGGATAAACATCACTGTTAAAAGAGAGATGCAGAGTGCAATTATCCTTGTGCAGGTTTTGTGGCTTTTTTATCTAAGTAGTATGTATAGGACAGATTTGCATAATTTTTGATCCTAACTTAGCCATCATATATATAATGTAGAGAAAATTGTGCCTAAAAATACTTCCCTTGCAAATATTTCTACTTGTCTTGTTTTATAACAGCAAATGTAGCTTAAAACAAAGTTGTGTGTTGAGTCATTTTTTGTAGATATTCCTGGTCATCTGTGTGTTCTAAGGTTGGTTCTGACTTGTTTTTTCTCTTACATTTGGCTGTAAGTAAATTATAACTGTGCTGGTAGACTGTTCAGGAACTGAGGTAAAACACTTAACAAGTTTCCTCAATTACTTTTTCATTAAACATTGTGTCTGGGTTTCTCTTTGATTGGTTGGATTTTGGTGTTTTGTTTTTTTTTNNTTTTTTTTTTTTGGTTTTTTTTTTTCTTTTAAGGAGAATAGTTTCAGAATTGATGAATCACTACTCGTAGTCATAGTAGGCACTTAGACTTCTCACTAAAGAAGCGACATTCAGGGTTGCACCACAGTTTCCATGATGGGGCAATTTTCCTATGCTTGTGTGCTTGTAATTGTCAGGAAGGATTGTTTCTTTCTTCCCTTGGCATTTCCCATGCCTTGATACTACTGGAAATTTCTTTTTTAAAATACATGAATAAAAATATATTTTTCGTAACTTCCCTTAGCCTTTTTTGAGAATATGAGGGGATTTTTTTTCTATTGTAGTAATGGCTGCTCAGAAGTTTATCAGCTCTAACTACCAGTTAAAAGTTACACGTGTAAATTGAAAATAATTGAAAACCATGACCTTGTTCTGTTTTAGGTTTTTATTGCAAGTATTGCTTTTGACTTTTTTTTTAATACGCATATTGAGACAATGCAGCTGTCAATCAAGAAGTGAGGGTGAACACAGGTGCATCTCAGTGATGTGGTCAGTTTGTGTTACTTCAAAACTATCCAGCTTCAAAGCACTTAGTCAGATGGTCTTCAAAGACTCAGTTATGTCCTGATATTTTCACTTTTCATTTCAGATTTTTTTAATTTAAAGACGAAAAGGTATGTAAAAAAGTAAAGTGTTTTTCAGGATTACAAACAAGAAAAATAAATTTGATCTTTTAATATTTCCATTAGTTTCAGCATGTGTGTGAAGTGCCTTTCTAGTAAAAGGCACAGGGTAACAGAACTATTGCTTACACTCTTGTGTCATATAACACAACAAGAGGTGAGCTGTGGCTGGGTGAACTTTGCATAAGGATTAAACTGTTATATTTCCTGACTTTGTGGTTCTCTACACACTGAGCATGGCAAAAACGTTTGTATGTTTAATGAGTAGCCTTCTTTGGGAATTACAGAAACACAGTTTCTGCTAAACTGAGTTGCACACCTGGTAATGAGATGTTGGTAAGAAATGGCAAATCAGGGATAAAAAGGAAATCACAGCTCTAGGTATGGGTCTGATTCCCAAAGATGAACTGCTGTGCATGCATTTTTTTTTGCAGAGAGGGGTATCCATTCTGTTCTTCAGTTGAATTAAATTGCTGAAGTTGGGGAAATAAATAAATTAACAAATTTTCTCTTCAAGGTATGATTTTGATTGGTATTGATGAAGAACACGGCCCTCAGGTATACAAGTGTGATCCAGCAGGTTACTATTGTGGATTCAAGGCCACAGCTGCAGGAGTTAAACAGACAGAGTCAACCAGTTTTCTTGAAAAGAAAGTAAAGAAGAAATTTGACTGGACATATGAACAAACAGTAGAGGTAGGCCAGCAGAAGGAAATGAAAATTTGTTAGAAGTATTTTTAATGAATATGCTGCATGTAGGCTTGTAATGTAGAGAAGTGCAGTTAGGCATTTCCTCTTTTCCTACAGTTCTGTATCGCTGCCAGAGCAAATACAGCTATTCCAACCAGAAAATAATTTGAAAGTATTCTGCAAGTGTTTGAATAGTCATCTAATCTGCTTTTTTTGCTTTATGTTAGCTGAAGCAGATTCTATAATTGTAGCACTCCCACTGTAGTGTTCGGTTACTACAGTGCTTGATTTTGGGAATACCAGTATGACTTATCTTTAATGACATTTAAAACAATCTTCATATTAGAAGGCATTTCAAACAGTATCTTTGCATGATAAAAGGTTTTGGTTTTGTTGTTTTTTCTGCTATGAAAACATGTTCCTTTACTTTTTGTAGATTGGGCTTTTTAGGGAAAGGACTGGGGAGGGACTGTATTCTGTAGCAAGGGGAAACTATTTGGAACTCCTAAGCTGAGATTTTGAAGTGAAAGGAAATAACTTTAAACCAGAAGGAAGGGTTGTTGTTACTGCTATGTCTATTAAGAGAAAAAAAGCCTTAGTGCTTTCTTTTTACTGATAGGGGGTTTTGTCATCTTTCAGACAGCAATAACATGCCTGTCTACTGTACTGTCCATTGATTTCAAACCTTCAGAAATAGAAGTTGGTGTAGTCACAGTGGAAAATCCTAAGTTCAGGTAAGTGATCAGTGTTGATAAAACTTGCTGTTTTTCTCTTGGTTATGTGCAATTAGTTTTACCTTCTTGTGTAACTGTAAATCAAGAAAGAAATAAATTTCAGAGGTTGAAGTTTTGAAGGGTTTTTTACTTGTAACTCTTCAAAATCTGCAGGAGTAGAAAACACTGTAAAAAATACCCCCGCAGTTTTAAAATGTATGACATGGTTAAGGGATTTAGTAAAGTGTTCTCTTTAATTTCTTAAGAGGGTATTGCTTTCTGTGATGATTGAAATATAGTTTCATCTGGTCTAGAAGTGTTTTTATGCTTAGAAGCATAAAAATTGTTCATAGTACTGGTATCTGGAGTCCACTTCCAAATCATAGTCATGCTAACTAATGCAGTAAAGTCTGGTTTATATTACGGAATATTTACAAGTCCCTTAAATTCTTTAATCCTTTTCTAAATTGAATCTTTAAATTATTTGTGCTCATCTTTTAATTGTTAGCATCTTTGAGCATCTAAAATACGTAGTTAATAGATTATGGATTTGTATGGTTTGAAATACTGTATTTAAATTTGGTAAGATTAAAAGAACATGGATTTAAAAAATCACTAGTGATTTGAAAATGGGTGAACTATTTACTTCCTGAGTATGCTGCATTCCCATCTAGCATGAAAGCAAGGCACCTGCTATTTCTTCCCTCCTCCATTATTGCCTGCAGTGCACTGTGTGCATCAAGATTACTTGGCCAGTGTATCAAGACAACACCTGGAAGTCTTCCTGCTGAGAGCAGGAAGGCTTCACATGGGATACAGTGTGCTTGACAGCCTTCTCACAACACAGTGTATAGCTGCAGAAGTGTGCATGAAATGTGGGAGAAAAAGTTTTTTTACATAAAAATAAAATATTTTATAATGCAAAAGAACCCTCCAGGTATGGCTTACCTAAAATTTAGGTAGGTCTGACTTGCTGCAGAGGGATTCAGTTATTTCTGCTTTAGTCTTTCCCTGGGTTTTTTGGGGGTTTTTATTTAAAAAGAAAAGAAGAGAAGAACAGTTAAATGGGGAACAAAGTCCTCTGTTACTTTAATCTAACTACTTGATAAGTGGGGATTGAAGAGAGGCTTCAGACTTTTGGGGTCTACAGGTTCAGTCTTTTAAGTGCTTCCCTCCTGACGTTTTTAAGGTTGAGACGGTGATGATGGGTGGTTTTGCATTTGGTGGTGTGTGCTGAGGACAACAGAACAGCACAGTGTTTGTGAGAAAGCACACAGGACCTGCAGGAGCCCTTTTCTACTGCCACTCAAGGGTCAAGTGCTACCTTCTCACTAGGTCTCAACTTGCAGATGCATTACTCATGAAAAATTACCTGTTCTTTTACTATCATTTGTTATCTCTGTGCTCTCTAGTGCCTTGATTCTTCCTTTATTTTTCAAAAGAATTGGAGTGTCAGCCTGTGGCCCTGGCAGCAGGGCTTTAAAGGGCAGAAAGATGCATTGCTGTGAAACTTATTTGTATAGATATTAGGTTGTAATATTGGAGCTTAAGGGGAAGAATCATTTAAGCTATTTAAGATCTCTTTTTATTTTTTCAGGATCCTTACAGAAGCAGAGATTGATGTGCACCTTGTAGCTCTGGCAGAGAGAGACTAATTAGCATTCCTGTTTCCATTGTCTGTGCTTCTGGCCAGGATGTTTGGTGAAAAGAAAACACTTAATAATGGTTTTAGATTATGGGTGGAAAACAGCGTTCGCTATATGATGTATTTTACTCTGTACAAATAAAACAGAGGTTTTTGAAATTCTTGGTGTCTCCTTTTAATGTTATGTTTTAAACTTCCAATTCTATGAAATTGTCATCAAAATGCTTGATGACTTTTAGTGTTTCTATGATAATTGCTTGCCTTTTAATTGTATTTTAAAAGAAATTTTATACTCTGAGCTGTATTTTTCATCTGAGCTATTTGGCTCCTCGTGTAAAGTTAATAGCAGTTTTTGTGGTGTGTGTGTGTCTTGAGATAATTCTTACATTCACATTCATTGTCTCCATGGCCTGATGGGGAGGTTAGGAAGACCTTATTTCCTCAGGTTTATGTGAGGATATAGGGCAAAAGCTGAAGGAAGAAGCTTGAGCTGTGAGTCCCAGTCCAGTCCCTCAGACTGATTTATTGGGGGTGCAGGTAGTGCATTTAAGAGATGTCTTCTGTAAATAAACAGCTCTGAAGCTGACATTTATTTAGGGAAAATATTCTATATGTAGTGTACTTTGGGATTTTGGCTGCTAGTCACTTACCAGGTTTTGAGGCTTTGGCAGTGCCAGAAACAATGTTGGGGCTGGATGGGGCCAATAGACAAAGTCCATCAACAGCACTGTGTCTGGGAAGCAATTCCCCTTGCTCTTTCAGAGGTTTTGGGTTTGGAGACGAGACTGCAAAAACTTCAGTGAAGAAAAATGCCTTTTTGTTTTGCTTCAAATGAAGAGGTTCCAGCCTCAGCAGTAAATAGGGAGATGATGAAGTTGTGAGGGAGGAGGCACTGAGGAGAAAGGGAAGATTACCAGGCAGTTTTAGCTGTTGCACACATGAGTCTCCTTGAAAGAATGCCAAGCTAATGTAACTTAACTCCTTACCTTCATTGCTCTGCTGTGCTTTTCCCATATTGGCTTTAATTATTCCAAAATTCTCTTTGATTTTTTTCAAGGCATTTGGGAAAGGCCGCATAAATTGTCAGAAACTGAGACTGGTTAATTTTTTTCTTTGTGCTTTATAGTTAAAGCCCCTTGAATGTGTATTTTTCAAGTTCATTGTAGTAAAGTAGATGCAGTTCTGTGTTTGGTGGCTTTAATAAAAGATAATGCTAACCTTATGTGATAACTGAGTTGAGGAGATTCAGATGAATTGTTGACTTCACAAATCTACTTGGATTTCCATTCATGCCTCCAAATTTCAGCTTCCCTCATGTCAGATAGTGTAGTGTAGATAAGATAAGCACTCCTGCTTCTGGTTTTGGGTTGATTATCTGAGAATTCTGTGTGGGTTTGTGCAACAATTGGCACATTTGTGGAATTAATGGCACGTTTAGAAAGATCTGTGTTGTTTCAGCTACCAGTGATGGCTGAGTTTCTGAAAATCCCTAGGGCCTTTCTTTCCAATACTCCAGTTGTATAACAACCTGGAATCTGAGTAGGCTTAGGTCATGATTTAGTCTGTCACAAAATATCATCCACTGATAGTTTGTTCTTCGTCAGCTTTAATGATGTAAAGAAAACTTCACTAATGACTTCTTGAACAGAAATTAAAGGGAAGATGGCAATCGGTGATCCATATGACTAGAGCAAATTTGCATAGTAGTCAGTATCAAAGTTCCCTGCAAGTCCTTTAATTCTAAATTTTTTAGCTTGTATGGGATTGTATAACTCAGGTGGTGGTTCTGAGAGCAGTGGGTGTTTGTTCATACCTTGTCTGTTCTGCAATGCAGAATATCCCATGTTGTGTTCAGAGATGATTAAATAAGCTGTCTACAATATATTAACTGTGAACGTTGCCTTTTTTTAATAAGGAAAGTTAAAGTCGCAGCAATTGAAATGGCATTTTTGCTAGTATTTTGCCCTATAGAGAAAATCCATTGTTTTCTTTTCATATTAAGAATGGTGATTTTTTTTTAGTCAGAGCTTTTTGTTACTGAAGATAAGGCAGCAATGCAGGTGGGGATACCTGACCGAATGGGAAACCCCCATGTGTTACACGTAACACATAATTACATTCTTCACTCCCTGGAGCAGGTACCACCTGCAGCCAGGCTGTACAGCTGTGGCCGGTGCTGAGCTGTACCTGGTATCACCTGCTGTTCCAAACCTGGCACTTCCAAGGAAACTGGAGTATGTGTGGTACAATCCTGGTGCTTCTAGGTTGGGTAGAGCTTATCAAGAGTGACAGCAGACTTGGGATTGTTCCATGTGTTTGTGGTTTGTTGTGCCAGTGTGGAAAACTGACAGATGCAGTTGGAGTCTGAATGCACAAGTAGTTAAACAGGAATAGGATCGAGTTTTATTTGCATACCAGACCCACATCAATGTTACCTGTACTAAATTAGGACTGGTTCTGCACAGCCTTTTAACTGTCTACATTACAATACCAGTGTTCTTTATCTGTGGTGTAGTGTAAAGATACAAATGCTGAGTACATGCAGTCAGCTTAGGTAAATCAGTATTTACTGAACTCTGAAAATCATCTGGATTTCTTATGAGTAACCTTCCTCCCTCCACACAAATGGGGCCCCAAAGACAGTAATGGTATGTATTATAAACAGAAGTAGCTCAATGGGGAGCCAGTTGCTCACCCATCCCATGATGTGTTTACCCATCTGTCTGCTGGACATTTTGTCCAGAAGGATCCTGTGAGAGACAGTATTGAAAGCTTTACTGAAATCCAAAGAATTACACCATCTGGCTTCCCCTGATCAGCTGGGTGTGTTACCTTGTCATAAAAGGAAATCAGGTGTGACAAGCAGGACTTTCCAAGCCGTGCTGGCTGTGACCAGTGACTCTGTTCTTTAGGTGTTCAAAAGCATTTTCCCAGGGGACCTGACTAACTAGTTTCCTGAGCAGCCTGAAGTCTGCTCTCCTCATGTCTAGAGCTGAAGTTTTGCTGGCAGTTTTCCCATCAACACAGATTTTAGACTCGATCGCTTTGTGGTAACTGTGGCGAGTCTCCACTCACAAGACCCTCTCTTAACACACAACAATCCTGTTAAGGCAGGCAGTAGTGAACCTCTGTAGGATTTCAGATATGTATTAAGAGCACTATGTGGTCCTGTGTAACGCCCAATGTTTGGCCATAACTTTTCACTGTAAAGCTGATGACAGTCTAAGGACAGGGGTAGATGGGGAGTTCAGATGGAGCGGATAATGGATATATCACAACAATTTTAGTGACATGGAATAATATGCAGCATTCTTCTCTACCTTTTCTGTCCTGTTTTGCATTAAGTCAATGCCCAGGTTTGCCAAATAAGAAATATTTTGGTTCAGCACACATTGTTGGAAGATGAAAGAACTAGGTCTGTCATTTTCTATCATCTGAAGAAAAAAGTACATAACTTTCCCATTTTTTTTCCCTGACACAGAAGCAAAGCCTGCTATTTTAAGTTCTGTAAAACATCAGCTTTAGTGGGTCATGAGACCGAGTTTTGTGAAGCATATCCATGACAGTATTAATGTTTTCTTCTAGGAAAAAAGTTCCACTACCAGGGTAGTTACAGTAGGGGCATTGCTTTTCATTTTGTAATCAGTAAATTTTTGCTTTTTCAGATGGGAATTTTTAAATTGTCATAGCTTGTTCCAGCCAGTTCTTGCTAGTAACAATTTGTTCTGTTCTGTTGTTTTGCTGTAACCCAAACAACTTGGAAACAATGCAAGACATCCTGTAGTTCAGGATCTGTTGTAACAGTGAACCTCTCATTCCCAAACTAAAACAAGGATCATCACATGCTTATGCAAAGCTGTTTAAAATAGTCTGGACTTTGTTTGTTTATTGTGGTTCTCATATTTTAGAAAACCCCATGAAACATTTCAACCTGTCCTCTGTAGTATATCTATATAGATAAACTTGCATTTTTAAGTGACTGTCAAAACCCTCAGTTATGAGCAATATTTGCTGTTCTTCACTAGGATTTTCTTAGCATCGTCATCCTTTCTGTAGTAATAGTCTTACCCATGTCACCATCTTCTATGAAAATTCTGTGCTGCAATGTTGAAAATGGCAACTCTAATGTACTTCATTATAAGCCTGATGAATAAATAGAGACAGCATATCACTAAGTCAAAATCCAGCTAACTGCTTGGGAGAATTGAGTCATCCAAGTAGTGTGTGCTTCCAGTTTTCAGGGATAGTGTTTTTCTCTTGGTTCTTTTTAGAACCTGCCAGCCCTGGCTGAGCTTCCTGGCACTGCAAATGCACTACATGGCCATCTTCTACCTGTCATTGTGGCTTAGCTGATATGTTCATTGAACCACAGGCCTCTGGAATGAAGTTTTCTATCTGAGCCTTTAGCAGCATAGTATGCAGTGCAGATTAGCATACACAAGCCGAGACTTCAATTTTTTTGCCAGCAAATTGTGTTTGTTTCCTCTTCCAGAAAACTGACTCTTGTGACACCCAGTGGCATAGAGAGTTGTGAACATAAGGTATTTAATCCTTTATGAGATTCCTTAGACTAGAAAGCAAGCCTCTCTCAAGTTAGAGTCAAATTTGCTAGCTGATGGAGAAAAATGGCATGAATGTGCCTGGACTGGGATTGCATGAGCAGGAATAGGGGTGGCATTCAGTGGCATCTGATGTTGCTGTGATGTTTGCAGGTGTGCTCAACCTCCCTTTGTATTTTTCCAGCTCTTCCTCCAGCAAGCACTGGTGCTTATTTACATTTGTAAAGAGCCATTCTCTTTACTTAAGTGACGGAAAACATTGGGGGTTTTGGTTCAGTTCTCTGTTGCATAAGTGACCTGAATCGTCGTACTCTGGGATCAAATTGGCTGTAGTGCAGGTGTAAAAGAGGGAAGAGGGAAACGGGATTGCACAGCCTCTGCATTAAGCCACTGTGAAACCACAGCCTGCATCATCAAAGGAACAGGAGTTTCCATAGCTCATTATCCCCTCGGCTAGTCTTTGACTTAAACCTATACGATGACACCTGGTTCACCAGAGTTGTGTTTGCCTTTGTCAGCAGGTGACTCGAACCTTCACTTGGGCAGCATCAAGACTACTCCCATCTCCTCTGAGGAAGGTTTCTTTGGGGATAATGCTGTTACAGCAGCTCCTTCTGAGTTCCTCTGTTCCTGTAACCATTGTGTAGCCCAGAAATTTCCAGGGCTACCCAGGGAACCTGATATGGAAACAAGCTTATGTTTAGAAAAAAACAAAACAAAACAACAAAATCCAGCCAGAGCAATAGCTCAGTGTGGACGCTGATTTAACCTTGATGCTGGTCCTGCAATATTAGTACCTGCACAGGGGGCAGTGTAGCACAGGATCCATAAGCAGTGTCTAGTTAAACTGGTGGCACACGTGGTAGGAGTGACAGTCAAAATTCTGCCTAGTAAGTAAATATTTTCTTCACGGAAAGATGGGATATTAGTTCTCAGAATCCATGGAAACCTCCTTCATGGAATCTAACTGGAGGCTGGTGTGGTTGGCTAGGCAGGGGGTCTCTGGGCAGTGCACTGTTAGGTCATTTAGGAAGCCAGAACTTTCAACAAGGTATCAAAAAAACCTGCAGCAAGTTGGCTGACAGAGGGGACAGCAGCTGCTTTGCATTGGGTTTTAGCACAAATGGGACGGGCAGCCTTTCTTTCTTTTCCTTTTCTGTCTCTGTCCCTTAAAGCACTTGTAGCCTTGCATACCTTTAGGGCATTGTGAAGAAATGCGTTTGCACTGAATGTTAGCCTAGTTTCAGTTAACAGTATTTGGAAATGCCTGCTGACAGAAAAAAACCAAAAAATGTTTCTCATCTAAGGAAGTGGTGAACCTTGAAAATAGGCTACCAGGTTAGCTTAGTTACTCACTGCCCCTGAAGGTAACAGGAAGCAGGCTGAGGATTGCTGGAGTCAAAGCTGTTAGAAGAAAGGATGGGAGAGAAGGGAGGATTTTCAGTTATGACCAGGAAGGCTGCCTGACTTGCCACAAGGTAGTGGCAAGTTGCCCGAAACCTCATTCTCCAATGGATTTTTTTCAGCCTTAGCTGCTGGTTGCTGCGCCTGGTGGGTGTCTGCATACGTGAAATGTTTGTTGAATACTTATTAAAAGATTAGGTGATGATGTTCCCCATTTATTTCTCCCAGAGAAGTTTCCATTACTAACCTCTCTTATCTAGTAACAAAGCAAGTAAATAAAGTACAAAATAGTGTAGAATTGGCTTTGGAGGTGCAAAAATAGTTATATCCCATGGGTGACAAGAGTACGTACCAGGAAGTAATTTTTTTAACTTTTTTTCCTACTTTGAGTACCTTGCACTGACACCTACATCTTTCTCACTCCAACGCAGGAAACAGACCTGGGCTCTTGTGTAGGTAGTTTATCAGGGGACATCTGTATAAAGTGCATTTATGGTCCACAGGTTCAAAGTCAGGAGTTACAGAGATGGGCTGCAAAGTTAGTCTGGAGGGGGAAGAAAAAAAAACAGACCCAGATGGTGTGAATGTCCTGGTATGCAGGTAAGGAAAAGAGAACAAGATTGCTGAAAAAAGGAAGATAACAAAACAAATTAGTGATAAGTAGCATTACAAGTGGTCTGTATTACATGAATGAAGTAGCAAAGGCCAATTTCAAGAGGGGAATTTAGTTTCTAATAGAGAAAAAGAGAATAGAATGGATTTTTCTGCTCACTGATGCTGGACATATCAATAAATAAAAGCATGTGCAATGCATTCAGCAGGACGATTGAGAAACTGCTTCTGTTGATGAAGTACATATTTGCAAAATGATGTTACAGTCTTTATTTCAAATACAGATAATAACGAGTGTGTGACGCTTTCCCACTTTGGTAGCAAACCAAAACCCATACCACAACAGTACACGAACACTTGTGCTTTGTAACAAGAATCAATGTGTGTGGATAGATACCTGCTGTGATCCAGCTCTGCTGGGAACGTGGGGCTTTCAAAACTGCTGGAAAGACCAAGATGTGCTGCAAGTGCAGAGTGAGCAAAGGGCCTTGTTTGAGCTTCTAGGCTCATGACATTAGGTTCTTGGTGGGAACAGGCAAGGGCACAGGTCCACAGAGTCAGAAACAGCTGCCTCCAGCCACTGCTTGGTCCCACACTGCCCTTGTGCCAGCACCGGCATCCATGTGATTGCAAGCTGACAGTGCTCAGGGAGCCCACCTGGGCCGGTACTCATCCCTTTGCTGCAGGATTAACTTTTGTCTGGCTCAGCTCACTGGCTCATCACACAGTTGCATGGGCTCCAGTGCTTGCAGAACGGAGAGGGATAAGATCTTGAGGAAAGAGGGCGGGTAGAACCGAGTTAGCACGGGCTGCTGTTTTGTGATCCTGTCAGAGTGCAAAAAGCACCCCCCTCGATTTGGTTGTGCCACATACTGTGGGTTGCTACGGTTATATTATGTTGGTATTTGAAACATTTTCAGATGGATCGTTTCCTAGGAGAATAAACAATTGCTTTTTGCCAACATCACGCACATCGCTAGCTCATGGCACTCTCCAGCCCTAGAGTACAACCCTCCAGATGGTCCTTCAGCCACTCTGTAGGTGCCGCCCCGTTCACAGCCACACAAAGAGTGTGAAACTCCTTGTGCATGGGCTTTGTTCAGTTTGCGCAAAACCGGTGTTTGAAAGGGCTGCATTTAAGAGCTGTGGCTGCTGCCTGGAATAGCTCCAGCTGGTGAAAGGCTCCAGCTCCCTCCCTCTGCTCTTGACAAATACTGTGGAGCTGCTGAGACAGGTTAGTTGTGCTGGCTAGTGTGTTGTTTTCTGCCCTCCCATAATGTTCTGACTCGGATTTACCTTCAGATCTGTTGAAAATGAATAAATAAAATACAGCAAAACTCTTAAAGTACATCTATGCTGAAAGATAGGCATTTAATACAACTAGTATTTACAATAACTGAACAAAACCTGGGCACTTGGCTTTGCACATCTGTTGGTTTCTAGAGCTGGGAAAGAAAACAGCATTGTCCTCAGTAAGCAGGGTCATGTGAGGATAGCTGAGCTAGAAAGGAAGCCAGCCCAAGCACTGCTGTGCTCTCACGAGCCTTCTGCCACGGGCTGTGGGAGAGGATTCAGAACAGAATTAAATATAGTTGCAGCAGAACCTGCCTGGCTAGTTTCTCCTGGATTTGTGCTTTAAAATTTTCACTGAAAATGTCCTTGCATGGTGCAGTCTCACCAGTAATAGCAATGGGGTGGACATGTCCCCACCAGCCCCCGAGTCCTGGCTGCTCACCCTGCCGCAGGTGGGTCCACAGGACTTGGTGGTTTGCTAACTCCCCTACAGCTACAGCCTCTCATCTCAGGTGGTTTCTGAAGACCTTCTGCCACTGTTAACAGTGAGAAATATTGCCACCCTTCCTTCTTTCCTCTTCTTAATGATAAGTTATGAATATTCCAATCATTTTTTAACATGTTTAGGGAGTGGACTCTGCAAGCTGACCAACTTCTATAAACAATTTTCAGTTGTTTTTAAAAACCTTTCATTCCCAGGTCACAGGTATATTTTTAGATCTGAGAGAATGGATCAGTTTTCTCTTTTGCAGACAACAATGATGAGAAGTTCTGCTGGAAGTAAATTACAAAATACCAGGATAAGGATAATTTGAAATTTGTTAAATCACTGCTAGTCCTAATCCTGTCCCCTCCAACTTCCACATATTTAGCAGTTAATTACTCCTCTACCAACCGGGGGAGAAACATTTTAAGGTAATTTTCCCCACCCCCAGCTGCTTCGAGGCCCACCCTGAAAGAAGCAGGGAAAACCTGGCCTTGTTTATATTGGTACACACCTCCGGCACCGGGCTTCACCCTGGAGGGAATTCCCACGCTCGGTAATTGCACGGCGCAGCCTGCCGGCAAACATTCAACAAGCCCCGGGTTGAGCTTGGTTCCAGATCCTGTAAATAAAATAGGAATCTTCACGAATATGCACGGCCTTTCCAGAGTCCTTCCCCCCGTGCAGATTTTCTGTGCTGGTGCCTGTCCTGCAGCCCGACCAAGCTGTGTCTGCTCAGCGCAGAGAATTATCTGGGCCTTTGCAGCTGCCCGGGACAGTGTGGTTTCCTTTTTTATTTTTTTCCCTGCCAAATAGTGAATAATGGCGTTTCCTCTGATAGGACTAGACTGCTCTGGTCTGTGCTTTTACCTCTTGCGGTCAGACGGGCAGTGACATCTTTCCACCTGTATCTCAAACCTAATTGAGTTTCAAATACCACAGTGCAGATAATGGCAAAACTCCCTGCAGATGATATAAGATGAGTGGTCCAGAAGCAAATGAGGCAGGAGATGGTTTGTGTGCCTCTTACAGGATCCCGCCTGGCTCCCGAGGGCCTGCCCGGTGATTGCCGTGGGCTGCCCGCGGTGGGGACACGGCCCCAGCCTCAGCCGGGATCTCAGCTACTGGCTCAGCAAGGAGAAGTAAAGGCACCAAAATCCCCTCCTGGTTTCCCTGTTCCCAGGCTTCTCCTCCATTCAAAAGTACCGTGTTTAAAGGCAGTGTCATAGACTGGGAACTCCCTGCCTTGCGCAGTTTCCTTCCGCTTTTCTTCTTCCTGAAACGCAGAGCCTTTGTCATCTCACAACCACAGAGTGTCCTCTGAGCAACAAAAGGGGAGAGCACTCGGTGCGGCTCCATTCATGATAGTCTCTGCAGACTCGCCTCGCCGGGAGACCCTTCTGGTATGAGGAGGAGGGAGGAACCTTCCTTTTATCCTCCACTATTCTGTCAGGACAATAGACAGTGCCTCTGGGCACAGGCAGCTTGTAAAACCCACAAAAATTCCAGCTTTTGGGGCCAAAATGTTCTTGGTTTTAAGCAGATAAGGAGCAAGGGAAAACAAACTCAGCATGTAAATGGAGGAGCTGTACAACCAGCACTTAACAGCGTTTTTAACTTTAGTAGAAATATAATTTTCACAAAGAGGAAAATCCCTTTAAATCCCACAAAACCCCCTCAAGCCTGATTAGTCAGCTACAGGATCTGGAGAATCAGGGGATATGAACACATCGGACTGGAAGCCTTGGTTCTCCTCCCCCTGCTTTCCAGCAGGACAGGGACCAGGCATTACCATGGATTGTGTGAAATAGTTCATTTTACAAAATGCATTTGCCCCTCTTCTGGAGGTCAGGGATTATTTGCTCACTGCTGAAGGGAACTGCTTTAGCCACAGTGCCGATTACCTTCCTCTAGAAATCCCCCCGAGGAGAAGCTGAGTAAGCTGAACCAGTGGATGCTGAGGCCATGGCAATACTTTCTTCCTAAAGCAGCTGTTGCCACATACAACCAATCAGAATTTAAAAAGGACAAAAAAGGCAAACAACCAAACAAAAAAAGTTTTAAAAAAAGGAAGGGAGGGAAAATGTGCCCAGGGAAATGTTATGTTACCAAGGTCTCTTGCTGTGTTCAGCTGCAAGGCAAAGCTGGCTGAAAAAACGGCAGGAATGTACCTTGTTTTCCCATAAGGACAGCAGAACATCCATCCTGCAGTTCCCATGGGTTTGGTTTTAATCCTTTCTTCCTAAACAAGCAATCTGACTTACAGATGTGTGTGTTTTCCACCCAGGTCCTGCAGGCTTGTTGTAAACATCCTGAAGTGTTTCCTTCTCCAGGCAAATGAGTGGGGGATGAGTGGGGAGATCCCAGCTGATACTTGGACTAGGGGAAGACGTCTCAGCTCAGCTCATGGACCAGACCTTCTGCTTCTGCAGTGCTTCAGAGCAGCAGAGTGCTACAGGGTGGTTAAAAGGGACTAGGATGGGGAGCACAGCTGATTGTCACTGACCTTCCAATCAGCATGTGGCTCTCTGAGGCTGTACACTCAGTGGAACTCAGGTCCCAACAGTGTTTTCCACTTGAATCACTATGAAAGTGGATGAGAGTAGCCTTAGGGAAGTTCATATGAATGAGAAAATGGCATAAGGCATCTTATGTGCCTTATTAAGCTGGGAGTGATTTTCTCCTCACCTGCCTGGAGACACCTCAGTGCAGTGGGCATGGGAGCATCCTCCTGCTGGCCAGGCAGCTTGGTCCCAGCTTGGACTGAGAGCAGCAGAGGACAATGCCTGCCTGCCTGCCTTAGGGAAGTGAGAAACTTTTTAATAAGAGCCATCAGGTGCACAGTGTTTTCTTTGGTCTGGGTGATTCCCCAGAAAACCACAGTCCAGGCCAAACGAGTGGCTTGGCGCCGGCTCTGGCACAGCTCCACTGCTGTAGTCTTCCACAGGAGCTGCAGCAGCCAGGCACACGCAAAGCAAAAAAAAGAAAAAAAGAGTGTGAGGACAGAAAGATGATCCTTCTGGCTGTTCCCAAGCCCAAGAGAAAGTCTTGCCCTCTCCCCAGTGTCTTCCTTCCAAATCCAAGAACAGGAGCTTTTCATTGCAAGTTACCATAGGAAACACTCCACTTTCTGAGAAAAAAACCCAAACACCTAAAAGCACGCAAACGAACAAAAAACTAAAAAAATAAAATTGAACTATCTGTGTGGCACACCCATTCACACTGAAATCCAGTACATCCAGGTAGAAATTGCATCAGCTTGATCCAGGTGTAATTTTGCTGTGATGATAGCCATTTCAGGCAAAGTCTTCACCTGCACGTCTCTGCCCTGATCTGCTTTGGCTGCCTGACAATTGCCTTTCCCCACACTCAGTTTCTGACAGTTTCTGTGTTTCTGCCCCCAACCCTGACCCTCACTGAGCAGCTTTCCTGGGTTCTCATAGCTGTTGTGGGCAACGTCATATAGTGACTTTCAAAACCAGGTTTTGTCTGGCTGCTTCATGGCAACTCCACAGTGGCATTTGATTTTGGTCCTTCAAAGTGGGATCCTCTCCCATTTCAGGATTTGGATCTTTCTCCTCACAGCTCTTCTGCTGTGCCTGTGTTCAGTGCAGCATGTTACCGGTTACAGTGCCTTCACAGCAAATCCACCCTGTAGCTCTCTGCATGCAAAGGAAATGGAATAAAGAAGGGACTCAGCTCAGCTGTGACATAAAGAATCCATGAAGCAGAGCAGAAAGATCAGCTCAAGCACTTGCCTTGCTGGCTTAGACAGAGTGGAAGTGGTGAAGCTCTCCTTGATGAGCAGCAACAGGGCATGACAGCTGAGTCACCAAGACACCTACCTGTCAGCAGGTGATTTGGGACATGTCAGCTGTCTCTCACAGGACCCACGTGGGAGGGCACGTGCTGCTCACATCGCTAAGATTTAGCTGTGCATGTTACTGAGGAAATGGAAGGTGGCTGTCACACCACAGTTAACATAAGAAGTGAAGGGAGCCCTGCATATAGTGCAGGACAGGTACTTTTACTTTCAGCGCTGGTTTTGTTTATACAGCCTGGGTGGAGGCAGGAACCCCACCAAAACAAGCTTGCAAATGGAACATTTCATTTGTGGAAGGAACCTGGAATTTCCCGAGGTAAGAGCAGCAGGTTTAAGTGATTGCATTTCCATCAAGCAGCTGGCATCCTTTCCAGTGCCCCACCTCCTCCTCTCCAGCCTTGCTTCCTTGCAGGCTGAGGGCAGCTGTGGCTCCTCTGGCTCATGGCCAGCCCTGGAGCTCAGTGCCCACCTACCCGGAGCCAGGCCTGTTTTCAAGGTGAGCTCTTGTACGTGAGCAGAGGCAACACCTGTGCACTGGGACAGCTGTGCTGCTCCTCTCCTCTCCTCTCTGGCCCCAGGGCCTCCAGGGGGCTGAAAATTGATGCTTCCATTTGCCATGGTAAAGCACTGAGAGCCAGCAGACTCTTCTCATTTTTTTATTTTCTCTATTTCAATAGGGCATACACTCAGTCATGCAAGTTGCCATTTTCCCTTACAGTTTCTCATGGCAGCCCCATCTTCCAGCATGGCCAACATCTACTTCCCTGGTGTCCTCCTGACCTTGACTGCTCACCTGAGGAGGCCCCTCTCCTACCTCCAGCCTGCTCTGTGCTCCCAAGTAGTCCTACTGGCTTCTCTTGCTCATTCCCACGATAAGCCTTCAATGCCCTCTCTGTCTTTTTATATGGAAAGTGCACAAACTCCACCTCTCCTTTCCTCAAGGCTCAGGAAAAGTCTCTTTGCCTGCTGCTAGGAAGACCTGCTGCTCCTGTCTGCCCTGGCAATTTGGTGGATTTCTAGGAGGGTTTTCCTGCATGGTTTGGGCCCCAAGGACTTTTATTCTTCTAGACCCAGCTCTGGAAGAGGTTTTCAGCCTCCCTGCTCTCACTTACCCCTCCCACTGGAAGTTGATCCCCCTCAGCTGGCGGGTGGAGTAATTAGAGTGCAATTCTTTGTGCTTGCTTTGGGCAAAACTATACAGGTTAATTTAAATTAAGGCACCCTAGCTGGTTCTGTCTGAACTGAACTAGGGGAAAGCTCATGCAATCCCCTCTGCCAGCTGTGATATGAGTGCTGTGGCAGCCAGGGAGACCAGGGTCATCAGCTCTTCCACCTGCAAGGCTGGGGCTGAGCAAGCCATGTCCTGTGTTGCACTTCTCCACAAGGGGCCAAAACCAACCCAGCTCTGTGCTAAGCAGAGGTGCTCAGCTGGTTAGCTAAGGAGGTTAGCTGGAAGCACTAGCCACAGGTTCTGCTAGAATATCTGCCTATCCTAACATCCAGACTCCTGCGTCGGCTGGAGCTGGCTGTTTCCTCAGGTCTGGTGTGAGCAGCACTGGCTTTCACAGCCTTCCTCTTTTCCTCCTGAAATATGCCAAAGGTAACACTCTGCCAGGTGAACATAATAACCTTCCAGCTAGGGAATCCACATGAGAAAGGGGTTTCTTGAGGCTGCCAGGCACATTTCATTTCCATGGAAATGAGGCCTGACCTCCAAGTAGGAGAGAGAGTGAGAGGAGGGGCCATGCTGTCTCCTTTTCTTCCCTAATGCCAGAGATTCAGGACAGTGGCGTAGGGTCAGGGACAGAGTGCAAGAGTGTGGGATTAGGTTGCTTGGCCAGGAGGGAGTACAGATCCAGCAGTCCTTGAGAGGGCCCATTGAAAGGTCCTGTCCTTGGGTGAGGCATGCATCCACGCAGACCCCTGGCTGTTTGGGGGCTTCCAAGCCAAGAGAGAAGCCACTAGGGAGTTGTGCATACTGCAGGAGGTATGGAGCTGCTAAGCACAGGCTTTCCAGGTGCTGGCTTTGGATACAGGCTTTCACAGCCTATCAGCATCCCAATTTAGGGTTTTAAATCTCTCTTGGGTTCCATGCTCAAGTGCTGATTTCCACTACTGGACAGAAAGTAATTTTTCTTGAAGCTGGGATGAAATAGCTGCTGTATTCCTGTGGCACTTTAGAATGCACTTCTGTAGGCCCTGCAGCACGAGCCCCAGCTGGGACTGGATTATACTGCTCTTGGTTCTCCTGCTGTTGGGTAGTTAAGATAGACACCAACATGGGCAGAAGCATCACCCTGCACAGGCCTGAACTACTAGTTGCCTAAGAGCCCAAGCAATGGTGAGGTTATTTATATCCCTGCCTTTCCAACACTGGTCATGGCTGAAGACAACACACCAGACTGGAAAGACCCCTGGGCTGGTGATTGGGGTGGCCTTACTAAGTGTCAAACTCAGCCTGTTGCTCAACAAGCTGTTTTCTTCATGTAACCCTGACACAGCTTGCAATAGCCTGGCTGGCAAATCAATTTCAGCACGGAGAGCAGTGTAAGCAGCTCCTTCAGTGGCTCCCTGTGTGCCCAAGGTTGATCATTCCTGGCATTAATTATGGGTTTGCTCAACTCCAAGGACGAGGCCTTTGTTTTGCAGTATAATCACAGGAGCTCAGATGGCCCCAAGCACAGCTTTGATTCTCACATTGAGCAAGTGCTCAGAGAACACGTGCAGCTGCTGCAGCGCCTGACAGGTAAACGTGCTGGGGCTGATGGAGGTGAGTGACCTTGGGACCTGTCGCCACATCCTGGATACTGAGGATGTTGTTGTAATATCTCCTGCCAGGGGCTTCCCTGCTCTTATAACTCCTGGCAGCCCCTTCCTGCAGAGCAGTCTCTGGTGGCCAGTAGAGGCTGCCAGCTCCTGTGGCAAGGCTTCTAGGAACAGACCAGTTTATCACCTCCAAGCTGTTAAATATAATCAAACAAAACACACGAGTTCAGTGAGCTGAGAAACCTACTTTGCACAGGAACTTGTGTGATCAGAGTGCCAGCTGTCAGAAGCCAGGGCTGGACATGGCTGGCTGCTCCAGGGTGGTAGTGGGCTAGGAGAAAGAGGGAGATCATTGGGATTGAAACAGCAAAAGCATACTCTGGGAGCTGTGTCTCCCTGTAGGTAACTCTGCAGGCTGGATGGATGCCTGTGTCCAAGCACTGGCATTACTGTGTGGCTGGAGTGTGTCCCTACAGGTGACCTCCCAAGAGCTGTAACTAGCCTGATGGTCTGTGGTGCAGGGAGGTGACTTTATTCTGGTGGCAGAAAGGTTTGGGGGCAGAGGAATTCCCAGCTTTTCATGTCATTTGAGTTTGGATGGTTGCAAATTTTTGACAACAAAGAAAGCTGTGCCAAAATTAATGACAAACTATTCTGCACGCAGACCACCCTGCTGAATTAGTCACAAGTTTCTATCCAAACCGGGGCTCAGTCCATCCTTGGCAGGCAATCTGCAGGAGAGGATTCCTCTGACCTTTTCCCTGGACGAGATCCACTGAGCACAGACCAATAACCCTGAGCTGACATTGAGCAACCCCAGCAAAACAGCAGCTGTGTCCAGTCACCTGAGTGTTTGGAAATCCTGGACTCTGGATTGCACAAAGTGCAGCTGATGTGCCCTGGCTGTACCGGGCAGAATGTCCCCTCATGTGCCGGAGGTCCCAAGAGTGTAACCTGCCAAGCTTACCACATGCATGCAGCTCCTCTCAGCACAGGAACCTTTCTGTCAGGCCAGGAAACCCCAAACAGAAATAGGGCAACCCCTGCCTGCCCAAGCACCTTGCTGGGATTTCTCCCTAGCAATGCACTGTGGGCTTTTTGCAACAAACCATGACCCAGCTTGCTTGGAACAAGTCACATGCTTTGCCTGGCCGCAGAGCCCAAGCCTTGTACTCGGTCCAGCTTTTGAGGCAGCGTGCAGAGGCAGGCCCAGCAGCATGCCTGGCTGCCAGCTGCGGGGGCAAGGGCTGCAGCTCCCGGATGCTTTGGCAGGGAGCCATGGCTGACGTGCTGGGCACCCTGCCCTAGAAGATCTTCCCATTTTAGTCAGGCAGGAGCAGGCTGAAGTGGTGGGGGCAGTGTTAGTGTAGAGTTCAGCTCCAGCTCTTCATCCCACTCTCACCTAAGCCTTGCTCAAAGCATATCTAGATTAAAAACGCTGGATTCTTCTAGCGAGATATCTATTCCTCTCCTAAGGGGCTGCACCCATGGGGAGTTGTGGTTATGCACTTTCCAGTAGATGAGAGAAGGGCAAAATATTCCAGCTGCTTCCCCCTGCTCTCTGTCCTTCTATGCAGTATGGGTTTCTGCTCCCTGTGTTACAGTACCTTGGAGCAAGCCTTGCTCAGTTATTCTTTTATGGGAAAGGGTCAGTCTGCTGTCCTAGGGTGTGCTTCTTTCTGCGTGCCTCAGATCAGCAGGACAAAAGCAGAGGCCATCGACAACATTTTCCACAGAACAGATCTGTCATGACCTCTGATCCTGAGTCACCTCTTTCACCCTGCTGTCCTGGCCAGCCTGAGGCTAGGTGTGCACCTCCGGCCTTGACATTCCCCTTTGCTTGTGTAGGCAGCCCCTTGCTCTATGTACTGGGCAGCAGATGTGCTCAGTGGACTCCTGCAAGCTGGCAGGCACACAAAAGTGAGGTGATTCAATGCTTATCACTGCCATGCTTACACCTTTCCAAGGAACTGGTCTTTTATCTCCCAGCTCCACATCCCACTGCCCTTTTGCCTCTGTACACACAGAGAAGTTCTCTGTAAGGAGGAACTGGAATGTCTGGAAAATATCCCGCGATTCACTCTGCCAGCTGGTTCTGGACAACTGCACTTGCTAAGATGTGGTAAATCTCTAAGGATGTAAATCTTCAAGGAGTAGCTTGAAATAGAGATGGGCTTTTTCAGTAGGTACAGCTAAGCGCGGGGAAGGAGAACACAGCAGGGACCTGAGATGGAAAGGAAACAGGAAGACCTGTCACTGCTTTATGTGTTTCACTCTCAGAGCAGCAGTCCTCTGTACTTCCCTTAAAAGAAAGAAAAGGCAAAGATGATTCACGTCCCATTCCCCAGCTCAGCCTTGAAGCAGCATTAGTGTGACTAAGGTCCTTGCTGCATCATTTCTTTCTCCATCTGATGCCGAGAAGGTCGTAGCAGGGCAGATTGTGATTAAGTGGAATTTCTCGATGTTGAAAGACATTTGAGATTTGTCCCGGTGATTAATAAAATTACTTGGGGGACCATAGGAAAATCTGATCCTATACATTTTCTTCTGAAGAGCTCGAACCCTTTGAAAGTCCCGTGTGTGAAAGCTTAGAGAATAGCATTTGCATGGGGTGCCTCTGCCAGCAAAGCTGAGCAAAGGTGAAACCCATCATACCGCAGGGCCCCTGCCAGCAAGAAATCCTCCTGAATTTCCACATAGCTCTGGTTACCGGAGTCCACAGCCTTTTACCTTACCTTGTTGCACACTGCTGGAGGAAGTCTGTTAATTTAGTAGAGCCTAGAGCATGCCAGGGAGGCCCAGTGCACAGACAACAGCCCAAATTTTGCCAGTCCCAGCAGAAATCAAAGCGGGTATGTTTGCAGCTGCTTTAACACTGTAGCTGATGGCTTTACCAGTTCATGCTCCTCATGGCTCTGCAGAGGAGAGGACAGGTAGCACATACGCTGCAGGCAGCACCTGCCCTGGGGAGTACCTGCTCTGCAAACACCTATTTAAAGGCAGTCCCTGCCCTGCCCTGGGGGGTTTGCAGCCCAAAGCTCGGGCAGAGAAGCTGAGGGCCAGAAGCTTGTGTGGGCTGTGACTCCATGTCCTACAGCAACATTGTGTGTCTGCTGGTTTGTGGTGCCCTAAGGTGCACATGTAGCCTGCCTGGGTGAGGAGCAGCAGAGCTGGATGGGGTGGCAGTGGCTTTGCCCCAGGCACACACATGATGAACAGCAGAGATGGAGCCAGACCCTGTCTGTGCCACTTGTTACTAGAAGGTGCTTTGGAGGACAAGTGATATTTTACTTTCTTGTTGTCCTCAATGCTGTTAAGGAGCAGACTGAGTCCTCCTATGCTGCAGCATAAATCACAGACTATCTGTACCTCATTTTTCCCACTGGGGACTTAGAGCATTTGTAGTGTGAGTAT
The DNA here is from genome assembly GCA_013397055.1 of Pachycephala philippinensis. Taxonomy (NCBI): domain Eukaryota; kingdom Metazoa; phylum Chordata; class Aves; order Passeriformes; genus Pachycephala; species Pachycephala philippinensis. The sequence continues at coordinate 1,233 of VWZT01003512.1, read as the reverse complement.
TTTAAGTGGCTAATACCACATTCGGTCAGACTCACTGCTGTTATTGCAATTCCTAATTTAAATTACTGGCTGTTTGCTAGCAAAAACATTTCTTTCCCTCTCCCTCATTCCTTTGGTATTGATCAGCCTGTTCTGTCCCGGCTTCTCCAAGGGCGGTTTTCTCTCGAGACATCTGCAGCCCCAGTTGGCAGATGCTGGAAGCATACAGCTCTCGCAGGGGCCCCTTCTGGGGACTCTCAAAACTGTGCCAGCAGCGTGTCTGGCATTGTACATGAGTTCTGTGAGGTGCTGCACAGGGACAGAGGCCCCAGCAGGTTGCTGGTTAGCAAAAGGGAGATGCTCTGGGTTTATGCAGGAGCAAGTTCATTACATGTATGATTATAGCTCTGAAAGAAATGATTTAGCTATCAGCTGTAAGAGGGAGAGAGACACTGATGTAGCTGCTGCACCACATATGAGAAGAATCATCCTATCTGCAGCTTGATGCAGCCCATGCCACATACACACAGTTCAAACAATTTCCTCTTCCTTCTACACTTCTTGTAAGGCAGCCATGCGTGTCGAGCTCTCACTTTCAAGGGCAGACCTTCAGTACGTATTTCGATCCTGTCTGAGCAGGAGTCAAAAAAACGCCAACTGGAGTTGATGGGATAAAGGCACTTCACTTTGCAGCCAGGGGAGCAGTCAGTCACTGCAATAAAATTCACATCAATCATAAGTCACAAACATACATTTCAGGGACCACAGGGCTAAGCAGGTTCCCTGCTGAAGCTTTGATGCCTTGCAGATATTTGCATGTATCGCCACTGCTTCTTTTTCTAACCTCTGCTTCATAAAAAAAAGTTAAAATGAAATTCCATGCAAAGCAGCTCCGTCACTGCGCCAGCTTGCACTTTCCTTTCTGAAGAGCTCTTGGAGGCTCAGTTCAGGGGAGGTGAGCTGCTCCATTCACTGGAGGTTAAAAGCAGAAGGAGCCTCTCTGCTTTAACCCTTTAAAGGGGGACATTTTGCAGTGCTCACTCTCACTTTGAAGCTTGCTTGCTTCTGAATGTCATGACTGTTTACATCCACTGTAGGTGCATTGTGCCCTGAACTCTGGATTTCCACACTCCACTGACAGACTGATGAGGTTCAGTGGGACCACACTCTGCACATTTCATGGATCTCACACATCGTCTTTGACTTCCTACTGTGGTTTACTGAGGCCGCTCCTCTATGGCTAATGGAACAGGC
>VWZT01003499.1:249450-277507 GCA_013397055.1 Pachycephala philippinensis | reverse complement strand
TTGGCACCGCCGCAAGCAACATAATAATATCTCACTTTTTGAAGAGAAAAACAAAGTGATAATTCTTTTTCTGACCTTGCCTAACAGAATCCCCAAATAATGATACAGCAGCTCATAAACATTTCTCCCAGGGTCTATAACACTTAATACCTTCAATTATTGAAGAAAGCCATTTTCAACTTTCACGTCGATTTAAGGCAGGGAGGGCAGGGAGTAAATCATAGAATATCTAAACTCACAATACCATAGGAAAATCTAAGTTAAAATAAGTATTCAAGTAAGTTAACTGTAACTCTATTCAGATAAAAAGACATCTCCATTTTATTTTTTTCACAATTATATCAAATTTCAAAACATTTTCTCCCTGAGAATCTTTCAGAGGAAGTCACTCTAGAGGAAAGAAAAAAAGTTTACCTGAAATGGTAGGAAATAGAAGAAACAAAAGCAATTTGTTCAGAATTTATGTGTAACACATTCTTGAACCTCTGCCTTTATCAGTGTATCTCCTCTTCTCAAAGTAAACTTCTAAACACCACTTTTTGAAAGCCTTAAAGGCAACTATGAAGGACTTAGGACTGTTGGTTCAATGGCCCCACACCGACCTTTCTACCTTCTTCAGCTAAACTCAGAGTTCAGACACAAGATCATCAAAATCATTTGTATTGTAGAAGTAGGACTGCTCAATACAACTAATCAGTAATTTTCTTCATATACTATATATGTATTAAAAAATATGATTTATAAAGCAAAGACATCCCAGAAATTCCTTTAACTTATCAGGTATATTTTGAACTTCCTCATGCACTAATTAACATTCAAATCATTGCCAAAATATCTGCAGCTTAACAAATTGGCACTAATACTGAACTCATTTAATTGAAAAGAAAGTGCACTTCATTTCTGTTTTCAAAGCATCAGTTTGTCACTTTTTGTTATAATATTTAATATTTCAAATAAATTCACAAAACTAAAAAATCCAGCTTCTTTGCTGACAGTCATTTCACCCAATCAAAATGCTGAACGTAATAATTACTTAATTGCCACTTGAACATAATAATTACTTTTTAATTGAATGAGGATGCAAAATATCTATTACTAATACTTTATGAAAATGAAATACTTGTTTGTTTCCACTTCAAGAGACTTGCATTACTTCGAATACAAGGTTAAAAAATTGTTCAGCTGAAAGATAGCTTTTTTTTTTTTAAAAAAAAATTTCTTTGGGCCTATTGAATCTTTTAAAGAGAAGTTTGGCATTAATCCCATAGCCCAATGGCTTCTAAACAAAAAATGATTTCTGCTTTCCCAGTCCTAAATTCCCACTGCTGTCATTGTGTAATATCTGCTTTAGTATTAATTTATCAAGTTTTGTTTCTGAATAAGACAGTTAATCAATAGAGCTGACAAAACTAAGCTGCTGATAACTTCTCTATTAGTAAGCATTCTCATACTGAGTATCACCACTGCAGCCACCATGTAATTCACCACAAATCACAAAGAGCAGCATTGCAACAATCCACAGTGGATATTTAATTCTACATGGTATTTCTCTAATGCTGGGACACACCACTATTTTTAATTAATTGCATAAGCGGTGATCTGTGGCTGTGTTATGCTCATTTTGCCAAGTCAGGAATAAGGCATGGGGGCAGATTCACCAAGGCAGATCTGTGCCACTCTCACTGTTGATCTCCAGATTATAAAACCAATCAATATAGTGCCACTGTATCACTGGGGTTTTTTTGTCTCCAACTCTCACTATTGCCAATAAATCCAGTTGTGGAATGATACAAAGGGTAACTTATGTGAGTAGTGTCCTGCTTAATGTCAGCCTTAGGAACGAATTACTATGCTTTGTATTTGATAAAAGGCATATCCATCTCAGAGAGGTGACATTTATTTATTCGAATATATTTCAGCAGCAAAACAGTCTCTACTTCACTAAGGATTAGTAGCTAAAGATATAATCAAAGTGACATACACAACTGGGGGGAGAAGGGAAAATCCATTTGATTGTACTCATGGCTGACACTGAGTTAAAAGGAAAAAAACTCTCCAAGTACATCTTTTCATAATTATTGTCAGTACTTCATAGCACTTATTTCAAAGCTGTTAGAAATCTAAGGCAAACAAAAAAACCCCTCACTACTGACTGTTCCTGGAATACAGTACACATGAAACTGAAAACCAGACACTGGGACTGGATTTTTTTAAAATATTTTTTTTAAAAGGTTTTTGTTTTAAATCAATTAGCAGAAGCACAATCAGAGGACCCTACCTAGTTTTGCATTGTCTTTTTAAAAGCTATTATTGCTGATATTAAGTTTTACTTCAAATTCTTAATTCCTCTCCCCTCTCAGAGAGGGGAAAAATTTCCATAAAGCTTTTCCTTAGGACTGCTAGATCTTATACAATTGCAAGAAGGTTTAACTATTACTATTTCAAATATGCACCAAGGCAATTTATTATCTAGAAAGAAGCATTCTCCAAAACAATTTGGCACTTTTCCTATCTAGTCAATGTTTGAGTAAATATTCATCAGCTACAATGCCTCTGGTGAACCACTGGGCTGTCATCTCATATTTGATCAGAACAGCCTAATTCAGTTTTGTATTTCCAGAGATTACCATTAAAAGCATACATTCCAAATATTATTACTGGAATCTAAGCCACCAATATATTTTCTAGGACAGTAAGAATTCATGTTTGTTTCAGCTGTAAGGAAATACCTGAAGGCCATCAACCCACACTCCCCTACCCCCATTCCAAGAGAAACCCACTTCCTTAAACCTCTAAGAATAGTTGAAAAAAACCCCCAAAAATTGTTACTCCTCTGTTCTTAAAGGCTTCCAGGGGTTGATTCCTTACCTAAGCCTGCTTTGATGCCTAAAAATATCCCTAACAGTTGCTAAAGGTTGTTATTTATTTTTCCAGCTCCTTATAGACAGAGACAGTTCCCTCCATGTGGTAGCATCTTACAGCAGTTACCTGCATATAGAGATTGCTTCCTCTGGAAAACTACTTAATTTATCTGTTTGCTTGCCTCCATTGTGAGGCTCTGTGAATATTTTATCTTCTGCAAAACACATCAGGATTGTTTAGTCATCTGATCTTATTGTGCTGCATAGGGTTTATTTTTATTGATGGCCTTTTTTTGCCCCAATAATACTTGCAAGTGTAAAGTTTATTTTGATTAGGCATTGGCAGAGATTCATCCTTCAAGTCTCTCAGAGTTTCTGGGCAAACAGTGGAACTTAATGTCACATCAATTGTGCTAAATCAATGATGAGATAATACCAATGTACTGTTTCTGAAAACCAGTTAATCTTCAGACAGAAAATACAAAGCAAAAAGACCAAGGCAACCCACAATGTAAGAGACTGGAGCATAAAGGACTAAACACATAACTGTATTTCAGGGACAATAACTTTATCAAAAGGAAAACCTTACTCAAATTAAATTGTAATGAAATAAATGGAAATAGTAACTCAAGAATTAAATTACCCTTTTAAATATTTATAGAAACTTTCCTCTTCACAAAGAATTTCACGAGGTATATGTTTACATCTCCCATGCACCTGATCTTCAAATTCTTAGAAGTCTTACAAATAACTTTGTCACCATCTTTCAGCCCCAAACTGATGCTTGATTATCTGCTGAGCAATCTGCTCCTATTTCAGTGCACCAAGGTATTTTGACTACTTTGCTACAAAAAACAACTTAATGGCACAGTGACATCCCAAGATTCCAGCTCATGCATATTAACTTGCTTACTTAACCATCTTCTAATTCCTGACCTCAAAATTACTTTGAAGAACCGCAGTGGGAAGAAGTGCAATTCTAATATTGCTTTATTCAAATACTTTTTAACATCTGAATGAAATTCAGCTGATTCATCAAGTCAAAGTTGCTGACTGTATGTGGCATTAGTTATTCAGTTTTAAACTCAGAAATAAGTTTATCCCACTGACTAGGCAATTAAGCACACACTGAAGGATAACAGTTCACAGAAGGAGTTATCTTGAGGCTATTGCAACCTCTACCTGCAAGGCAAAACCGGGCTATTTAACTAGTCTGATCATTGTGTTTGATGGGAGACCAGGATTCATCCAGCCTGCCTCCTTCAGTGAGCTAACATTCAGCAGAAGGAAGGAAAAGATCAAACCAATGACAGAACTGGATGCAGAAACTAAAAGCATGTGAATCAGATAAAGTACTCTTCCCACAACACCCCAGTATAAACAGATTCCCCCCACCACCACTCTTTTCACACAGGCACAGTCTATGAAATATCATAAACACAAGAGAATTCAGTAAAAAAGAAATAGGACTTGGTCCCCAAAAGAGCAGGAAAAAACCAGCTCAAAATGAACTGATGAAGCTACATTTTAGACGGGGTTTGACTCATGTTTACACTAAACGAGTTTGGCTGTGCCATAAAAGCACAGAAGTGATATTTTTCAGCACACTGCCTGAGAACAAGCAGCATTTCCAAAAGGCCTACACAGAAATGAAACAGGAAGTCTGTGACTCTTCAGTTTCTCATAGTTCACTGTACACACTAAAGACATAATTGCTGGGTTTATCAGAAGTTATCAACAATAGTTTTACACTAGAGTCAAGCCTGGAAGACTGGGTAAAAATTAATGATACCTGAATTGCCAAGCATTGATGTGAGATAGTGGTTTGCACAGTTTAACAGAAACAGTAAGAAAGCAAATACTTGTTCTGTTTACGTGGTCGATAATGGTACCAAGTGATCATATTAATTTCCCTTAATTATTACATCTAATGAAAAAATCCATGTTGAGGAAGTGGTATCATCAGTAGAATTTACAAGATTTTTTCTAGGAAAAAATGTTCTTAACACAATTTATATTAAATATTAATGAAGTACTGATCTTCCTCAGTATCAAAAAGTATTTAGAAAAAGATGTCTGATGTTATGGTATCTGGATTAATATGCAACACCTGTAAGAAGGCCAAACTACAAGCATTCCTCATCTAAAGAAAGTCTCACAATCTCATCCTCTTTCTGTTTCAGAATAAGAAACCCTGAGGTGAGGGAACCATGTATATTTAAAAACCAATGGAAGGAATTGTCTTAACTATCAGAAACTTGGCAGTCACATCCTCAGGTCCTGCTTACATGAACTAGAATTCTTATGCTAAATTCTCCTTGACACTGAGAAAATCTTTTAAATTACAGTGACACATCAGTAGATTTAAGAGTAGTTCTTACCTTCTGAATAGCCCTGGCCCATCTTGCTTTTGCAAAATTACCTCCATTACCTTGGTCTGTATTTCTCCTGGAGAAAAGGAGTGGGAAAAAAAGAAGTACTCAGAACAGAAAAGTATGAAAAGAAATAATTAAAAGAAATTTGATAAATCTATGGACAAGTGGATTAAAGCCAGAGAGATCCATCACTGACTCACAATATCACCTTTGGATTACGGGGGGTTCTGTTAAAGCTAAGCGTTTACTGGCTTGAAAAGACACGATCCCTGTTCCTCATAATATCAAGGTATAAAAGAACATTAGCAAAGGAATACATTTCCCAGTTTTAGTGGCTCATAAATCAGGATTACAAAGTCTTTAACATCAAATGGCAAAAGGAGAGGCAGACAACAACAATAAAATCCAAACCACCAAGGAAGGGAAAAAAAGGAAACCTTTGAACTTCCTTAGTAAAGGCATATCCTCATGAGACTGAGACACTGTCACCAAGTCTTAGCCAACTGCACTGAAGGAGTTACTGAGAAGCCACATTACATAAAAACAACACCCCTCCCCCTCAAAAAAGTACCAGCAAACAAAAACTAACACTCCAAGCAATCTTTGAAACAGAATCTGTTGCATATTTGGTTGCCCTCACACTGAAGTTGCACACGTGCACAGGCCAGTTATAATTAGGGCTCATTACTCAGCTATTCACCACACCTGTGAAGAATGTCGGTTTAAACTGAAAAATGCTAGTTCTGTTCGTGGCTGTTAAACACAGGTGAAAATAATTAATGTAGACTCCATCACACTTGCAAGATTCTAAGTGATTCAAAAGACACTGCCTTGTACAATACCAGTTGAGTTGCAAAATAAAAAGTATACAGTAAAATTCTACATATATAATTTACAGAGGACAATAGAAGCCTGTTTACTAAGTGAAGTTTTTGAAGGGTATTTATATTATACTTCAGTGCCATCCCTTGGTCTACACATTACTATTTAATTATCTTGGACTTTTGGAACAGTGCTCTTCTATTTGAGGAGAAAAACGTTCCGTCTGATACACACAGCTGAGTGCACATGATGCAAACTAAGTATGAAGAGGCTTGTCTTCCCTTGCCCTCATCTCTGAGACTGCACGTGTGCAGGTTCAGCCTTTTTTCTGTTCACAACTGGTGTTGTGTTTTAAGGTAAATCAACCAAGTGATACTAGTAATTGATCCACCTCACCCTGTAGTTGTTAACTAGACTAGAAATACTGGGTGATAATTAACCTTAGGAATTATCAGGGTAATTAACCTCAAGGTCAGACACAGATCGGGTTGTCACTGTTGATTCAGAGGGAAGAGAGAAGCAGCTTTCTCTACCTTAAATAAAAGTAAGTAGGTAAAAGAGTATTCTTAAGTTTTGAGGCATAATGTACAGAGGGAGACAAAACCTGGTTTAACTGGTTTGCAGTACTTTTAGGAAGTCATCAATCTGTGATCAGACTGCTGAGCAGAGCAGTCAGACATGGCAGCTGAATACACTTGTGCCACTTAGAAACTCAGCACAGGCAGACACAGCAAGGAGCTGCTTTCTACCTGTCCCCTTCCTGCTGACACAGTGATGGGTCCAGTGGGACAAATGGTTGTTAATTTTCTATTCAGATCTAGTAAAACGAATCAGTTATCTGGCAGAAAACACTTCATCAATATTGAACAAAGCCTCTGATGACATGATTCCCAGGAAATCTGGGTAACAAAGACCAGCAGATACCGCTGGGAATGATCAGTCCTGCTAACTGACCCGTGCACAAGGAACACATGTGCAAGGCAAATGCAGTACTATAACTTTTTGAAACAAAGAATATAAACAACAGCAGATTATGGAACTTCACATAAGCATTAGGCCAGAAAATAAGGGAATCATATCTGATAATTAGAAGAGCATTAATTGCCAGTGGTTGAACAACAAAAAGCTTGAAAACAAATGACAAATGTCGTAAGAGGGCCTGAAAATCACAGTGATTCACCACCCCTGCAACATAATGCCCAGCTGTGGTCTCTGATGCAGTGCAGACCACAAGAACAAGAGGAGGGAAACTGCAAGAGACACCTCAGGAGAAGTGTAGTAATATTCAGATCTGCTGAGCTCAACAAGGAGCCCAGGTAGAAGTTTTGAGGTACCATGCATCAAACTCAGCAGGCTTTCACATCTCTTAGCCAGAAGGCTCAAAATATTCAATCTTGTTGCAGTGATTTACCAACAGAGGACATGTACAAAAGAATGCACAAGCCAGATAAACATGAGGGCTCTTCAATCTGGTTTATCAAAAGCTAAAGATTTTTAAGAGAAAACAAAAGCTACATTAATGCTTTTATTTAATAGATGTTTTCCCTCTTAATTTTGCTGGCCAAATACATTAAAATTGCTCTAGCATTGCAATGATGATTTGCATTTTCATGGCACCTCCTGTAAAATTAATCTCACTACAGACTTCATTGTAATGCAGTTAATTATATAGCAGTTGCAGTGTGGCCACATACAGACAAAAAATGACATCCTCTGAATGCTTATTTGTTTGTAATAGGCAATCCTGAACATCTGCATTCATTTCTAAGTATTCATCAGTAATGTCAATTTTGTCAGCTTTGAATGTAACTGGAAACAAACTGCAGAAGAAAAATTGAAATAATTACACTCTATTATGACATTTTTTATTTGGCAATTTCCACTCCCCACTGGCAACAGTCAGGCTGAAACCAACATCATGTGCTTAAATCAATCTCCAGTGGACATATCAAGCAGACCTACTTGGATAGTACACTACCACAAAACTGTTGGTTTTTTTTCCTTTAAATGTGCTTTTCAGAATATTCCAGTAATGCTCATCCTTGTACAAATATAAGGCTGATGACAATTTTGAGTTTTATTCTGCATTCTTTTATAGTTCAGGAGAGGGATAGAAAAGAATAAAGAAAGATAAATAACAGCTTCTCTGTCGTTTAGAATACCAAAAACGGTACTTTCAAGGTTCTCACTTCCAGTGCTGTAACTTTTGAAACATGCACAATTTAACGTGCATTGGAAGTAAACTTGTAACATATCCCAACCTTTTTTGTGAGGATTTACACACTTGTTACTCATTTGGACTGCAGCAGCACAAGTTCTTTCGGAGTGCCTCTGTTGGTGCAGCTGCTGCCAGAGTGGTGCAGCCAGGCCAAAGCAACATTAGCAATATTGGCTGCACCTGGGCTACAGAAACCTGTCCTTGTTACAGCACCGGTGATGGGCTGAGGCTGATGGCACTGGAATAGTTTTCAGCTGAAAACAAGGTGCTTTACACCATTGGCTTTCAAGCCAACGCATGTACTTGGTAGAAGGAAACACTATTCTTACTGGAAAATATGTCTGGGATGTGGAACTATAGAAATGGTATCCCATCAAGGATTATTGAACTATAAAGCTATAATTCAATTTCAAATTTTTCATAGGCCTCAATTATACAGTGTAGATAAAAGAATCATTATAACATTAAAAAGCTGTGCAATAAGCAGCAGTTTAGTAAAACACTAAGAACTATAGGCAGTACTTGTCCATCTCAGCTATAATCACATTTAAAGGAAATTAACGATGTGGTAAAATTGCAAAGGAAAATTAGGTAATCTAGGCTTTCCACAGTTAACTATGCAACAGTAAGACTTACTTTTTTAAAGCCTTGCATAGATTAATAAAATTTACCATTACCCAACTGCCTCACATATATATTTTTTTTTGTTAGTGGCAAAAGAAGGTGGACTTTCCTCCAAGATACTTTTCTGGTAGCACTAAATCTATACCCCTACACAGGTTCCCTTTTACAGATCTTCAAGTTGCTCTTGAAAATTTAGTTTTCAAACACCAGAGCAGAGAAAAAAACTTACTTATAGGTCAGCACCCAGTTACTCATCCCTACAATAAAATTTTAGTTTTGAATCTGAGTATAAGTTTTTCTTTTCCATTTGCTGTCTTATTGTATAAAATAGTACGTTTCAGTAGCTATATTATCATCTTCAATCATATGTTTATATTACTGCTGGCTTTCACTTCAAATAGTTTACACTTACGAGTTCCTGGTGATTTTTAAAACTAAAATTGCAAGTTCCCAGTTTCTTTGGGACAAGGTATTAAGTCTCATCAGCCTGTATTTGGAGAACAACATTACTGCAGTAATGAAATAACAGTTTCTGATTTCTTTGAGATCACCTTAAGTGCCTAAAACACATAGTACAGCAATAACATCTGTTTTCTAGCCATTCTGATTCAAAAATTTAGGAATGCATGAACAGAAACTAAAATATGCTTACATATCTGCTTTAGTAAAGTTCAGTTTTTCCTCAAGCACTCTTTTACAGGTTACTTACGTAATCATTAAGAACTTGAGTCTTATATAAGACCTACACGTTTGACTCACCTGTAGAGCAAATGAATAAAGTTTGAAGGCATTCATTTATCCTCAGAACTCCTATTTTTTTCAAGTTTTTCCTCCAGTTCTTCATAAGATTTTCATACACATAATTCACACTGATGTTGAGCTTCATGTCTTCCTGAAGAAAGAGCTCTGTCCCTGCTTGGTTTTAGAAATACCCCCGAGCCAAGTCTGCACAGCTGCTACAGATAACCCATTAATTAATTACTGCACCTGACCACCCCTCCCCTTCCTGGGCACAATTAACTCTTTGGTGCAAGGAAAGTACCTCCCTCTCCCTTGTGTCTTCTCACTCCTCACGAGTCCAAAGTCTGATCACAGTGTGACTGATTTATGGGATGTTGCTGTCTCTGTTAAGACTGATTCAGAGAATCAGGGCTTAACAATTAGGTTCCAGTGATGTTGTTTTAGTGTTCTGACTTAAAATAGGACAACGAAAAAGATTTTTTTTCTCATCACAGATACAGAAATAGCAAACTCTTCTGTGTAGCTGAGAATGAGTACTAGAAAAAAGAAATAATAACTACTTAAACTTGTGTATTTAGCCCACTTCAAAAGTTTAGACTTCAAAATATGTAGAGGCATTTAGGATTCAACACTGTGTGATTTTCTTATTATTTGATGAACTATTATTCTCAAACATTAATATGTCCCTTTCTTGAAAGGTTTGGTTTGCAAGATTGTGTGGCATCTTGTTTTCATTATGTTGGAGGAATTTATTCAATTATATTAAACCTTGTTCTAAAGAACCATCACAACTGCAGGTGCCAAAGGGTGTGCGAACAGAGTTATCCAGTAATCCATACCTAAACTATTTAAATTGCAATTCTTACCACTCAGAGCCATGAAGTAATTGTAAACTGCCATTCAGATCTACCAAAACCACAGCTTGTGATATTGATCTTGTACACTTAATACAGTGCTGGTAAGTAATAGCTGATATTTCCCCCTACATTGAACAGCAGCTTTGAAGAAAGATTCTATTTTTTAAGGCTTGCCAAGACAGTAAAATCACAGTTTTACAAAGTAACTTCAAGCTTTTCTGATGATGGGTATAAAGATATTTCAAGGCAATATTGCTACCTGAGAAACCCCCACAAGATACATTATCTCCTCAGTGCTGCAGTAGCTACATCAATTATTTCCAAACTGCACAATGTTTGTCTGAACAAAAGAAAATGCAATCAGGACTGAAGCTGATTGACAAGACCAAAGGCTATGGCAGGAGACAGGTGACACAAGGAAACACGTGTTGATGTGAATAAGACATTATCAAGACATTGTTCTACTGTCCAGTGAAGTTGCAGCTTTTAATCAATCTTGAATCTGTCAAAGTGTCATCTTGGATTGTTCCCAGAAAGCAAACAATGTCTATCTGACACTTAGGGAAACTTAACGAATTTCTCCAGATTTTTTGCTGGGGTTTGCCACTATGCAGCTCTTTGTTAGTCCCCAGTTTCTCACCTATTCAATGCCATATCATTAAAACTTTACTTTTTTTTCTAATACACCCAACTCAAAAAATAACAATGTGGGTATTTTTTTCCCCAAATATATACTTGAAAGAAATATTTCTTCAATCCACTAAACTCAGTTTTCTCTCACAGAATCTCTCTATCCATAACCAGTGCCTAATTTTTCATTTTTATTAAAAAGCCATCAAAATCAGTATTATAAAAGTATTTGATTGAGTATGCATGCAATAAACAAACAAAATAAATTGCTATGCAAGTATAGTAAACTAATTCCAGTGAAGTTTACCCTGAATCTGAGTATAATGGTATTTTCAGGGTAGCAGCTTAAGGATGAAACATGCCACAGCACTAGGAGCCCAATCAAACTTTCCATAAACATTTGCTGCTCTTCCCAGGGCAACTCTGTTTTCTCCCATTGTGTAGCTCTTTATGTAGAGTTCTCACACCCCACCTGAAACAGCTGCTGGTTTTAGAGATCAAGTCATACAGAGGAAGGGAATTTCTCTTCAGAAGAACTGATACCTGGTGACTACTTTAGCTTTTCTGTAAATGAACAACTTTTCTAGTAGTTTCAAGGGAATACTTGCACAGAGATTCAACCTTTTCAATCTTTTACACACAGCTGTAAGTATTAATTAGATAAACTAGTTCCCAGAAGCCAACAAGGTTACCTAAAAAATTTACTATTATGTAAAGTCTAAGTAAAATGTGTTAACCTTTACAGCAAGTAAACCTTTTGGGAGCCAAAGATAAAATAACTGCTTAACAGTAATAGAGTTAATATAGTTACGAGATATCAGAAACCTCTAAGACGGCATAGAACTTAATTAACCTAGGGAAGAGAAAAAATTTCAAAAGCCTTTCCAATTCCTTTCAAACCTAAAGAATTTATCATGAATGATTTTATGTTACACAGAATCTCAGGGAAAGTCATAATGATTTCTTATTTATTATGAAAAGTTGTCACCATAACAAACAACGTAAAACGATGAATATTAATAAGGGAGTCAATTAAAGCTCAGTATCAGTTCACATCAGGATGCAAAACAATCATCAGAACACTCCAAATAACCACAAACAAAACAGACACTTGTGAAAAGATTTAAGGAAAAGAAACCCATGACATCTGACTACTGGGAGAAGCAAAAGAGTACAGACTGGTGGGGATAGATACTGGAAGCAGCCAAGAGTAATCTCTGCTATGTGAAAAGATATTTGCATTTTATTTTAATGTGTAATCTATTTTATAATAGGGTTTTTTACAAAAAATTTTTAAATGATCCTACTGAGAACTTCAGGACGTGAAGTAAAGCATTTAACTTCAAGCTAATCAAACAAAATTAACTTACCAAAATCTGTTTGGGATAACTTTAGGAAAGAAAATGTACATCAACATGTCATATCAGCTCATCGTCATTTCTTCTGAACTGCAAACTGCCTTGCAAAGTACATCTGTTTGGTTCATTATTACACTTCTTAATAATTTTATACACAATTCATTCGGGTTTTTTTCCTGACACAATCTTCAATTCCCTAAAAGTTTCTCAATTATCTCAGTGTCCTTTATCTCAATCTCTTTCATGTACAATATCTTCTCTATGTATTAACTGCTAATTTATCTTCTTTTCCATTTTTTAGTTTGAAAAATTAAAATATATGAATAAAATTTATTTATTTACAGTTCTATAGAGAAAACAAGTATCATAGGACAGATTAATATTCTTTTTAAAAGAAAGATCCTTGTCCCTGTTGCTGTACTTCCTTAGGTTTTGGGGTTAGCTGGTTGTTTTTTAAAAGAAAAGAAATATTTGTTCCACTTTGCTTTTTTTGGAAATGCCCTTAATCGATTTTATGCTGCTCACTAGAGTTTATGATTGACAGGCATACCTGTACATTTCTGGCTATTCTGGATATACAGCAACATTATTTCTACCTCAGTGGTACCACAGAGATTAACCATGAAATCATTATTCCTGCAAGTAGTAGCATTCAGCACTGGCCACTAACAATGCATAAAGAGTGAACCAACTGATTTATTCTACATGTACTATGGAGAAGAACATAAATAAATACTTGATTGCAAATTTTGAAATTTCACAGTGATTCGTTCATTATTTACATTATTTGGAGAACAACTCAGATGATTATTGGGTTTGGGGTTTTTTTACCAGTATTCTCCCCTTCTCTGTCTGTCTGTCTGTTTTTGCTGGGTTTTTTTAAGCCTCTAGGAGAAAATATATTGCTCTAACAAGAGGTCACTTGATCATTTACCACATCCTTCAAATTCTGATTTAGTGAGTTTTTGCTTTATGGAAAAAGTTAATCAGTTACACTTAATTAGTCATCAGTCTACACCTAAAGTCAGCAGCCATAAACACCACTTATGTATATGACCAAAGAATTGGTAAATAAATATCAGTGGAAAGAAAAACTTTCTGTTCACATTAATACTTATATATTTACAGGACAATTAAGTCTGGTGTTTAATACAGCTATTCAAAACAAATGGTCTCATCTACTTCCCTGCCTTCTCAGATTTTCAGTACAAATGCAGTTATTTGGAATAAATACACATCTCTATTCATAATTAGGCTTTAAAAAAATGACCATCTTTCTGCTCAGAATCTTTGAAAATACCTATTATTCAATAAAAGAACTTTTAATTTAAAAATAGTGTGTTGTAGTTCAGTGCTGACCCTCAATTTAGTACTGTAAAAGCTCCTTTGATTTCAATAAAATTATTTGGTACAGCGATAAAGGAAAGAACTCCATAGTCAAATTGGGTTAACTTCTTTCAGTTTGGCTTAAGCTGCTCAGAGGCTCAGCTCTCTGTGGCAAATGACACGTCAGCACAGATGATATGCTAATGACTGGACATGTGCTTAGGAAAGTACAGAGAAACAGCTCTTGAACGCTGCCACTGCTGACAGCTCTCACCCTCAGGAAGCACTTGTACTTCTCTGTAAATACCCTGCAAGGACTGACTCGGAAATGTGAACAGGCTGAGGCTGACAGGCACCCAAGCGATGCTGTGGCACCTTGGCCACGTGCAGTCTCTCACCAACTGCATCCTGAGCTTGGCTTTTTGGCAGACTGGTTTATTTCCTAATTTTGTGTTGAAGTTGCATGCACCAGGACCCTGCTTTTTTAGAGTACATGAAAAGGTCATTTAAGTGCATCAAGATGTTATTGCCTCAGAGAATACATAACTTAATAATGTAATAGTTTTTATCATATTTTCTCTTGTGTTTGAGCTAATTTTCTAGTACCACTGCTGTTAGACATGATTTAAACATGAGCCAAGCGCCTGACACACCAAATATTCTTGCTGCCTTTTCCCAGAGCCTGTTCTACCCCTCATCAAGACAGAACACCTTTTGGAGTGTCCGCTGCTCCCAGCCATAGATAAAGGACAAGGTGAATGAAATGTAATATAGTCTGTGACGGCTGATACCAAAGCCAAAATGAACAGTAGAGGGAACCATTTTTTTCCCCAGTTTGCCTTTCAAAAGAAGGGAGCAAAAGTGATTAATCCAACACATAAAAGTTCTCTCTGCTCAGAGACCGCTGCTGAGTGGTGTTCTTACAGGCTGAATGGGCTCCCTCCTGAGCATTCAGGAGCCTCCACTCAGCAGAAGGTGATGGTAGAGAAATAATACAGTTGTTGCCACCTTATTCCTTGCCCCTTCCACCATTATGCATCCTCATTTCCCACACTCAGGTAAGCAGAAAGACAGCAATTGTCCCTCCCTTTTTTTTTTCCCCCCACTGTATTCTTGCTTGTTCAAAACAAACAGATAGAAAATATTCATTCTCTTCCGGAAAACTTCCAGAAATGGAGGCAGCCTGTCTAGATAAATATATTAGCTTCAAAAATGGAATCAAAAGTCTTTCCTGCTTTCCAGATGAAATCAAATAGTTACAACACCCAAATCGTGTCAGGAGTTGCTTCCCTTTCTTTCTTAAGCTTTCAGAAAGTCACTATGGAATAGCTGGACCCTATGCAGACACATGCCCAGGGGTGAGAACAGGACAGGTGCACATGTAGTTGCCATAAAAGAACATAGAAAACCTAATAAATACCTGGATTTTCTTTATAAATTTAAGAAATTTTCAGTCAAATTCTTGCTTAAAATAATTTTATATGTACCATGCTGACATTCAGACATTAAAAAAAAATCAAAAATCAACAAATGATATCACACATGTCTGATAAAATACCTTAGTTTGCTTTCTTGTCTGCTGAGCCCACTTTCCATGGATGACTGACTATCATTTGTATCTTGATGTAAATGTCTTGTACGTTGGAGGGGTGTCCCTCTGTGCCAAGCTCTGCAATCTAAATCTGTGTCGGTATCTGTAGAGAAGGAAAAAGCTGCTGGAAATCTTTCAGTCCATTTTACTTCTAAAGAGGAAGTACACATAAAACTATTTAACTTAATTCATTAGATCTGTCCAGGGAATTATCAAATCAATTGCAAACACTATAATGATTAAATCACTTATTACAAGAACAGCAGAAAGAGTTCCAAGATGATCTTCTGATTGTTACTCAAAAAACTTTGAGAGGCCTAATCCAGTTACCTTCTTGTTATACAAAGTTCATTTTACAGTTTAAAAAATTACCTATTGCTGGTTTGGGAAGAAAATTGATCTTTCAAATTTTCCAGTTCAACTTGCCATGCATTTCTTATGGGTCCATGTAGAGCATTCTGAGATCTGGGGGGTTTTGTTTGACTGGATTTCGGTTTTGTGGGGGTTTTTGTGCGTGTGCTTTATGTAAGGAATCAGGCTCTNTTCCTGAAGAACATTTTGCTCTATAAATCATCCTGTTAGCTTTAGTGAGAGAGTGGGTTCATGATCTGACCCTGATTGTGAGGAAGTTTTCTTCCATGATGATAAGAATTTGTGTGCCCATCTCTTTTTTCCATTTTTAAAGTTTTGGTTACATATCGGGAATGATGCTTTGATTTATTTTCCATCACACTCTTTACCAACACAAGGTAAGCTGCCAAAAATTTATGTAACATCTTTTGCTCAAAGTGAATGCAACACTCTTGTGAGACATGCAGAAGATAAAGGTAACACTTGGGAAAAGAAGATCTGCTTTTCCTACTGCATATGTTAATGCTAACTTTTAGGTGAATTATCACACAACTAAAGTGGTCTGTACTTAGAATTCTATATTTGATGCATGAGTTTTCCCAATCAGTCTATTATGATTTTTCAGGACCTTGGTTTATGCTGATCAAACTCGTGTCAGAACAATTAATTTTCTCATTTCCTAATCCCTTGGTGTATCAGTGCATTAGTATGGTGACTAATGCAGAAACAGGGATTAATCTCATCATTGCTACTTTGTTCTTGTTACTTCATTTGCTAATTAATGCATATGAAAAATGTGATAATGAGTCCAATTTCAACCAAGCCTAAGACATGAATTCTGCATGGTATTTTCCGGAATTATTAATGAGGGGAAAGTTCTGTTGACTTTCAGTAGGCTACTTGGCAAAATGACATCTTAGCTCCCAAGACACACAAATGATTTCCCAAATTACCGCTATTACCAATTACTTCAGTAAAACTATCTTTAATTTCTTTAGCTTATACTCTTCACATAAGGTATAATAATGTTAAGGAGGAAGCTACCCATCTGTAATGCTGAATTCAAGGAAAAAATAAGATATACCATTTAAATTTTCTTCTGTCATCTCTTACAAAGACAGACCTAATAAATTTGAAGGAAAATTATCATATTTCATAAACCCCTGATTACCCTTTAAAAAACTTGACTTTTAGAAACATTAAAAATGTTTGCAATCCAACTGTAGTGTTTATCTATATTCAGTATTTTATTACTGTGACTTTGCTTTCAGAATTTTAAATATAGTGGGTCCTCATTTTACTTAGCAGCCTTTTAATGGAGCTTGGTCTAGCTGTCAATGGTGAAATGGCAACTTTATTGCTACCACAACTGCTATTAGATGATACTTCTAGAAAAGGCACTGAACTACTGATGAGAACACATTTCCATGTTACTACATGCAGGATTTCAAGTCCAGAAGAAGTCATTCTATTAAAGCAGCGTGGAAGGATTTTGTATTTCTGCCCATTATCTGGCATTCTCAAACTAACATCTTTCAGGAATTGTCAAAAGTAACTGCACTCTTCTGCCTCTCCAGTGTAATTTGTCATAATAAAGCGGCTGTACTGATTCCAGTAGCCAAGGACAGAGTCTCAGGTGCTCACAGCTGAGCTGAGCCATTCAATAGGATAAGCAATGAAAATGCCCTCGTCAAGCCGCAGGCAGATGATAAACCTGGCTTTCTCAATCACTGAGACACAACGCTTTTTATGCCTTTCCTCAATGCAGAAGTGTAAGAGTGACCTCTACAGGATTTCCACAGTGACTACAGTCCCAGGGACTGACTGGAACATTTTCAAATGTGTTTGTTTGAAAACAGAATACAAGCTTCGACATACAAACCAACACTCTTCAAGTAGCAGCCTGAAATCACCAACAATCTGAACTTACATCTTATAAACACACAATTAGAGTTCCTATACCACATTTACACCTGGTTTCTAGATATGAGAACTACATAAGGACACACTTAAAACATTCTGCTAATTCAACATACCAGAAAACCAAAGCAAACAAAAACCAGCATGCAACTAGGGCAGACGTTATCTTTTCAAATTTTATTGGCCAAGTAGTAAAGAAGAAGCAGCTTTTGTTAAAAAAAAAAGTAGGCCCTGTAGTAACTTACAAGAAACTAAAATAGTCCACAGTCAGTCTGTGAAAAGATATGCATTCCGCTTCACGTAGTAACAGGAGTGTCATGCAGACTACACCCAAACACAATTTACCAAGGTAATCAAAGACAATGCATTTTTAAAAGAACGTTAGACAGCCAAAGAGCATATTTTTGGTATAACTTCTAGTCCTCTTTTCAAATAGTTTCTTATTCACACTTCAGGGTTTTTTTACTTTATTTGTGTATAGATTTTAGGATGAATCTTTTTAGATACAGTTCATTAGACTATTTAAAGAGTAAAAAGTTAAGATAAATTATGTTTGTGAACTTATTTGAGATAGACCATGTAACACAGATTGATTGATAATCTCAGTAAAGTCAATCTCTTTGTATTATATATGGAAATAATGAGTGGTGATGTATTATTTGAAGTTCAGTTCCCATTTCTAACTTCATATACGCTACATTCATGTACATATAAATAGTCTCCATCTTCATATGCACTAAAAATAAAGGCAGACAACCTTTACTAGGAAGGTAAAAAATGCTGTGAAGGCCTGGATTTTACTAAAACTTACACTGTGCAAACAGCTGGTCAAAGCTGTAACACACAGGCTCTAGTACTGACCCTTAAGGAGGTACTTCCTTCTTTAGCTCTGCAATCCACACGTGGATGGACATTAACTACTGAAACTGCTCATCCAGCTCCTTGTGGGATGTGATTCTTGCTTACCAGTAACAATTACCAGCATCAATTGTGGAAATGCTCCAGTGATGAACAGGCATTTAGGATTCCATAGAAAAATTGCTATTTTTTGTTGTATTTCAGGAACTTAGAGAGAAATAGAATGGCTGGAATGCTGGACCTTAATCTGTAACTCACCAAATGGTAATGCAAAGTAGATATCTAGTAAGATCTCGTGGGAAGTTGGTGTTTTTGTGCCTTGAATCTCACTTCCATTTTTTATTACTTCAGAATGCAATCTCCACCAGGAACCTGGGCCATCCTAGGAAAAACAGGTTATGGAAATTACCTGAGCAGGATTTTTAGCATTATCTACTTTTTACTGAATGAAGTTTCCCCTAAGTCAATAGGAATTCCTTTATAACACCATTATAGTATTTTCCAGCTTTTGTTTATGTATTAGTTAGGACTTCATCAAGTTTTCTCAGTCATCAAATTCAAAATATAACATCTGCACTACAATATAGACAAATAGGCATTAACGTTGTCAGATGATTAAGACACAATAAATATGAATATTGAAAATTATTCGTATCAAGTGAGATTTTCCAGTTTTCCTTTGAGCTGGTGCCAAACAACTATACTCTAGCAAGACTGAAACAATCCATCTAAGTTAATAACCAAGCCAAAAAAGAGCTTCTAAAGTAATGCTCCCTTGTAGGTAATTTCTGAGTTTTAAAGCCCAGAACAGAACTGCAGGGTTGAGACCAGGAGGATAAATAACTAGGAAAGTTCCACAGTGGACTAATTATAAATGAAGGTTTAGAGGATCTGAAGAAATTAAGAAACAATCTCTTATCTTGCATCTTTGTTTGTTTAAAGTTTCAGTATTTACAAGTAAGCCACAACCTCTGTGTCAGCAAGTTGTAACTCAGCAACAGCTTGGGCAGCAGAGCAGAACAACTTGCCCTGGGGCTTGAAGTGGCACTTGGCAGCTGTGATACAGAGCAACTTCTAATTTAAGCAGGAATTACTTTCTTCCCCTGCTTCCATTTTCTGAGAAGAATCATTGAAATGCCAGTTCAATGTATATATTAATATTTATTAGTTCCTGTAAAGAAAAGGCTACAGAGTCTGATGAGAGATACTGCAGGAAGTTATTCTCTGATTTTCCTACCTTTACCCCTTCTTCAATTGCCTTTTTTATGTTTTAGAAATATTAAAGAAGGCAAACAATTTTTACTTGCAAAGATTGAATTAACCTTCTCTAATTCACACTTACTTCTTTAAAAATAGCCTCCATGGATTATGCATAGGAAAGCATATTTATGATTGCGAGAATCATGGATTATTAGAATAAGGTACCTCTCACCTTTTCTGAATTTAGAAAATTTTGCAGCAATTCCAATTTGCTTCAGTATTTCCACACTCCCAGAAACCTTTTTTCTTTATTTTATTCCTTACTGAGAGCAAGTACGCTCATTCTGGTGGCCAAGTGACTTTTGTATTGACCCAATTTCCCCACTCATCCTTCTCTATGCCCTCACTGTACTATTAATTTCTTCTGTAATACCACAGGGCACATTTCTGTTTTCCTCTTTGGGACAATAGTTGATTCCCATGAGAAAGAGAATAACAGTATTTTGCCCATTTTAATAGAGATTTACCCAAGGTCACAAAATGAAGACCATGGAACTTGATCTAAAATTCTTTCACTCTAATCATATAAACCAAAGCACCCCTGCCTCCCTAACCGTTCCTGAGTGCTGCTGAACCCTAACTCCCTTTCTGTATTGTACCTGGCCCAGTACCTGAGCCATTTTTCCAGGGTATATGGCTAATGCATTTCAGTTGTCACTTTGAGAGCCACGTGTACATCATGCCTTAATACTGCACACCGAAGCAATGGAGTTACAAATAGACATTGATCACAAATGTTGTTACAGTAGTTGGGGAGTCCAAGAATGGAAAATTTATTAAATTTTACTCAGTGTTTTATATTTCCACAGAAAGCCAACTTACATCTGTTGCATATTCCACAGTGGCAAGGGGAATCCATAAAACTCCTAAAATGCTATCCCAGAGCAAGCCTTTCTTCCACAGCTCTATAATGAAGCCCTTTCCATCAGCACAGATTTCACTAAAAAGAATGAATACAGAAATCATTAAACTGAAAATGAAATCTCAACTGTTAAGCAATCTATAATAATAACTCATGACTAAGTTATTATCTTCTTACAGCAGATACAGAGGTGGGGGTTTTTCAGTGTACTTGTAAAATACAAACTAGCAGGACAAACACAAATGTTGGACTGAACAAGCCAAATCTCAAGCCTTACTGTACAGGATTGCCCTTACAAAATGATGAGGACAGTTCTGCTGGAACAATGGGAAAACAACTTCCAACTTCAACAGTTGCAGATCCAGACTTTATTTTAGTTCTAATTATCGGATACATGCATTTTATTACCAGCTGTTTTTGACAAAAAAAAATACCATACCACAACCTTATTTTGCAAGAATTTAAAATCAAATTTTACCAGGCCCTATGAGTCCCCCACAACATTGGATTAATATTAACAGAGAGGTTATTTCCTCAGAGAATGTTCCCCATTACAGACTGGTTCTGTAAATATGAAAAATATAATAAAGTAGTTATTGGTGTCTCTGGTGTGACTCGTATGTAATCTCCATTAATTTTAAGTAATAAAACTCATCTTCAACTTATTTGTGTGGGGTACCACAGAGCATTACTGTGTGCTTAAAGTCATCAGGAAAAGAGCAAGTGAAATCAGAGAACAGCAAAGGGTGTCACCTCTGAGACAGGTACTTATCTCATCACCTTGCTCTCAAAAACCATCCTGCATCAATGTCTAATTTTCTGCTGTACTTGCTTTATGCAATTGAATAGATATATTGAATTTTTGTTTTATTCACCTTTTCTCTTTACAAAAATGTTATGGAAGACCAATTGCAAATTTTTGTCTTCTAGTATTTTTGGACCCCAACTTCAAACCTGACAACTGAACAGTCAAACTGCAGATTGAAAGGGTAGGCAATATGCAACTTTTAAAATGCAAGCTGGTAATATCTGCATGTAATGGAACACAGCTTTTACTGGCAGAGATGGAGTGAGAGCCACTAAGACAGTGAATTATAGTATACTTATCAAAATCTAGATAAATATATTTGTAAATGCTTGTTTATGATCCCTTTTCAAAGGCTGCTGTGTTGTATAGACGAGTAGGCAGCAGATGGAGCTACAGCAACCTCATAATGCAATTGCTACAAAAGTGGTTAAGTATTCTTTGGTAATTAATACACTGCAAATGAAGAAAATAATCCGAATAAATTGGTCATTTTTAATGATGGCATGGAACACTCATTTACATATAATATGATCAAAAGCATTTAAACAACAGCAAATCAAATATATTAAATGATAGTATAATACATTCCTCAGAAATATTTAGAGTTTAGGTTACACACACTCACTATAAAATATGTTTTAATTGCCTCCTGCCCGAAAGGTAACAGACAGGGCAAGTGCTGAAGTTTAATTGATCTACTTCCTGAGATATTTTTACACTGTCATCCAATCCATGCCCAATGGTTTAGAGAACTATCATGTCTAAATGAGTAAAGTTCTGAAATAATCATGATAACGGAGTATTATCATAGAGCCATGATTCCTCTACACTGAATCATGACTATCTGTTCTACAAGTGAAAGCTGCAGTATAAAAATGGTGTTTAAAAAGGCCAGCTACTCAAAATAACTTTCCTTAACATTTTCAAAGCCAGATATTATTCTCCTCTTTGGATAATTTAGGCTGAGGCTCTGAACAGTCTGTTGGAGAAGCCTGGTGACCAGGGAGCTGGGGAGGAATTACCCAGATTAAGATTAGTCTGATGTGGTCAGAAGTCAGAATTTTTGGTGACTTCTATGATATGTCTTTATATCTATGCAGAAAATGGCATGTGAAGAAGGTACATATGTTGACCTAATGTAACAGGTTCTTTAGCTACTCAGAGTCTCCAGCTAAGCAAGACAAAGTTTGCTATATCTGCCAAGAAATCAGTTGCATGAAACCAAAAGAATATTCCAAATTCAATTAACTTCAGAAAAAACCTGTGATGAAGATAAGGCCCTAAAACGAGATTAAGAACATCGTGTATTACGAGAAATAACCAAGAAGGAAAAATGGAGAAGCTTTTAGAAATTCCATTTTTAATATAGAATAAAATGAAATTAGGGAGGAGTGAGTTATTTCAATCAAAATGTCAGTTTCAGCATACAATCAAAATACATTTATATGTTTTTATAAGCAGAAAGTATGGGAAAATGTTGCAAGCCAACTCATTCTTTCAACAAAATATTAAATTACTTGGACTAGAAAAAAAACATTGTTAAAAAGGACATTTTTCATAAAATAACTAAAGCAAATTAAATGTTTAATTTTGTAAAAAATATTTCAACCATCTGTAGACCTCAGGAATAAAATTAGTGTTTCAACGACAAGGATGTGATGACAGAGAAAGATTTGTGCAGGGAAAAAGGAGGGACCAAAAATGATGGAGATTGATGTATTAACTCAGAATCTAATGGGATTATCTTAATTGGGTTTAACTGCTGTGGAAGTGACACTTGAAAGCACGTTTCCTCAGAATGTGAGCCAGTGTGAAAGTGTTTGGACCCTCCTGGCCAGTGAAGTGTATATAAAGCTCTACAGAAAAGAGAACAGTAACAACTGAATAACAAGATGGAGAGCGGAGTGAGTGGACAAAGATCTGCAGAGAGAAGTGAGAATCTGTATGGGTCAATGACAAAGAAAGTACCTAAACTGCATTAAGTAGATAAATTAAGGCATAAAATATGAGTTGTTCATAATGAAGTTGAGAGAACAAAAATCAGGTTGTGTGAGGATCAGTTTGAGTTCTTTATTGTCTCATTCCTGTTTTCCTAAAACATCATATGAAATTAAATTCGGAGACAAATTCTTCCCCTTGTTGACTGCTGACCTTGATCTGCCATGTGGCTCGCAAAATTAACTTCAGTTCTGCTCCCCAAAGCTAGTCTGGCACATTTTCTCTGAGCTGGATACTTTTTGTGGTCTGTACATGACGTCACATGCACTAAATTGTCCTACACTGTACAAATAGAGCAAAGATACAACAAAATCTATTGATAAGAATTCCCCTTTACTTACAACATGAAGTCTTGTTCCCAGCAGGGCTCACTTCCTCCTCTGTCTATTGTAGTGCTTTTTAAATTTTGGACTTTTAAAACAACATAGGTTTTGGATGTGTCTGAAAAAGAAATAACCAGCACATTAAACCCCACTTTAGTTCTACCCAGAAGCTGAAAACATTCAGCCATATGGCAGCAAGGGTTTAACTCATACTTCTACACGTCTCCACTAAGAGGTGTGAGTCAAATATGTGGATTTGAACAATGAAATTCTTACTAATTTTAGTAGGATTATGACAGAAAAATCTCTGCCCATGACAGGTGGGAGAGAGCATAATCCTAAATGTGAGTATTTTAAAGATCAGCTTCCATACACAGCTTTTTACTGTATATCAATCTCTCTGACAGCTCTTGCAAGAAACCAGTGCACACTCCTTTTCTGCAAATTAGGATTTTTTTTTGCCTTTCAATTGATATGATAATATTGGGGACTGGCTAATGGGCTTTTATGTCCAATTAAGGCACAGCCATAGACTTACAATGTGTAATTCAGTCTTTGTGCATGAATCTAGTTCTGTGTACAGATGCAGCAGGAAAATGGGTTTCAGATGCAGTCCCAAACGAACTCATAGATTCTTGAAAATGCCTCTGTAAAGGTACAGTATGAGTATTCAAAAAATCAGACCTAATCAGCAAAGAGAATAAAATTTTTAAAATTTCAAAGTACTTGAAAATATCAATGACAGAAAAAAGCAAAAGAACTGAGGGAAAGCTTTATCCTGTAGGGCCTGACACAGGAATCTAAGGCTTCAAAGGCACATCCTATCATCTCAATGAACACGGCTTTTTACCTTGCATGCATGTAACACATCCTTCTCTACCCTCCAGGATCCTAGATAAGGATCAACATTGATATATAACTGAAAAAAAGACTTCTTCTTTTAATAGAACTGCTGCCAAAATATATATATATATATATATATACAAGGTGTAGCCAAGAACAGAATTTTTGACCTGTCTGTATTACCACAGGTCAATCAAACCCTCTGAGCTGGAGGGAAGCTGTCACTGTCTACACCAGATTACTGAGTAGGTTGTATCAAATTACACTGCACTTAACAAAAGGTGTGAAGCAGAAGTGTTGGCTGTGCACATCCTGTGTGTAGATCTAATTGATTAGGACCGATTATAATATTTGACCAAAGGACTAAAGATATCATGTAACGGAAACTATTTTTTTAATAAACAAATGGCAAATGTTATCTATTTATTTTCTATAACTCAGTGCATCAGTCTTCTCAAACATGATTTTGTTTTAATCCTGAAAAAATGTGACAAAATCAATATGAATTTAGAAGTCTGGTGACTTATTTGTGAGAAATGGCATCAACAATGCACGGTTCACACACCCCCATTCTGTGTAACTGAGGTAAACAAAACACAAAATTTGCAAAATCTTTTGTAGTTGCAAAAATTTTTTATAGTTGGGAGAACTTGAAGTTCAAGGTTTGAGAAACTTTCAAAAGAACTCTAAATTACTTGGCTGAAAAATAGCAACCTACAATGTTTAACTTCAGCCATTTAGAGCACCCATGTAAATTAAAACTACAATACCAACCTCCCTCATAACTGAAATGCATCTCCTTTAAATGAAGCCATAAAAGACAAGGTAGAAACTTTAAAACACAATTTTAATGGTAGTCTGTTTAATTGTTCTATTATTTCATATTCAACTCTAATTTATTTCCCATTTGAAAGTTTCATGTTACTATGTGCCACACCCAATGATCAAACCTAATCACCTGGTGTCTTTCTGCAGCTCCTTTTCAGGCATGAAAAATAAAAAATACGGCTAAGCTAAAGTACTGTACTCTCCTTATCTAAAAAAAGTTTCTATTAACTGATGACACATTTAGGTCACCAAATTATGTAAAAACCTGCTTTAGTGGAAATATATTTTAAATATCACTAGTTTGTGAGACAATAGCACTTCATAACTTAAAACTACAAACTGTCTCAGCATGCAACTTTGGTTGATAATTTGATCTTTAAAATATATATGTAATTCTTTCCACATTTATTTTGTACTGTACTGTTGATCCAAAGTGTCAAAGTAGTCCCAAGCTTAAATGATTCTTCAGTGTGATACAGAACCCCATGCCTAAGAAAGAAAAATGTAAAGCAGGAATTGAAGGGGGAACCAGACTTACCAGTTGTTTTAGCCAACCTTCCTTTTTTCACTGTATTAAAAAAAACAAACATAGTATTAGTTTCAGATAATACCTCAACACTGTTTTCCAATAAGTTTTATGAAAAATAAAATCTAAGGGATTTATGTGGTATAAAAAAAACTCAACCAAAAATGAAAACAAGTAATCTTAAAAAAATATCACTGTGGGAAGACAACATGATTGTTTGGAATTCTTTTTGGAAAGAAAACATGTGGAAACTCTTAGTACTTCACAGGAACTTAATAAATACAGAGGGCAGAATGGAGATCAGGTGTCCAGGAAGGGTATTATACTTATTATTCATCACCTCATAATGCCAGTTCTAAATTCTTCCCAATAATAATCCCAGAAGACTGACTGACTGTATATAATCTAAAATAACTTCTATCGTTTACAAAGAATCCTTTATTACAGTGTACTTATTCTGCCTGTTAGAAAGGACATACTTCAGTAAACACCTTACCAAATAAAAAGTGAACATTTCAAATCCCCATTTTTCTCAACAACCTGAAGTTCCACACCATGCTATCCCATTAATGAAAAATGCTCTGAAGCTAACAGGATTGTGATTCAGATAGTCATAATTATGAAAATTTAACCTGGTCAAAATTTTGTATCCAGGGTCTGACTAATAAAGTTCAGTAAATGTAGACTTTTAACAATATTAAATATTCTTTCGATTTCCCTCCCATGTCAATACATGTAAGACAGTTCAGTTTAATTTGAATGAAACATCACTGCAGTCCTACAATAATTAAACCTGCTCTACAAATATATTCATGAATACATCATATATTTTACTGCTACACTTAGGACCTAGTAACTGCCAATAAAACAAAATGACGAATCCACAACTTTACAATGTAAAGGTTCCCTAGAGATTGCCATTGTTTTCCAATATCCTTTCAATTTGCTGAATCTCCTGTACCTTCCCATTACTTATTCTTGCTTTCATCTCTCCCTAAATATCCCTAAGAATTCTATGGAGCTGCACCATATTTCCAGAATGTGTCAGCCTGAATAATTCCATCACGTCTCACGCCCAGGAAACTTTCACTTTGAACACAAATGGTGAGGGGCCTGAATGTTGCTGAGCTACGAACAGAGTCTGAACACTGCAGCAATTCAACTGCACTACAAGAGGGCACAATTTACACACTTCCCTCCGAGGAAGCACTGCAAGAAATATTTGCATCAACATAAATGAGCAATGCACAACTCCAGTCTCTGAAGTTACTTTTTATAGCTACGTACTAAGTACTTGTCACATGGATGAAGCAGCTTGATAAGAAAAACCTACCTTTTACAGAGAGAAGTTCCATTCCTGTAGAAAAATGTTTTAAAGATCACACATTGAAATTCAGGGGGTTTTTTATACAAAAGGAAAAGAAATAGTTTGGCTTGAATTAAATTACTCCTCTGCTGCTGCTCCCTCACTGCATGTGTGTTTCACTTTTGCAGCACGCTCCTCCCATGGCTCTCATGGAGGGAGGCCAACCAATTCATGGAGCAGAGATGACAAATTCCTTCTCCCTCCTTACACACTGAGATGGAAGAGGAGAGGTATTACAACTGTTTCCTTACTCTCATTTCCTCAACTTCTATCTGCTGTATGCAGCTGTCTCTAGTCTAAACACATTTCTGAATGCCATCTTTTTCAGAAATAACAAACTCAATGCAACTATTTCATTAAGAATGGACTTTTGTAACTCTTAAACTTTGATTTTGATACTTGCAAAGCAACTGAATTGGAATACAGAAAGTTTATAACTTTTCTTTTTAATGTAGAGCCACAGAGAACGCTTCTTTATGCTATAGCTAAGCGTAAGTAATTTTATAAAATAGTGTAAATAAATATTGCACAAAAATTTGAATTTTATTTAACTTCATGAATTTCTAATTCTGTTGCAGAACTTGCACTTCGTAAGATAATAAATATTCTCATGATATGTTAAAATACTTTACACCAATACTTGAACCACTGAAATTATTATAAAAACCATGGTGTTTATGACCACTTGTTCAGATTACATTGGGATTTTTT
>VWZT01003499.1:148002-249430 GCA_013397055.1 Pachycephala philippinensis | reverse complement strand
TTTTTTTTTGGTTTCTAGCTGTGGTTAACAGTATATATATTTCCACAGACACAGAATACTTTACTTTGTAAATTTTTCAGTCTCCATCATATAACTGAACGCTGAGGTGTTAAATTCACAGAGGGGAGCGTCCCTGGATCAGAGGGAAGTTCAGGAGTGGCTGGCTGCAGTTCCAAGAACCTGGGTCTGGAAGATGGCCCACCTCAAAGTACAAGTGTGAGCTGAGATTGTTTAGCCAGGCTGTGGGAAAGCTTGGAGAGGTGGCGTGGCTTTAATCAATGTTTATAAAAACCTGATGAGAGGGGTAAACAAGACTGACTCTTCTGATTGTTGTATAATAACAGGTGGACAGGCAAAGGGCACAGGAAACTCACAGCTTCACCTGAATATAAGAAAACGCTTTTTTTTTTTTACTGTGAGAGTAGTTTAACACTAAAATAGGTTGTCCAGAAAGGATGTGGAGGTTTTTTCTCCTTGGAGATACCCCAAACCTGACTGAACCCAATCCTGGGCAACCTGCTCTTGCTGACCCTGTTTTAAGCAGGGATGTTGGACTAGATGACACAGAGAGTTTCCTTCTTTGTGATTCTGTGACAGTCCATAAGGCCAAAGGGTTAAGTGTGACACTGATGTAACTCTGGTTCAGGAGCTCCTGAAAGCAGACAGTGGCTATATATAGAGTGTGCAGGTTTCTTCCCTCCACAGAAGTGTCATAAGAAGTACTTATGTTTCAGGGTCATGCTACTATGCCATAATGTGAAGTTGTCAACATATTACACTTTGGTCTTGTGTTTTAGATTATTATATTTGCATATCTCTCTTCTGAGTTCTGTTCTGAACAAGTCTCCCACAGCAGTCTGATAGTCTTAGAGACAGGTTTCCACCTTATGCAAACAACGGAGTTCTAGTGAAGTTAACAAAGCTAGTCTGGTACACCCTGGATGAGGCACTGATCCCAAAGGTACATTTGGATCACATGAAAAAAAATACTTACTTGGAACAAAAACCTAATCACTGCTGACTTAAGTTTTAGTAAGCACAGTTTACAGTAAGCCTTAGCACAAATCAAAGTTACACATCTCTGTATCTGTCTGGAACTGTGCAAACTTGGCTCTTCTTCCCTTCTTCCATGCCCACTCTCTGATACCAGGGCCTGTCATGTGGAATGCAGATTTTTGCCCTGAATCCTTGGATTGCAGCTGCAACAGTGGCCATTGCTGTTAATTTACTTTACTGTGATGTCATGATTGTTTTTTACATGAGCAGTTAGGAAATATGCTATGATTTTATGGTAAGAAATATGCAGAAAACACCTGAACACAGGCAGAAAGTCACTGTGGACTGAGAACAGGGCACGTGCAAATGCTCTTTCATTTGGAAAAACCATTTATTATATTTAACAAAAGAACAGTGAAAAGCACTGAGCTGGAACAAGCTGTCAAGATGGTGTTTGGCTAAAGGGCATGAGAGTAGAAGCTGCAGTACAAAGTCCATGTTTCACCAACTGAGAGCTTCAGTACCTCAAGTACTTACCCTATTACCCAACCAGGCTCTGACCAATATTTTCCCCTTTCCATATTACAATTATTATTTAATGCCTGATATATCACTTCAGTCCTATATGTTAACTTCAGTTAAAAGATCCCAACATCACAGACCTATATGCAGAATAAGAATTTAGAAAGAAATTTGAAAAAAAAGGAAGCAAAATTTACTGTTTACATTGCATTTATTATCTAACTGTTTCAAAACCACCAATAGTTTCACTTCACTCTGTTCTGTAGAAGAGAGTAATTAGGTAAATGCTTTTATTAAGGATGTATCACCTGACACCTGGCACTGCTGAGTGATCTGCTTCCATGAGAGCTGTGTAGTTATTTTTCAATTCAAATTTCAGCTAAGGAGAATATGATTCTTTCCATTTGTGAGCTATTTTTTAGTGAGAATCTGCCTTTTTTAAACTTCTTCCTTTATATGAATCCATACAGCATGTATTAGCAAATTAAAGCTTGCCACCATCTTTCAGTTAATTCATCAAAAGCAAGGAGATTTCACTCTGATGATTCACCTACTTGGCATTAAAACTACATATTGTTCTTTTCAGGAAGTTTCTCCTCTACAGGATACTTGTAATGCAGTAATTAAGGTCATGAACTCACGGATTTTGATACAATATTTTGCAAAAGGAAAACAGCACATTTGAATACTGATTGCAAAAAAATGTGGAAGACAACCTCCCAACTTCCACAGGAAAATGAAAACACAGCTTATTGTTTTTTAAAGGTATGTCAGTTATAAAAGAGAATATTAAAAAAAAAAACCTGGTGAGAAAAAAAAAAATCCAAATTTCAACTGTTATTACACATACAGAGTGTAGGAGCAGTCTCCCTGCATCCCCTACATTTTTGTCTGAGACAACCACGAAGCCATTTTTTCTCAGCTAATTTTATGCTGACCCACGTTTATTTTTAAAGAACTTATGGCCTTGGAACACCAACATTTTGACTATCTTCTGAAATTCTTCCCTTGAGGAGAAAGCAAATTTGCTCCTTTGCAAATTAATTCAGAGAGTGAATTTTTCAGCTGATCAACATTCATCAGAACCTCCTTAGCACTCACATATGAAGAAATATGCCAGTCACCTGAGGAGAGTTGGTCATAAAGTGGTTTTTTGCATTCCCCTTGAAGCCAGTCAATGGTTTAAAATGAGAACGAGTGGTAGAAGATTTTTGTCTAGTATGAGGAAAAAATAATGCACTCTTCTGATCAAATTCCAAGATAAATAGCTATATTATCATTATGTGATCCTTATGATACAGACACCGGAAACTCATGAACAGGAATTCTACCAGCAAAGCAAGGAAAAAAACAAAACAAAACAAAACAAACAAAACAAACAAACAAACAAACAAAACCCCAAAAACCCCACTTTTCCCAGGCAGTTCCCTTCTACCTTTCAGAAATATAGATTCTGCATTCCCAGGTGTATACTATAATTTTCAGTAGACTTCATAAGTGATAAAAGATAGAAATAACGAACTCTGTAACAAAATATGCTATCAAGAGATACATCACCAAAGCGACAGGATAAGCAGAAAATCAATCAGTTGATTTCTGACCCTGAAATACTATGAGCAATATCAAAGATAGGAACTACAAATTAGATCAGTTTTGTCCTTGCCTCCAAAAGATAGGCACAACTATGGTTAGGGAGAATACGTGATGTGTTCTGGGCTTCACAAGAACCACCTTGATAAATGAATTCAAAGCACTCCATTGACCCTTTTCCAACAGGAAACTAATGAAGAGCCCTCCTTCAAAATGTTGTGTGTTATTAAACACCA
The DNA here is from genome assembly GCA_013397055.1 of Pachycephala philippinensis. Classification (NCBI taxonomy): domain Eukaryota; kingdom Metazoa; phylum Chordata; class Aves; order Passeriformes; genus Pachycephala; species Pachycephala philippinensis. The sequence continues at coordinate 246,086 of VWZT01003499.1, read as the reverse complement.
AGAATATAGATATAAATTTTATTGAAGTATCTATTTTGTTATTAATCTCCAAAACGGTAGTGAAGTCAAGCCACAGCAATAAAAAATCCTACAGTTTTAATACAAAAATACAAGAACTTGTCACAGATCCATATTCCACCTGTCATATTTGTGATAGTCACAGGAGCTACTAGGTTGTTAGACTAAAAATAGACTTTTCTCACAGGTTTGTTATTGTATTACAGAAAAGTGGTATTCAAACTACAAATAAGTGCCCCAAATTTAAAATTTTGCCTAACTGAATGCTTGGAGGAATTGAGAAGACCATATAACTTTTATTTTGGTTCTGAACTTCAGAAATAAATAGATTATTCATTTCACACTAACTTCAGGGGCTTTGTGTACAAATCTTGCATGTCACTTCACATCTTGCCTTCCTCAACTTCAATTTCATAAAGACTCAGAAAACTACCACCTATCTGTATTTTGAAAATAGTGGTGGGAATTAGCACCAGTACAGTGGCTTTGGATCTTCTAATCAAGAATGCATTGAAAAGGAAGATGAACACTTTTAGTACTCTGCATAAATAGAAACTCAATAGGTACAAACCAGTCACTGTACCACTACAGTAACTAGACAGAGGATCACACACTGCTGATTATGGTCCTTAAATCTGGGTGCAGTTCTGCCCCTCTGCGACCTCTGTCTCTCCAGTGATGCAGTCATTTGGACCACTGACCTCACATGGCCCAGAAAGCATTGCCCTCTTTGTGCAGCAAGACAGCTCAGAAAAAGTGACCTTAAATAATGCAAGGAAACATAAATATTGTAAAAATAGGTGTTTTCTTTTTTACAATCTATTTTAAGTTAACCAAGATTTCCTAAAGTTTTTATTTTGTTGTTAGGATTGCTACTCATCGATACGATTTAGGTAAAATTGCTTGCTGTCACAAAAAAAAAAAAAAAAATAAACTGTGCTTGTATTAATTAAGAAGGAATAAGTTTCAAAAGCAACTTAGCTCATCAGAGGCCAAATCAGACATGGCACTCAGTAACTGATTGCCAGAAACACCAGTTTGTTCTCTGAGAAAGGAAATGTTTTGCAGTCTCTTTCATTGCTGTTCCACGTGTTTTTATGTAGCTTTAGCTGCCTTCTTGACTGCTTTTATTTTACATTTAGGGACACCTAGTGGCTCATGTCGGATTTGCTCTGGAAAGCAGCAATGATTTCACATTTCCAAATGAACTTCAGGGGTTTCCAGATCTTACTTATCTCTCAAACCATAGCATAGCAAACACTTCACAAAAGAAACTACAAAAATACAGAACTGTATTTCACAGTACAAATGAAAAGTTTGAGACAGCAACACAAAAAAAATGTCCTTTTTTCCATTCTTTTTGAAATTCACACCCAGGGAATAAGCATATCTATTTTTTTTAATACCACAGAAAATGTACTTTAATGATTTTTCCCCAGAAAATTCAGTTTTATCCATTTTTTGCACTAGATTTATTACTTTGGCCTCTGTATCTTGTCCTAAATACACATCTCAAACAGGTGCCATTTTTCACTGTTTCATGTATGTTTATATGCATACAATCATTCCTTTCAACTTTTGATTTAATGGAGTGCTTGAACCTAACCAGCTCTCTTGGTGTCAGCAGTATTGCTCCACATGTGAAAAAAAGGTGGCAGAACAAAGCTCCTACCAAAAGTCAGGTAAGGCTCAGTAATTCCTTCATCTTCACTCTTAAATGAAAAAAAAAAGTCCCTGAAGAAATAAACACTTTGACTTTGACTACTCTGCTATTTAGCAGAATTTTTTCTAACCCAGTTAACCCACATAATCTTATGAGTCTACTATTAGTTACATATGCTGCAAATTTAACATACCTTCTCTTAATGCTTTCAAAAATCCTCCATTCCTGGGACAATCAATGATTGCTTTTAATTTACATCAGCTCTGTACCCATACTTTTAAGATCGTAATCCTCTCTTCATCTCACTTTAAAATATTTGTATTCAAGAGAAGCCATGCAACCATAGCAAAAATAAAAAAATTCTGAGATATATGTATTTTCTGTATCTGTTAAATAAATACATAGGAAGTCCTTAAATTAATGTTTTTGAAGTATCTATAATAGCTCAGCTTTTTGAGCCTTTTCTATTTAGAAAAATTACTTTATACCCTAAAGCCACGTTAAATACATATCTACAAGAAATCCAAATATTTCCTATTCTGTTTCTGTTGAAAAACAGAATAGATAATCTCTTTCTCCTAGATTCTCATGTCCCACAAAAGTATTAAGTGAGGAACTCTTAGAAACAAATACATATGGTCTTACAGGATCAAGAATATTGGAAAAGGCAGGGTCATGATCCTTATTATGAGAAACTTTTAAATTGAGAAAAGTTGTTACAAAAATTCCCTTATATTTTTCCCCCTTTCCACACTTTTCCTCACAAAACCACAAAAATTGGATAATAAATCCATTTTATACATATAATCTTGCAAGGCAAAAGTGCGAAGTGAGGAATTACAGCAAGGCAAAAGCCCTCAGAAGTGTTTCCGAGAAGAACAAAACAAGGAGGTGACCTCCACCAGCTCAAGACGCCGTCACACTGCAGTTTAACAATAACAAGCCACGTTTTCGCGCCGAGCAGAACGAAGCAGGAATTGGGGTTTTACCTTCCTCCCTCTTTGCACTGTGCTCCCTCTCGTGGCTAAAATTGAGTATGACAGCCCTTGGTAATCGCAATAAATAAGCAAAACGTACTTGTTACTCATGTGTTAAAATTAAGAACGTTGTGAAACTACCCCTTTGTTGGATCTAGTGTCTACAGTTTTATTACTTTCAGGAAAATCTCAAACAAAAACTACCGTTTGTAAATACAATAAGAAAATAATTAAGAGGTTGAATTCTGTGTTACCAAGAACTGCCTGGCTTTATTACCTCAATATAACAAGTACAGGCTTATCTCACCCTTTTATCTGACAGCAATTTGTGAAATTACATTTATTCTCATAAAGGTTTGCTGATTTAATCAACAGCATTCTCAAGTCTCCAGAAGTCTAGCCAATGGTGAACATACCCATAGCTTATCTTTGCAAAACAATAGCTCCATTGACATGAAATGTGACATTTTTTCATCAATATTTCATCACATTATACATAAGATAATACAATAAATTCTCACAACTTGACAACTATCCCGTAATGCAATCTAAGCCAATGCTCTTTCATATTTCAGTACGTGACATCTGTCAACAATGTTGTTAACCACTAATTGCTCTTATTCATCTCAGAAACATGCCTTGATTGCTAATTGAGGCCAGATAAATATTTCAGTTTATTGAAATTGCTTTGCTGCCCATTCAGATAAAGAGGAAAAATCTTTAAAAGAGGATGAAGAGAAGAAAACCAGTGAAATTAATTATTGGATGATGATGACAATAAAAACAGAGACTGAAATTATTATATGGTCTGAATGATTAATAAAATAGTGAGCCAACATTCTTTTTTGTGAGAAGTATGAATATACAGGTACCTATACAACCCCACATCATAAGAAACAGGCCCATTTTTTCACATTAATATAGGATTTTTTCAAAGTTTTGAAGCGCTTTTCAGTAATAGTTGTCAAAGCTTTCCACAATGGAAGTAAATAGAATTTATTAAATTAGAGATGGGAAAAGTAAACCACTGATGGGCAAACTGGCTGCACAGTGTCTCCAAGTAGATGAACACCCAAGTCTTCAATGCAACATTGCATTTCTGAATCTAGCAGTAGTTCACCAAGCCAAAAGAAAACTTCTTCAACAAAAGAAACTGAAAAATACTTTACAAAACAAAACTTCATTTTACATATTCTGTTACAAAGAATTATGTTTTGATAAAATGAGATGAAGTAGTGTGCAGACCAAGAACTAAGAAAAGAACTAGAATTAGAATGCAAGCTTTCTGTAACAGCCTATGAAAGCAATGCCCAAGGAATACAACTAGCAACAGATGCCTGTGGCTGTGATTCAGAAAATCCACTTTAGGAAAGAAGTCTGACTTCCTTCAGAAGAGGTTTTTCCCATGCCTACATTGTTCCCTGTCTCCACTTTGTGCACATATCCATCTCTGAACTGCCCCTGCCCAATGCTGATTCATTACAGATTTGAATTCAAGAACAGTCTGTAAACATCACAAGTTATTCATAAAAGTTGAGCCCAGGTAATTCTTACAGTTTGTTTTCATATGCAAACCCAGCTGGTATCACAGCAGATTTGAGTTTGATGAGTTTGTTCATACTGTATCCCCCATAACACAGGCTCTTCCCAAGAACCACTGCCACAAAACAGGGAAATACAGAAAAACACCTAATCTTTGCAATTTTATCTTCCTCTATGAATCTTGTCTTTGCCACGACATTTTTAAATTAATGTGTATGTGTATTTTTACTTATGTAAAAAATATTGACGTGTTTACATGAAAAATATATTGAACACCATAAAATAATTAAAGGATCAAATCTTTGACCTCATCTAATTACTTTTCCTACTACTGCTATTGCCTATAGGGGATTTCTCAGTGGCATAACAGCACCACTCAGTGATTCTCTTTGCTCAAGGAAATAATGATGGCTAAACCAGGGATAGCGAGAAAGGGACACAGCAAGGCAGGATTTCACAGGAAAATAAGAGTGATAAACCAGAGCTCTGGGAACTTGATCAACATATCAACACTTTCGGAAATAACATGCAAAAGTTACAGTAATGATTCCAATAACTGGTTCACCCTCATACTCAACACAAGTCCATTTTTTGGCATTATAACTAAGATCCTCAATCCCGTTCTTGAAATATGCTTCAAAATCCCCCTTTCTTAAGAGAAATTACAACAAAGTTCCCAAACCTTCAAAAACATCATATTAAAAATCTTGTGGCATCTATAAGTCATAAAGTATGTCTTTAGAACTAAACCCTTATATTTAGAAGAACAGTGGAATGTGAACAGTACAATTTTCAGCAGAAGTTTCTATTGACTGCCTGAAGGAAGGATTGCCTACAAGGAAGCTGGAGAGGCTGCCCAGAGAAGCTGTGGATGCCCCATCCCTGGAAGGACTCAAGGCCCAGCTGAAAAGGGCTCTGAGCAACCTGACTTGGTGGAAGGCATCCTTCCCCTTGCAGGGGTTTGGAACTAGATGGTCCTTAGGGTCCCTTCCAACCCAAACCATTCTAGGATTCTATGAAATACACTTATATGGTATTAATGTGTACTACTTTCATGGAGTGATTTGTTTTCCCAAGGCAACAAATACAACGTTGAAAGACAAAATAGAAATCACACAATTTTGTGACCCTGTCTGAGCATAAGATGCAATTAAGGTCTTTGGTGTGACCTTCCCTTTGTGTCAAATTGTGCTAAAATGTATGTGACAGTTTTTGTTATGGAAACCTCCATGTATCGATGATTAAGGAGGAGCTGTCAAATAATTTATTTAGGTTCACAGGCAGAATTCACAACTCACATAAAGTGTCAAAAAGCACAAGCAATATCTAGTTTATCCATTAGGTTACTTGGTCTCATACAATTATATCACTTTCTTGATAGCATTTTTTGACTACAAAAACTTTAGCTGAGGTTCCAGTTATCACTGTTGACTTTAAAGGGCCAGTGTTCACCTTTTCTGAGAGAAATAGTATTAAGGTTCTTAAAGTAAGTTGACTTGTATTGTCTCATTTTGCTTTCAATATGATTATTACTAAAATCTCCATAAGCAAGCCCAGAAAAGAGGTACCTTTGTAAGTTTTCACCTGAGATACCATGCTTCAGTGTTCTACACTTGGCCTCATAGAGTCTAATCAAATACCACCCTTTACATTAAAGCTCTATTTTCAGGCCTTATAACTTGTCTACATAAAATGATTCCTATGGTAAAGTGATTTACAAAGTCTTATCTTCAAAGTTTTTTATTTTATCGTATAAAAAATGTTTTGAAATCAAAACTACAGAAGTGCTAGGATAAAGGTTTGCAAGAAATATGTTTCAACAAGTTACAAACTTTACATGTTTTTGTCTTTATTTATTGCATTCACTTACCTATAAAATGCAGCCTATTAATGCAGACTAATTACATTAGCACATTTGAGAACATTATTATTTATATCAAGGCAGATATCTTGGGCAAATAGTCTTGGTGTAAATCTGAATTCAATAATACTAAATAAAAATTGCATACTTTAGTTACTACATTTATTATATTAAAATAGGAAAACCACGGGCAATAAAAACATAGTTCAATCTCTTGACATCCCTCCAACTCCCTGTGGATTTAGGCAAACAAATGTAGGAAGACATGATTTTAGAGAAAAGAATTTTTTAAAATATAACGAGTCTCATGATTTTGTTTGCAGCCCTAGATGTGACTGTGACTAAGTATTTCTGCAGTTAAATGAACTTACCTGCCCATTGCACAGCCCGTTCAGCTCTGCTCCTCACAAGAATCTCCTGCAGACCTGAGCTTCTCTGGGACTGATCTTCGAACAAAGAAGAAGACTGAGCATATATCACGTGTCACGTTCTTACGGCATTCATTCAGTGCAGTTTATCACTTGTTTTCAAACAGAAACACCTGAACTGACAAGACGCGTTCCCGCCGCTGCGCAGCGCTCATGCCCCAGGTGCGCACGCGGCTCGCGGGGTGACGGCCCTCGAGCTCCCGCAGCTGCTGCGGGTCCCACACCTGCGGCAAATCTCCATCCGCCCCCTGCCACTGCAAATGTTTTCACCGTACTTAAGGCAGGGCGGGCAGATAAGGAGTTTCCCGTGCCCCATCACCCTGCGGGGCAGCTGTGAGGGGTAGGCTGGGCCCTCTGCCCGTCCCACGGCAGGTGCGGTGCGGCTGTTTCGTAAGGACTTTCTCTGCAGTTTGCCCCCAGCAGCCGGGGCAGGGAGCAGCCAGGGCAGCTCGTTCGCTTACCGGGAGCGCGCCGGGCTGGGGGCGGCGCTGCCGATGGGGAGCGCCGGCTGGATCCGGGTGTTGCGCTGCCGAGCGGGATAAAACCTGTCCCGGCCGCCTCTCCTTCCCTTCAGCGCTCGCGCTGCCCCTGCGCGCGGTGCCTGGGAGCCCCTGGAGGTAAGGGCAGCGCCCCTCGTGCCCCCTTTTGCCAGCCGGGGCAGCGCCCCTCGTGCCCCCTTTTGCCAGCCGGGGCAGCGCCCCTCGTGCCCCCTTTTGCCAGCCGGGGCAGCGCCCCTCAGCCCCTCATCCCGCTGGGGATGCCCTGTGCTGCTCTACGGGTTCTCTTCCTCCGTTCAGGTTTGGCAGTAAGTGGGTTCCCCAGAGCTGTTTCTGTGGGTGCAAAGCCTTTTTAGCCGGGCTGTGTTTATTCTTTCTTTCTTGGGGCAAATTTCGTCCGTTTCTGGGGGGTTTTGTTGGTCCCCTGCATGTTTAACATCGGCTTTTTAAGTTTCAGCTTTCATATCTGATGTTAGATGTCTGGTACTTCTGTTTTCAGGGCACTTTAGTGAATTACGTAGATTCCATCAATTGCCTTGGCATGTATCAGTTCACTGGATTTATTGGAGAAAACTACTAATGTGAGAACAAAGAGAGTGCAAAGTATTGGCTCCTTGAAGTGTGAAAAAGCTTCTGTGCTATTTTGATGATTTGTTATTGAGTATTCCTTATTGAGTAGATGCAAATCATTAGAGAACGAATAATTTTTTTTTTTTACAACAGTCCCATTTTCTCTTGCAAATCCCTCTGCTTAGAGGCTGGGGGTTTTTTGAGACTTGCTTAATTAAAAATTAATTAGGATGGCTCACTTAGAGTCTTGGGACATTTCTGTCATGAATACTTTTCTAGTTGGTGCTAGGAATGGTAGTAGTTGTCTTAAAATATCATGAGATTTTAATGTGTCAGTGATGTCCCTGGTACAGAACTATCATCTTTCGGGGATTACTCATTGCAAAAATGGCTGTTGTGGTGAGGTAGGCCTGCTCAAAAGGTTTGTGTCAGTAGGATTGATTAAATGACAATACCAGGTTTTTCTCATTAAACCTTTTCAGTGCTAGAATTTGAAGTTCACTGTAACAAAAACTGCAATCCATGCATTGCAATGCGTTGAATAAGTTTTGGACTTGGATCCTGCTTCATAATAAACAGTGTCTTTTTACTTAACCAGGTTAGACTGTGTATATAACAAATCATTCAGAGTTGTTTACACTAAACAGCTGCCTGCCCTGTAGCAAAGAACACTGCAGAGATGTCTGTTATTTGAGAGTATTCAAAGAGTAAAATTGAAAAATAAGTAGTTCTTCTTGTCAGAGTTTAGAAATCCTCATAATGGTGTAATTGCTTACACCACTGATTAATGATTATTACATGACAACTGGAAAAACAAGGGCTGGAGAAATGTCTTAGGTTTTTTTATTTTCACCATCTGATTCCAATTTTGTTTGTTGTTTAAACATTGCAGAGTACAGTGGAGCTGAACCAAAAACATCACCTTTCTATGACCAACAGGGATTTTTGTCTTAAATGAATCCAAGGTCAGTTAAGGAAGACAAAATTACTGACTTAAAACTTTGATTCATATTCCCTGCCTGTCAGTTTGAGATCCTTGTAAATTTTGGTTTTAGCTTTCATGTCTCTTTGTCGGTGATTGAAATACGGACCTTGCCGGGTGCATGCAAAGCCAAATTGTATTTTACAAGGCACATCTTTATATACTATTACAAACCAAGGGTTCAGCAGCTACAAAATTTCAGTTTCTAGGGTTACATGTTTTACACCTCCAAGGGCTACAGATTACAGATCCTCGCCCAATCTCCCGTTAACTATCCTGCTCTTTGTCTTGCCTCTTGCTTTTGTCTCGCCTCTGCCAGAGACAGCCCGCCCGTCTCTCCCAAGGCCCCACGCCACCCAAAGCCATTCTCTGTAGGGACACTCTAACTCCCCACATCTCCCTTTTCTGTTCAACAGTTAAAACTTGCGAAAACACTATGTCTATGTGGGTCTAACGTGACGGGGAGGTGAAGCCATCGCTCCGGGGACATCGAAGCTCGTGTTCGATGCTCTCGTTGTCCTCTCACTCTTCTCTCTCTAGTGGCGTTGTCCTTTCTCTCTGTACGGGCGAATGTTCTTTGCAGGATTCCACAGGGTCCTGTATCTGTGGAAATACAAGCATAACCTCTCCCCCATGCCGTAAGACGGAAAGGTCCAAGTACTTTGCCTGATTCTAAGTCTTTTACTAGGACCGGGGCTTTAATTTCGGTGGCTGCTGCACTTTGTCCAAAGTGCCGCATTATGGGCGGAGTTTTGCTATCTGAATAATTTAAAAAATTAAAAATATATAAGGCTTTGTGTAACCTATCTTGCGGTGTTGCTCCCTGCATCTCTTGACTTAACCAAATCATGTTTTTTGTTCTAAAACAGTGTAAATAAAAATGAATTCTGTAATTATGGCTAGTTCATTACAGAATTTGTCCTACTTCATAAAAACGAAAGTCAGTCAAAGCTCTTGTTGTTTACCAGTGAATTTGCTTACATCTGCGGGTTGTTTTGATACAGACTCAAAGTTTATTACGCTCTACACTTTCTGAGTTCTGAAGGCCATAAACTTGAAGATGACATTACCTTAGTAGGTCATTTGATTCGTATGGGATTATGTTGGGATCATTGACTCTTTAAAGGGCATGAATGTGTTTCTGCTCAAAAAGCAATTTATAATTAAGAAAATGTGAGGTGCTGTCCTTTTACTAGTGTAAGGATGGAACACTTTCTTGCGTGGAAAGCTGTTACTTTTAATAAACCCAGGCATGACTGAATGTGTATAAAACTGAGGGTAAAATCTGTCCTTGAGTAAGATGCAATTTCATAGAAATCAAAGCTTAGATTCTGCAGAAACTGATGGCCCTTTCTGTCACATGGTCTTTCCTGTAAGAATTGATGTATGAATGTACTAAAACCTGATGGAAACTCTGCAGCACAGCATTTCAGCATTTGAATGTGAATAACTCCACTGGAGATGGCTTACGGTGATACTTTCTCTGTGCTTGATGCTTTGGGAGTGACAAATAACTCGCATGCATGTAGTTCTGCATAGTGCCTAAGCAGGGCTTCGTTTCCTGGGCATACCCCTTCTTGTAGTTGATAGGACATTCAGACACCATATTTCAGACGGTAAAAGTAAATGTGATTTTTTTTTTCATTAGGAGAAGACATCTTTTATGGCTCCACACACACACCTGCAGAATGTGTTTTGTTTTTTGATTAAGCTTGGCTTATATCCTTGATATGGATTTAAAACCAAGTTTGCTAGCTCAGGTGCATCAATTGTTGTCTAACATGTTTAAACAGCTACTATGTTGTTGAAGCCTTTAATGACAGTTGAAGAAAGTGAAAATTTATATTTTTGGACACATTTTTGGTTTACCTACTTAGCAAACAATCATGTTGTGGTATTTTTCTAGGGAGCTTAATTTAAGGTAGCAGTTTGTGAAGTGAAACAGGAACTTCCAGGAATTGAAGATTGTTTTACTGTACCTTCTGACAGTGTGAAAAGCACAAATGTTGAGTTGCTATGTTTTCACTGCCCCATTTTCCAGCTTAGGTGCAACATAAACTATCTTAATTAATATTGTGTCACCAAAAGGTTTTGAGATGGCCAATTGAATTCTGCCAAGATAGAGTCTTTTGATGAAAACATATCTTTATTGATTGTAGAAGAAGAAAATCATTCTTAAAATGAAATCCAGAGAAAAAAATCATATCCCTCAGAGAAAATTTCTGAGTGGCAGGTTGAGATTAACATCATAAAATTGAATTTGTGCTGCAAACCTTTGATGTAATCAGCAGCTGGGAGATGGTGTTGCCCTTACTGTGCTCCTTCTGATTGTGGTGAATTATTGTGTGGAATGAAATAAGTGTTTCTTGTGTCACTCGTTCAAGAAATACAAACAAGGTATTACCAGGTGCTTCTTGCCAGTTAAAATGGGTTGTATCGATTCTCGGTCCCGGTGCCTTGCTCCCTTGGACTGCAGGAGCAGGGCATTCCCCTCCCGGGGGAGGTGTGGGTGTCACTCAGCAGTGACTCCAGCCCTTTGGGGTGCAGCCCAACAGGTCTTGAGGGAACTCCCATCACGTCTTAAACTGGATTACCAGAGAGGGTATGCAACATCCTTAAGGAGAGTGCAACATTTACATCACAAAATAGAGAAAGTTGGGAAGGTTGTACAGAATGGACCAGTAGACTGGTAGAAAAGTAGACTGCAAAGCTACTTTTAAGAAAAATAATTAGCTTTTTACTACGAGTAAAATCAATATTGATAGAACTTTATTTTCTCATGCAGAAATTAAGAGAATATGTCAGATAAAACCAAAGAACAGAGAGGATCAGGAGAATGGGATGGAGTAGAAACACAAAAACCATAGGAACTGGTCATGAAAAAATTTAGGCTTTGCCTAGATTTTACTTCCTAAGGCTTCCTATAACACAAGGATGAATATAAAGGGGTGTGCATGGGGGGAACTTATTGAATCCAATGCAAACAGCTAAATTCTGCTAATATCTTAATATTTTCAGGACTGTAAGCAAATTTCTGCACTTTTTTTTTCTTTTGTGCCTGCATTGGTTACCAGACATTTAACTGGACTTTAAAGAAAGTGACCTTCTATTGACAGCTTGGGATGTGTAGGAAACATGAAATAAGTATGGCTGTCAATTAAAAAATGTTGTCTTGGCAGGTTGACTGTTACCTGTAAAGTGATATTCTGTTGTAAGAAGTCTTTCTACTTCTATAAATAAACTATAAATTCCTATTTGGTAGGGTTTTTTAATGGGTTATAGTGATGAGAAGTTTGTTGCAACCAGCATTTTATAAGGTGAACTGTTACAAGGAGGGAGTCCAGCTCCAATTTTAAGAACCTTGATGTATATATATATGAAGTGCTATTTCTGAATTCATTGAAAGATCAGGGTATGTATTTGCTTTATCAAGAGATGTCATTCTTACAACTGTAAGAATAGTTTAACATGTTGAGGACACAGTAAAGCTTCCTTCAGGCTTTTGAGCAAACGCTGGGAATGCAAGGACCAATGGCGAATGTGTGCCACAGTCCTCGGGGGGGGCAAAACAGAACCCAGATTTTTCACTTCAGATCTCTGTGAGTGCATGGGTGTGCATGCTCCTGAGACCTAAGCCACTCTGCCGTTCTAATCCTTTATCTTCCCAGGCCGGTGGCTTTAAGGTTATAATTTTTATTTTGAGAAAACTCAGCCCAGCGAAGGGATGTGTGCCTGAGGTTAAGCAGTAATTATGTAGCAGTGATTGGAAGGACTGAGGTGAGCCTAGCAGAGAATCTTAACAATTGTTTCATTTTGTTCTAAGGTCAGTAGAGGAGGCAAAGTCAAGATATTCTAAGTATATATGAGGAATGCATATGTTGAGTTATGATGACACTGTTTCTTTGTGGCATAATCTGAGCTTTTTCATTCTCCTCAGTTCGTGACCAGTCCTAGTTAAAAAAGCTGAGTGATGAGGAAAAGACCTTGCATAAATATGTGCTTAGTAAGGCATTCAAGGTCAAACCTTTGGCTTTCTGGCCTCTTAAAGCTTTTGATTAGACTTTAAAATATCTCATGGCTCCTGTAGAATAAGAGGTGGTGTACTTAGCTTTCCAAATTAAGCTTTAATACTACACAAATGGTCCAAAGTTACTAAAGTACTACAACCAAAGTCCTTGAAGCTGTGAAAATTTGGGTAACTTTCCAAGTTAACAGTGGTTTGTGGTGTGGTTTTGGTGTGATAAGTATTCAGGGAACTAGAGACAGAATGGTAGAGATGTAACAAGTTGATGGTGAGACGGGCTGGTATGGTTTTAACTAAAAACAGGAAACTTCTCAATAATGAAAGAGCACTCTTTGGCACTGTGGTTATAAGGGCAGGACAAATAAGCTTACTAGGCTGTAAGCAGGGAGAAATGGGCAGTAGGACTGAGAAACATGATTTCAAGTTGAATTATGAGTTAACACTGCAGATCAGACATGCTTGAGTGGGCAGAGCTGGAGGAATTTGACAAGTGCTGATAAGCTACATGCAGCTCAGATATGCCTTGGGCAATATTTGACTTTGTGAAAACAGTTTTTACCTTTTTAAAAGGAACAGTCTGATAAATATCTGTTGATTTTATTTCAAAAAGTTTGCTTTAGGTGGCATCAGTATCACTAGGAATTTGATAAAGCTCAGTATTGTTAGACAAATATGTGCATGTGGATATGCTGTATTTCTAGTGAAGTCATGCTACACTAAGAAGCAAAGGTTTCATTCAAACTGCTTGTGCATCAAAATATCTTAATGCAAAAGAAAAGTTAACCAAGAAGCAAGTGAAGAAAAATGTTAAGAACTGTTGTATTAATAGGAAAATTTATATACCTTCTGCTTTCCTTCTCTTGGGCTTCAGTCATAATGTAAAGGAAAATACACAAAATATTCTTGTAACATTGCAGTCTGAGTTAATTCTCTTACAACCAGTGAGAGTTAGTAGAAGTATTTTTTTTATTCATGTTACTCATTAGTAACTAAAAGGTCTGCAGATCATTTACACATTAGTAAATTCTATCAGTTTGTTTTCTTTTTAATGTCTGTTGATTTGAAATCTCTATTACTCATCAGTTGCTCAGCAGTAGGTCTTTGGCTAAGAATATTGATCTTGATTCTATGCTTCCCTTGTAAGAAAATATAATTTATGACTTAATATTCAATATTCAATGCAGCACAAACCTGAATTGTGTTTCCTTATGGTGTTTTACACTAATTGAGCACTCCCATGGTACGAGTATAAATGACTACATTATATGCAAGCAAATGCATTATAAAGATGCAGAGTTTGGCTTATCAAACCCTTTTGGCAGCTCCCTCTTTATAAGCCCTATGAAAATGGCAACGTTTTTAAGCTTACCTAATAACTAAAAGCATATCATTAAAGATTGTCCAGAACAGCTTTTTTTTTGCAGGGTGTAAATTGCAAGAGAAAAGGATTTCAGTGTTTACCAGTAACTTCATATGACTAGAGATTTGAAAAAAGTTTTAGAAAAATCACATTCTAATGCTGGGAACAATAACATATCTCAGTATTTTTATATATCCACAAAGAGCTTTTAAATAAAACTAAGTGGGATTGAGCCTAATAAAATAATGACCTCAAATTTTTCTTAGATTCTTCTTCCTGTGCCCTCAGGATTCTGAGGTTTTATGGCAGGACCTCGATAGTCTGCCATACTAGTCTTTTCAGCCTTTTTTCTCAGTAGCTGAGCCCCTTATCTCATTTTCTTGTCAGGAAACAAGACCATTCCTTTTTTTCTGTGTCTCTTTAGGCTTTAGTAGTAGTCATGAAGATACGTCTTGTCTGTGTCTCTGCTTTCAGCTGCTGTTGTGTTGGGTTACAGTTTCTTTAAGCATAACTTAAAAAGCTGCTTCTGTGCTCCACTTCTGTCCCCTGGTGCTTTCTGAATTATCACAGGAACTGCTCTTCGTGTCGCTTCTCATCATTCCTGTATTGCTTCTTTTGACTCACTGTTACTGGCTGCCATGCATTTTGTTTTGCCCAGTTCCTGTCTCACAAAATTTCAGATTTACTGTCATGTTTTTTGACTCCTCCCAGCTGCACTAATGTAGCATCTTGTTTCATTCTGAACATCTTTCCCAAGGATGTGCAAAGGGCTCTGGTGTCTCTTCTTTCTCCAGGAAAAATAGGAGCACACCTTCTCTGAAAGGTGAGTTTTGCTTAGTGGCTGGAGAATGGTTGCTCTGAAGTGTCTTCAATCATATTATTGCTGTCTGGATTTTAAAAGAGGTGACATACAATACTTTTGAAAAGAACAATTAAAATATTTGTTTACTTAAATGACCCGAGAAAATGGTGAATCTGAGACAGCTTAAAATCTGTTTCTTCGTGTTCACTGATGCTTGGGAATAACATGTTGACAACTACACAAACATTTTTGACATTGCTGAATCTGTCAGCTGTCTGTCCAGTGCCCAGCCGGTGGGACTCAAAACTGCCCTCAGTCAAATGGACAACTCCATTAAATCAATTTTTTGCAGTAGGGACAAATCTATTAGATGATAAATTTTTTTGGACAAGGGACTCATGTCTTGAGCAACAGAGAGTCTGCTCATTCTGTTTCTCAGCTTGCAACTCTGCAGCCATCTTTATTCTGGTTCTTGTCCCTAGGAGATGCCAGAGAATGGTTGGGTATATACTGCTTTGCCATCTTGGACCTCATTTTTCTCTTCCTCCCTGACCCACCACCAGTTCTCTCCTTTTGGCTATAGCATCTTTCTCTTGCCTTACCCTCCTAGAAATCACAGTGTCTTTATTGACAGCCTGCTCCTGTGCCATCTCTGCTCCAGCAGCTGGCTGCTGTGAGTAGCCAACGGGTGGTTGGAGGGAAGAGGGGAGGCATTGTGTACTCCACCAGCCAAATTTTAGGGAGAACACGTGGGCCCATCAGAGCTAAGCAAGGCTGTGTGGGGCAGCACACAACTCTTGTTGCTGATGTTTCAGTATTCTAGTAGTACTGGTCCCTGAAAGTGTTAGTGTGATGTTGGTAAGAGCAAGAAAATGTTTCAATGCCTCATTGACTTCTTACAGCAGTATTTTATGGCTTCCCTTTTCAGAGGCTGATTAAATTCCCCCCTTTTTTAGGTTATTTTTTCTGTTTAATCTTACTTAGGATCATCCTGAACTGTTTGTGTTTTCAGGTGTTGGCCATGAAGACGTCGGTGCCGGCTGTGGCTGTGTGGGGGAGAGCAGCTCCCTCTCACAGCATCACTGCTGTTATGATCACAGACGACCAGCAGACCATAGTCACAGGAAGCCAAGAAGGACAAATATGTCTCTGGGATCTTACATCAGATTTAAAGGTTTGTGTCCACTGTGCTACAGTTTGCCAAATAGACAGACTGGAGTTTTATCTTTTATTATTGATAATAGAATTATCCAGACTTGCACTTATTTAGATGAATTTTTAAAGATAGTATGATATTTGTTATAGGAAACTCATGAAGCAGAAAGTGAAATGCCTATATGAGCAACCTGTTATTTGCAGACTTTGGAGAATTTTTCATAGATTAGCATGCCCTGTGGATTATAATTTGAGGCTGTGTGCTCTGAGTAATGACAGCAAGTAAATATATACAATTATCATTATTCCTATCTTGTAAAGGTTTTTTTCTTTTGTAAATCAATTGCTGAGCATGACCTGTCATTCAAAGAAAAAGCATCTATTTATAAAACCAAATCTGTCTACAAAGATGGAAGCAGCAAGATGAAACTTTCATTTTTGATGTAATTAGGATTCAAATTATTGCTTTGATTATTTCATGTTTATTTTCCTCAGAACGGAGCAGAGTCAAAACAGTCCTTTTTTTTTATTCTGTGTTTCTAGAACTATGGTTCTATTTTTTTATATTTAATTGCCCCATTTGTACTCAAACAGAGCCTGAAAGTTTGCACTTTTATGAGGCTGCCTTTTCCAATTAAGATCTTTGCATGCAGTGATGGTAATCAGAGAGGTTATTTAAACATGTGGTATGAAACACATGCTTAAGAGCTTTGGTTTATCAGTTTCTACTTCACTCTGCCGCTTTTGGTGCGTGCTGTAGGCTGAAGGCCAGAGGTGTTCTGCACATTGCCTGTTTTATATCATTTGAGGTTCCATACATTCTTCAGAAGATGAATACAGTGAATACAAAAACTGAACTTTATGCAAACTGTGTAATTCATCCATGTCTTTCTGCATTCCAGAAACATGACTGAAGAACATGAGAATATAAAGCAGGTTGACAATTATATATATCTACAAGTAATGTTCTCTTGGTTTTAGATATCCCTAGTTTATACAGAAATTGTTTAAGATAAATCATTATATTATTCTCCTAGATTTCATCTAAAGAAATTCTCTTTGGCCATACTGCTTCTGTAACTTGTTTGGCAAAAGCAAGAGAGTTTGAGAAACAGCCATATGTAGTAAGTGCTACTGAAAATGGGTAGGTAACTGAATATTCAATTGTTCATTTCTTAAATCATGAAATGTATGTCAAATGTAGGTCAGATTATGTATTTGCAGACATTTTTTATTCCAATTCCATGATATTAAAATGATAGCAGCTACTTAGGATAGTGACTGCATTGTTAATATGCAATAGTCCAGCTAAGAGCTTGTCCTGTGGACAACAGAAAGTTTTGGCAGATTCACATATCCACTTAGTAGACAGTAAAAAGAAATTATTCAAAGGGGTTGGCTAGACCCTATTCAAAGGGAAATTAATGGATTATTGAAGGGCATCAGCAAGTTCAGCAGCATTTGAATATCATGGTGTTTTTCTCTGTTTCTTCCTGAACTCAGTCTTAAAAACTGAACCAGTAAAAGAGACTAATGTACTCTGATCTGGTTTATGGTTCCTCAGTCAGTACGTACGGAAACATAGCCTGCCCTTGAATTAAAGGCTTATGTGTTCCTTGTCTGTCTTTGAATCTGATGTGCTGTTTTGGAGAATATCCTTTCAGAGGGCCCTGATCTTGCAGCTTTTCTGCTGTGTGTTTGTTATGACATAGCCTGTCACTTGAGTCATACTAATTTCTGCATTTCTGCTAGGTTACACTCAATATTTGATAATCTTTTCAAATGCGGTCTGAAGCCCTTCTGTTAAGGATTTCATCTGTTGAAAATAATTAGGGCTAGCTGCTTACTTCCTTAAGGGCTTCTTAAGCAATTTTGTCTCACTGCTTAATTACATTCCCCTCTTATTTTTGGGTTCATCTTTTCTGATTAACAGGACAGTCCTTTTAAACTGGCTTTCCATAGGGTTTCCTGTCAATTGTCTTTCAAGCTACACCTTCCAGCCCCTTAAGGCTGCTGCTTTCTCACTGAGTAGCTTATTTATCCTTTCCAGCTGCTGGGATCCCTGTCTGATTCTCTCATTCAATCATGTGTATACAAGAAAGGGTTAACCTGCAAAAAACTATTTCAGGCTTCCTAATCTTGAAAGATTAGATTGCATCACTGGACAGGTAGTGGTAAACAGTACTGTTTATGTGCAGAGAGAGTGAGAAATCTATACAATCAGTTTTATATTGCCCTTCTACAGTTCTACTTAAGGGTTCTGAGCTGAAGCTGTTTTTCATCCCAGTTGTGAAGTTGTGTTCCTGTAGTACTGCTTCCTGCTCATACTGGGAGCAGAGATACTGTATTTCCAAAAAACTCGGTGGAAAGTGTTAAGAAACAGATGAGGATATTGCTATAGATAAACCATACAGAGATGTTTGCATCCTAAAAATTCTAGCTCTGAAGGGACCATTAGACTTGTTCGGAATGTGTATAGGTAGGTTTGAATTGTTTTCTGGCCCCTTTAAATGTTCACTTTTACCAAATTCCTTCTGACTTCTCATCTGTATTACATAAGGGCAAAGCATCCATCACTGATCCCTGGAACATTGCAACATGAAGTTGTGATAATTACAAATAGGAAGCCTTGTCTTCAGGAGATGGAGGGTTTGCCAAACTGCATTTTCTGGCTTGTGAATACTTCCCTTCTGCCATTTTCAAGCTTCCATCTCCTTGTAGTGAGGATGGAAGAAATCATATGGAAGATGAGGGTATGATACTCTTCCCTGTTCCACTCCAGATTATCTTCAGAGTTTCTATAGCTGACTAATCCCAGAAGAATGAGCATTGAGCATTATTTTTGTACTTCTAATATGGAAGTCTTTAAATGAATCTCTAATAATTCATTAGTTCTCACTGATGTCCTATGAGTGATAAACCTGTCCTAGAGCATATGCTATATGAAATGTGTGGTATTGCTCACTCCTTATTAGTACACACAGTAAATTAAATACATCATCCAATTAAATACATTCTGACATTCTGGCCTCATTTGTGCATGTTCGTATGTATCACAGTCATGTAGCTAAAGCAGTAAAGTTCTGATACAAACAAGGAGAAAATCATTGCCCTGGAATGTTTAACAAACAGTGTAAAGCTTCCACTTAAGTTCTGACTTTGGGTCTACCAACTTTGATGCTGCTATTGCTCAGCTGAGAAATATTAAATAAGTAATAATATTTTGAGATTCCCATAAAATGGGAAAGAAGGTAGATTAAAATGTAAATCACTAAATAGTATTTCTGATATAATAAAATACTCTCCCGAATGTGTTCTTTAAGTCTTCATAGAGGAAATGCCTTACAATGTCATGTCAAAAATGATGAAATGAATGTTTCAAGTTTGGAAGGAATGTTTGTTTTTTTAATAAAATCTAAAAGCATCAAAATTTAATGTTCAGTTGCTGAACTATGATAACATCTCATACAACTTCATTTACAGCATTTAATTCGATTGTGTCTCTTGTACTCCAGTCCCACTGTGTGTTGAACAATGTGTAGATAAGAAAGGTGTGCTAAAGCGTCCTTCTCAAACAACAACCTTAAATGTACTCGAGTGTAGCTGTAGTGTTGCACAGGTACTCAGGTGGTTGAGCGTACTGAGAGCAGATTTCAGGAACAGCCTCATGATGGCACTGTTTCTTCTTAACAAAAGTTGTTCCTCTCAAGAACTGAAGTCTGATGTGGGAGAAGATGCATAATGCTTTCCGAAACATGTGGTTTAAGTTCAGTGAAATGAATCATTTTCAGGAGGATGTAGTTCCAGTGACAGATAGTTCCAGTGACATGTTGACGAGCTGTAATGGCAGTACACCTACAATTTGTTGTAGACCAGAGCTGCTCTTAAAGTCAGGTTGGTTGCAAGGCAGCAGGGTGTAATTACCAAAACAAAAAGAAACAGATACTGTATGTCATCCCCTGCTAATGACTGCGTTTTCTTACCCAGCAATCTGTAACAAAAAGCTTTATAAATGACCAGACTGCACTTAAATACAGCACTAAAGAAAAACTTGGCACAAAATTATTCCAGCCAATTGAGTGGAAATGACAGAGAATAATATGAAGTTATCTTTGGCAGGGAGATGTGTGTTTGGAATGTCACTAGTGGACAGTGCATTGAGAATGCAAAGCTTCCTTATAGGCATACAGCAATCCATGTAAGTATAGCAAGTTTTCATGAGATCTGTTTGTTACAAGAGTTTTGCTTTATTAACGTGATGTTTTTCAGAAATAATTTTAAATGTATAGCTCATTACATAGGAGGAAAAACCTTGTCACAATATAAGTAGTTTTTATATATTTTTCCAGTTTTTTCTCTCTCCTAAGAAAAGAATTGAGACTTTTATGTTCCTCTGAATTCCTTGATCAAATCAGACTGATTACTTTTAAGCTGCAAATATTTGAAATGCAGTATTGATTAACTTAACTGTTTGTGCATCAGGTAGCCAAGTGAAATGCTCTTAATCTTTGCTCTTGTCTTCTGTTAAAATTTGCATGGAAGCTTCAAGTTTAGTGTTGGCTTTTTCATGACATTTTAAAAGTACAAGTAATCTAGCCAAAACTTCTGAACGGTTTTAGTGCTCAACTCCTGACCTCCAAAAGACTGCTCCTCACCCTGTTTTTAAAAATACACTTTCATTCATTGCAGAACTGTAGGACAAATCCCTTATTTTCAGAGACTTTCAATATTGCTTCAGATAATTTCAGGTGTCTGGTTGAAGCTGTAACCAGGTAAAATAAGTATCTAGATTTTGGAGTGTGGGAGTGTTTGAAATACACATGTGAGTAAGATTGAGGGGCCCAACATGTGTGGGTCTGATTCCGGGACACAGCTGACTTCTGGATGTGTTAGTAGAAAAGAAGCTCAGGGCTCCTGTGTTAATTAAAATGCTATTTTTCTTCAGTGAGGAAGTCAAGGGTGGAACTAGGGCTCCAAATGATGGAAATCTGAGCCTTCCTGTAACTCCAAAGTACAGCCAATTTGGAATCCAAAATTTTTTAAGCTTCCAGAAGAAAATATTTTTCCTGACGCTGCTTTGGTTGATATGAGGAGTTCAAACCTAGTTGTTGATTGTAAAGGGAAGAGGAAAAAGCTTGGATATATTGCCAACAAAAACTTGGATGATTAACTTAGTTCTTTTTTTTAACCTGTGCGTATAAAAACATAAATTAAGAAATATTCTTCACTTTCATTTGTGCATATGTTTAAAGCATATATGTTCCTTAAATAGATGTATAGTCACCAGAAAAACAATACTCAAATTACAATTTGTTAGGGGTGCAGTATGACCTGCTGTGTTTTAGTGCATAGTTAGATTTTAATAGATGATGTTACAGACTAGTTCTGCATGGAAGTGGGCAAATCTGGCCTAGCTGATTAGCTGACAATCTGTACTTTTTTTGTGGAGATCAGAGGTGGAATATTCGTTCTTACCCTTCAAGCACATGTTGCAAATACTTGTAGAAAATAGGTGCTTCATCTCTATAAAGTAAGCTAAACCTAATTGTGGCAAATAATTATTTTTCTTTAATACCTTGGGCAAAATAGCTAAAGGAAAATAGGAACATGTAAGAGGAAAACTTTCTTAGGAGAAAGAGTAGCATTGCTAGGAGGGGAAAATATTCTTAAAATGCAGCCTTCAGATAGTTATAATAAATTGTGTTTTTCTGTGCGTGTGTTTTGTTGTAGATTTTTTCTTGTTGTCCCATGGGGAACAGTTGCTTGTGCTGTAGTTAATGTTTGGTTTTAATTGAACTGCTAACCTATCTGCTCTAGTAGGTTCCTTTTGTTCAGTGCAGATGATTTAGCTATGAATGGCAGATGTCAAGTAGTGCAAACTGAATATTTGCCATTTGAAATGAAATTTAACACCAGGGTCAACGCTTAAACATTTGTAGATCTTAACCAGTGTGGAATTTTCTCAGAGGAATTATTGACTATAAAAATCCTCTATTTCAAGCCTGATGTAATGGTAACAGTAATCACAAATTCTGAGCATTTCTGCATCTGTTTATTCATAGTATCTCCAGTACTATCAATCCTATTTCCAGTTATACTTTTTTTTTCACACTTCAGTTAGTTGACTGAAAAACCGAGAATTATTATATAAGCAAAACTGTACAGAAAATTTGTAAATGAGGTGCAGTTTTTTGCATTGTCTGATATTTTTGTCTGACTACATGATTGTCCCCTTTATTTTAAGGTTAGTATTAAATGTAAATCCCATTTGAGGTGGCTGCTCATGCATTTATAGAAATTGTGTACAATTACAGATAGAGTTGCAATGCAGATGTCCTTGCACATATGAAAGACCTAGCAAAAAAGAAGTCCTCATAGTCACTCTGCACCACTGTCATGTCTGTTTTTTTCTTTATGTGATTGCTGAGAAAGAATCCTATGAACACTAGGACATTTAATGTCAGAATGAAGAATATCTCATGGAGTAGAAATCCTTCCCGGAAAGTAATCAGAAATTCATTGTGAAAAATTTAATTACAAATATTTTGTATCTTCACCTGATTTTTCCTTTTCATACAAGTCTTGATGACTGGAGCTTTATCAAATGTTTGGAGAGGGGCCTCTCAGAGAAACAAGTCTCAAACTCCTTAGCGATTTGTAGGGAAAATTAACACCTCAATTTCCTACAAAAAATTACAAAAGCCCTAATATTTAGGAAGGTCAGGTGCTGCTTTCAGTATGAAGCACCTTTTACTAAGCTGTGTGCCTTGCTAGTGTCACAGGCAATATTGTGTATGGCTTCACATATGTCTTAGATTTTTAGCGATGCTACAGATGTTGATTATGACAAGTTCAGTGTGAAAAATCTGCATGCCATTTGTGTAGCTCTGTGTGCTGACTCTCTGCTTTCCACTTGGACAGTATTACCATTGCTCATTCCGAATGACAGGTGAAGGCTGGCTTCTTTGTTGTGGAGAATATCAAGATGTTCTTATTATTGATGCTAAAACTTTGGGTGTTCTTCACACTTTATCATCATCTCAGTCTTCTGATTGGATAAATTGTATGTGTATTGTACACTCAACAAGAATTCAAGGTATATGTTTTAAATGTATTTACGTAGGCAAATTAAGTTGTGATAAAATATTTATGTATAGATGGTATGATCCTACCTGATTTGATATCCAATCATGTTTCACAGAGCTGTTATGTAGAAGATGTTAACGTTTCATTGATAGCACAAGAGGTGCTTTTAAGGCTCCTAATATTGGTCGTGCATTATTTAATAGGCTTTTTAGAGAAAAACAAACACCTTCTATGCTGGGTGTAAGCAGCTAATTTCTTGGATTTAAGTATAAATAAGTTTTGTAATATCAGAGAAATTAAAGGCACAATACCATGGGTCTGTGCCTTCTGTTAATACATTACTCACGGTTTGCTTACATGATGTGTGTTTCTGCATATAATTTACTTATTTTTGGTGTAAAACTGAGATTTCATCTAAGCAGTGTCCTGCAGCATCCTTGTTTTAGTGCTGAATAGGTAGGTGCTGTTTGAACTTGGCTTCAAGTTGACTGTCTCTCTGTTGACTTCACACAGAAGACTCTTTGGTTGCAGTGTCTGTAACTGGAGTTCTCAAAGTGTGGGATCTATCTTCATCTCTGAATAGCATCCAGGTCAGTGATAACTTGAATGTTCTCAAGTAAAAGCTACAGTGAAGCAGAATATTAATAAATTTAAATCTTCTGGATGTGTATTAAATAGATTTTATTACTTTTGTTACAAAATTTTGAAAATGCATCTTCATAGCATTATTTAAAGTTAGGCCATTGGACAGCTCTTGCCTTGACAACTGTACTACCTTTTGGCCAGGCTTCTTGTCTCTTCATATTCCAGGATGCTGAAGCTGCAGTGCTTTCCTGCTATTCTGACAATGTCTTTGAACCCCTTCACTCTGTCCTTTAAACTCAAAGCTCTTCAGTATTGGCCTTTGTACTCCCTCTTCACCCTTGTTGCTCTCTTCAAAATAGTCCCCTAGTTTTTGTTTTCCTCAGTCTGCTTTTCACAATGCCGTCTTCACTTGGAAAAGACTCTTGCTGTGTCAAGTGTCTTATTTTTCTATCTTCAAGCTCACTTACTCTTTTTTGTGTTAATATTCTCAGCAGCTGTCACCTTTTGTGAACAAGTGCTAGAATTGGGATGAAGTTTATGTATTTTAATTAAACTCTAAAAGCTAGATTCACAAAGGGACTTCAACAGTACAGCTGAGTACTATGAGACAGAAATGGCAAAATATCAACAGACTTCTCTGAACGTTGGTAACTCATCACTGCCTGCCTCAGCAAACTGCAGGGCATGGGCAGCACTACCTGTTCATGGGTGGAATCAGGCCCCTGAGGAGAGTCTGTCAAGTCTGATACTATCCTGGTGGTTTTGATTTATCTGCAGTGTTTTGGGGTGGGTGCCTCTTTTCAGCATTCCTAGAGCAAACCCCACTGCCATGTTGTAAAAATTCTGAGGACTCTAACAACTGATTACAGATGTCAGAGGAACATATGGTGTGGAGCAGTCTTTTTACTACCTGGGGCCACCTTTTGTGGAGGGACTGCTGCAGAGTTAGTAACAATCCAGCTAAATTCTAAAGAACAGTATTTTAATAAATAGTCTTGGATTTACTTGGAATTAACTGAAGCTGCAAGATGTTGTAAGAAAATGGCTTTCAGTTTTATAGCCGTGATTCCAAGCATATGTACCCCTTCTCTGAGAGGTTTTGAGACTGTTGATATCTTTCAAAACAGAAAACATCTGTTTTAAGTGACTTAATCAATAATTAATAAATATAACTCTAATAGAATAATTTTGAGCATGATGACTTTAATAATATTAGTCTGATATTCACACAGAAAGTGTGAAAATACATACATTGTTTTTAACAGTCTGTACATTTAGCAATACAAAGCTAAGAAAATTAATTACGTTTACACTACCTTTAAAGCTGTTAAGAGCAACCAAGACATTTGGCAACACCAACATTTCACTGTCCTGGTTGCAACAAGAATGAGTGGGAAAGTATTATATTCATCAGCTTTTCTGAATCTGATACTCTCAGTGTATAGGTTGTTATAGTTATTTTTTGACTGAAGAACACTTAGCAGATACTCCTTACAGCAGATGCTATTTATGGCCTGCCTTTAGTCCTTCTCCACATTCATTATCATTTCTTTAATGAGATCAAGGTCTGAGCCACACTGAATGTTTACATTCTTCTGTTTACATGTTAATTGTGAACCCTGTTGTCTTTCTATGTCATTTTTAATTAACAATTACATGTTGCTTTGTGTTTTGAAAGTCTCTTAACAGAAAGTTACTTTCGGTGGGTTGTTTCTACCCTAAAAGCTCAGATACCTGAAACAAACTTCACAGCTTTTTTTTCCTCTGTGCTGTAAAGGAGAGACAAA
This sequence comes from Pachycephala philippinensis, assembly GCA_013397055.1. Lineage (NCBI taxonomy): Eukaryota > Metazoa > Chordata > Aves > Passeriformes > Pachycephala > Pachycephala philippinensis. The sequence continues at coordinate 220,749 of VWZT01003499.1, read as the reverse complement.
GTGTGTGTGAGAAGGAATCAAAATCTCTGGACTGTGTAAATTGTCAAGCAGTAAGATTTTGTACTTTCACGGAAAGGCTCCTTCTGGTTGTGTCCTCCATGTGCTGGCAGGTACATTATTGAGCATTGCGCTTTCTTTTTAATGTTAGTTTTGGAAAGCTAATATGATTTTTACATGCAGATACTTCTTTTTCTCCTTAGGTTAAAGAAAATGTTCAAGAAATTGTCAGACGTAATTATGCCTGCAACACTTCTCAGCTTAACTCTGTGAAAGAGATGAAGCTTTTATTTTTTATGAATGTATTTCTGCTTTAAAAGTTTAACACTAAATTGGCTGGAAAGAAGGGGGATTTAAGTATTAGACAGTTGTAGAGCACTGGGTGCATTACAGTCCCCTCCACAGTGCGTTTGAAAGGGAGACAAAGATTAGAAAACCCTGTTTAAGTATGACAGAAGTACTCACAGTTGGCAAGTCCTCAGTAGCCAGGGACCTTTGTTTGTTGATAGAAGTCAGCAAAACTAAGGACCCCAGGCTATATTGCTTTTTTGTGTAGCTGTAATAAAATAACTAAAATTAAAAAAAAATCAGTAACAGTTGTAGAGAACACACAGTGTATTTAAACTGAAATTTAGTGTAAAAATCCTGTATTTCTCTTCCCCAGTGCTACAAAATTTCTCTTACACTGATCACTCAGGGTTATTTTAACATGTACACCTGACTCAAATATCTCTTGTGGGACAGGTCCGGTTTAAATAATTTCACATACACCTGGGTCAACTTCAAATAATGTACTTGTAGGCTATCCCTGAGATGTCTCTTGGGCTACTTAAATTCTGTACAAAACCATTTATAGAGAAATTTCATGTGTAGAATGCATAGGCTTTTCATGGAAAAATATCTCTAACATGCATTGTTTTCTATTAATTTCTATAATGAGATTGTAAGACCCTAATGCTACTTCCTGGTTGTTTTTTTTTTTAACTGTTAGTGTCTTTAACTTTGACCTGTATTGTTTGACACTGCAGTAGTTTGTTAGTATCAAAACATGTTAGGCTCTAAAAGAAGTAGTTCAACTACAAAGAGTTGAACCCATGTTCTACTTACTGATCCACTGCCCAAACCCAGTTTAGATTAAAATGAATTTCCCAGTACTATTTGTTTATATTTTATTGTTTTTCTGGACTTAGGTCTATGATTACTGTGATTTCTCCTTGCTTTGTACTGAGTTCTGTAAGAGTGGTCAGTGCTTTGCTGGTGGGGAGGTGCTGGCAGCTTACAGACTGATCATCTGGACAGAAGATGGCCACAGTTACATCTACCAGCTGCTAAACAGGTGGGCTCAGATGGGAAATTCACAAAAAAAGTTCAGGTACAAGATGAACTGTGGGAGGGTTACTATGGAAAATCTCTGCATGTTGCAAATGATCAAAAACCAGAACAAAACCACTTTGGCACTCAAAGATTTACCCTGAGTTTGACAGCCCTCAGTCTTTGTCTGCCACAGCAGGGGATGTAGGAATAAGATTAGCCATGTAGAACTTGGGCAGCTGGTGCTGTGATTTCAAAAAGTCTCCTGTAATTACTTATTTGGTTACTTTTAATTGAACTTGTGGATCTCGGATGTTACTGTTCTGCTTTCTAAAAAGATGACTTTCTAAAGCTTGTATGTTTAAATTTTTTTTTTTTCTAATTGTGCAGTGGCCTTTCTAAAAGCACGTACCCTGCTGATGGAAAGGTGCTGAAAGAAACAGTTTATCCTCATTTACTCAGCTTTACTGGTATGAAGGAAAATAAGGTAAATTCATAAGCATTTGAAAGTTTATTTATTGTCTGTTTGCAATTATCTGAATAATCCCCAAAAAATTGATGAACTCATCACCAGATTTAATTGTTCTATAAAAATAATTAGTAATACTTATTCCTTCATTTTAAAATTGTTACTTATAAACTTGAAGATGCTCATAGCATATTTTGGTTTTGATTTTGGCTATATTTAGGTTTTTTCACAGTGGAAAAAATGCTTTTATCTTCAAATATAGATAGACTGGTTGTTGAAGTGGTTGGTGTTTCTTTGTTCTAATTTTGGCAAAAAGAAAAATATTTTTCTGACATAAAGATGTGGTCTAAAACATTTTTAGAAACTTTATTTTCAAATCTGTAAAAATTAATAAAAATAAATAATAAAAACTCCAAACAAGTAAAACCCTGCCATAAAACCAAAATCAAGTAAGGCGACCCAGGAGCAAAATGCAAGCAAGTTACTCAGTTCTTGTTTTATTAAGGAATGTATGCATGTTTCAGTGTAACTACATAAATAGGTTGCTTCCCATGTGTATCCACCCTAAATTGAAGGGGTCTGAATCTGTAGCATCTTATCTGGAATACTGCTGGCTTGAGCCTTCAGAGGCATAATCACATGCGGAACTGTCTTGCACTGAGAGCAGACTGATGTACCCGCAGTGCATAAAATTAAACACATGTGACTCTTCAGAACCATGGTCTTGGCTTGGAGAAGCCTCTAATGGTAAGAAAAGAGGAAGGTGAAGAAGTAGGTGATCTTTATACTTTCGTTTGAGAATTCATGTTTAGCAGAGCATGTCACAGCAATTTCAAATTTGAAGTTACTGTGTAGACAAGTATCTCAAATGGACTTGGCTGTGTTGGAAAGCCTACGTCTTCACTGACTTCTTATGGAGTGCTTTGTGTGACCACAAAAAAATAAGGAAGCCCAGTTGATTTAAAAAGTAGAATTTGTAATTAGAAAGCTGGGGAATGTGGGGCAGGAAGGATATGGGGTAGACCTTCTTACTTGGGCAAAAAATGAACCAAAACAAATAGATTATTCTGTGTGGTTTTGGTTCTGTTTTTTTGTTAAGTCTGATTGCTAATGCTGTTTATGAAGTTGTAATTGTTGGAAGATGTGAATTTAATTCCTGCCTGAAAGTGCATTAGTTTGAGTGCTTGTGTGACAGCTCAAGCAGCTCATTAAGCAGTTTTATGAAGATATGCAGCAGAAATATTTTTATTTGAATTTGTGGCTGAGTAGAAACACTGTCACGTATATACCTGTGTGAGGTTTTGTAGTGATCTTTCTCTCTGCTGACAAATGTGGGCCCTTAGAAAGCATGTTTGTTGCATAATCCTGTGAAGCCTGACAGATTTAATTTTCACTTGAAGGGAAATAGCATAAGCCATTCACCTTTTCCCCAAATGCTGTGATCTAAAATCAGATGGGACAACTGCTGGAGGATACCAAAAGGTCAGGAAATGTGAGGGAAAAGAAATAGCCAAAACACATGCAAATAGCAAATAATAGGGTTACAGTGGTGGTGCAAAGTTTATGGATGCTTCCCCCCAAATATATACTCTTTAAAAGATAATGACCTGCTCTTTTTTTAAAGTTCTGCTTTAATATTTACCTTACTGCCTGAATAATTTTTATAGCAGATTTGAGAGACAACCAAATCACCTGTGTGATGATCTGTTTTGAACTCCATGTTGGGACTATAAACTGAACCATTTTAGAGGACTGTTAATTATTTTGGAACGGACTCTCGAAGTTCAATGTTGTAAATAAGTATATCCAACATATGAGGTAGTTGTAGAGGGTGATAAGGTTTCTCCTGAGCCTCCTTTTTTCCAAAGTCAACAACTCCAGTTCCCCCAGCTGCTCCTCATCAGAACTGTGCTCCAGACCCTTCAGCAGCTTCATTGCTCTTTTGAAATGCTCCAGCACCTCAGGACTGAAGGATGGCGTTACAGACTATTGCCTGTGTAAAAGCACAGTTCTTACCTTTCATTTTTTGGAGTCATGCAAGCTGTGATGACTGAAGCTTTACTGAATTTGTTTTGATGCAAAGATTATCAATATTTCACTGCATTGTTTTTCAGCCTGACCTTGGTGCTTATGCTGGTGGAACAGTAAACCTGAGGAGACCTCCCAGACCACTTTTCCCTTTGGGATGTAGGCTTAGCCAAGGATACTTGCAAAGCAGAGGGGATCTTTGAGAGGCTTGTACCAGTCAGAGTAGCCTTGGTCTGAGCAGCATTTAGTGGCAGATGAGGAATCAACTATGATTTGTTTTATATTTTTACAGCTTTTGGTGAAAAAAAGCCTTCACATTTACAATTATTACATTATTTTATCAGTTTTCTTTCAGAATATCGATTTACTCTTCTTTTTCAGCGTCTTCCTTTTGTCATGGGCTTCATGAATGAAAGAAAGGAGCCTTTCTACAAGGTTCTTTTTTCTGGTGAAGCTTCAGGACGGATCACTTTGTGGCACATTCCTGATGTTCCTGTGTCAACGTTTGATGGTTCTCCAAAAGGTTTGGCACTTTTGGCACCTTGCTACCATCTCTTTCATTATGTCTTTGGGTCAGTTTTCATGAAAATTCAAATTTTCATATAAAAGTTCTCACACTAAAAAGTGATGCTCATTTATTCATTGTGTGATGATTGCCTGTAGTAAGAAGGAGTAGCAACTGCTGACTTTCCAGCCCTAGACTGCACAAAGGATAAGTTAAGGGAAGTGATCAAGAGATGAAAATATGTAGTTTGACTTTTTGTATTTTGTTTTGCATAAACAAAATCCTCTCTTGCCCCACCCTCTAGAGATCCCAATTACAGCCACGTGGACTCTTCAGGATAATTTTGATAAACATCTTTCCATGTCTGAGGGCATTATTGATCAACTTTGTGGATCTGAAGATGGATTTGGAAGTGCAATTATCAGTTCCTCTGTGTACATACCTGGTCTTGATAAGCTTGTGTGTGGATGTGAAAATGGGAAAATTTTTGTAACATTAGGTTTAAAAACTGTAAGAGCAAGACTTTTAGAAAACACATCTCTTCTTAAAGGTAAGTTTTAACCATTTGTTCAGATTCATCTCAGTCAAGCACAGAAGACTTCATATTTCTGGCATCCCTTCCAGTGATCCCTGTAAAAATTCTCTGAAAAGTAGAGCTGGTGGTCAGGGATGAAACGAGAAAAATGGAAGATTATGATGATCTTTGTCCTTTTGTAGCTGATCTATTGGATCACAGCTTAGCACTACCAAGGTGCTTTCTAGCATTAGGAATCTGGGAATGGCTGTGGGATTGGATAGCCACTTCTTTTTTATTTGCCCTGTAAAAGATCATTTCAGTGAAGGGAACATAAAGGGTACATCTCAGTAGATGAAGCTCAGAGTGAAGACCTTTGTTCTCCCTTTTAGGAATAGGTCCAAAATTTTTTGATCCCATGTAAAGGTTGGTTATATTTAGTCCTTTGAATATCCTGACTTTTAGGAAATGTACTGTAAAATATGGAACTCCTATTCTTAAAGAGCAAAAATAATTTAGGTACCATCTTGTTTCAGATAATCTACCTTACAAGGTCCTGAATGGTCACAGTAGCAGAGTCACTTGCTTACTTTATCCACATGACAAATCAGTGAGATTTGATCCAAGCTGGCTGTTATCAGGGGGCCAGGATTCTGTTGTGATCTGCTGGGATATATTTACTGGAGGCATCCTACACCAATTTAATCTGCAGTCTGGTCCAGTGACAGAGCTCTTGCGATCCCCAGAACACTACAGAGTAAGCAAAAGCATAATAAATGATGTCCCAAAAAAAATTCTCTATATACTCATCTGTGAGTGTGTATATATATATTTACATACAAGAGAAGACAAACAGAAAACACTGTCTGGCAATACTTTAGCCCACATGACTTTATGCTTAATTTACCTTCACTTAATTGTCTTCCTTGAAAGTTGCTTTTAATTTCAGGGAGTTGAGTTCTTGAGTTTGTGACATATTAAATTGAAGCTCTTATTCTCTTATTCTATTCACCATTTTTAATATCATGATTATTAGCTTATATGTCAATCTGATTAACTCCTCCTCCTGAAATTTAAAAAATGTGCTCAGTAAGGCTAGGACCTTGAATACAGTATTTTAATCTAATCTTTTCTCTTGGTCCAAAATATATATACACTGCGTTTTGTTTCCTGACACATCTTTTTGGTCCTTTGTGTATATATTTTTGCATTTTATGATATTTAGAATAATTTAAAGTTGTGTTCTAATGAATTGAATTTTGAACTTAAATTTAGGTGAAGATTTACTGTACTGAATGTTCTGTGTAATTTTGAACATTGTATTCCATGGGGCTGGGATTTCCATTTTTCCTCTTAGAAAGCCTGCAAAGACATATTTGATACCTATGAATGACTCACACTTCACTTACATGCCAAAATGAAATAGTCAAAAAAATGGTTTACTGCTCTCTCTTCTAGGACAACTGCTACTGTATAGTTGGTTATATAATCACTACTTTGGTATGATAAACATTGTTAATAAATGGAATTTAAATTATTATATCTAAAATAATGAAAAACCAAAGATGATGGTATGTCTTCCTGTCAGGGAATGAGTTGTATAGCCAGCCTGTTAGAAACAAGTTGAAGATGTTGGCTGAAATAAAACACAATTTTCTAGAATGAGTATGTTCTGGGAAAGAATTCACTGGAATACTTTCACTAGGCCTGTTAAAATGATGTCGTTATGAATGTGTTCACAGTGTTGAAACTGAAGTTTTCTGTTTTGCAGTTAAAAGACCAAAGCATAGTGTGCTGTGTGTGCAGTGACCACTCAGTAGCAATTCTACACCTTCAGAAGAGAGTATGTCTCTTACATGCCAGAAAGCATCTGTTTCCTGTGAAGAAGATAAAATTTGACCCTCTTGAGAATGTGCTAATTGTTGGATGTGAGGACAATTCAGTTTATATTTGGGAAACTGAAACAGGTAATAACACAGAGGGATGTTTCGTTCACTTTCCTGAAGGTTTGTCAGTCACATGGTGTTATATGAGCATAATTTATAGAAGACCAAAACAGTAGTGGGAATATTAACACAGTGATTATATTAATTGGAGAGTTTTAATGTTTATATAAATAAGCAAGCAAGCAAATTTTCTTACAGTTCAAGGTGTGCTACTAGGAAAATAGAGTATCTTCAGAAGTTTAGCTGACGTGGCAGTGAATTGAGTAGAATATTCCTGGGAGCTATAAATAAAAATCAAACTTACTAAAAAGGCTGATGTTTTCAGTCTAAACAGTCCCAAGCTGGAGAGCAAAGTTATGCCTTCTTCCAGAAATTCATAATCTGAGATCTTTTGATTTAATTGATAATCAGTTAACAGTGGAAGATACTTGTAAAGCTCACAATTTTATAGTCAGCAAAACTAAAGCTGAGTGTTTTCAGGTTAAACTGTATATTCCCACGTGATTTGAGAATGCAGTGCTGATTCATATGGGTAATAAGTGTAGTTATTTAAACTTGGGCAGACAGACCTATTAGAAGTTTTAATGGTACTAGACACTACAATACAAGTATCCAGGCAGTTCAGAGTTGTGTGTCCTGAGAGGAGGGAGGTGTGTTGAGTCCAGAGCCACTGAGATGCACAGCATGTTAAAACTGTATCAAAACACAATTTTACTAACTGAGCACTGAGATCACAATTTACAGGTTATTGCAGCACACTACTACACTGTTTGCTTTAGACAAAACAGAAAAAATCAGAGTATATTTGAAGTATCTCTCCTTTACTCATAAAAATGTTGCCTATTTCAAGACTAACGAGGAAGTAAAATTGATGCCACTGCTCATGCATATTACATATTCAGACAGGGTGCAGATGGTTAAAAGTGTGTATCTTTTGTTACGAGTATCACAGAAGAATGAGTGCCACAATCACCATCTCTCTAAGAGTAGCTGGTACACAAGAAAAGATGCTGTTATTTGCTATACAGTAGCAATTAACAAATGGTATTTTTTCGGTTCCTCTTATGCAGTGCTGACTAAAAGGTGCCATCTAGGGTCAATACCTGAGAAAGCCTAGTAGGATATACTGTAGTTGCTTTAATGTTGAATTACATCTGTATTGCAGGAGAACACAAGAGGTTGTTGGCCTGACCCAGATCAAGGGCTATGTAAATACTTCAGTGGCACTCGGGCAGACAAAGCATTGTTCAGATGTATGGCAGAGATGTACACAGCATCACTGAGGCAGCTCTGCAGGAGCACAGCCCCTTGCATTAGGATTTCATCTGTTGCCAAATAAATGGGCAACCACACATGGTACCACTTCCTACACAGTTACCTCTGAACATGTTCCCTGACTCAGTTAAATAGGATAAAATCTAAGTGGTAGCCTTGTGCTTGAATTCTGTTATGGAAAGGGACATAAGATAGCTTTAATTGCTTCTACAGTCAAAAAGTGTTTATATTTCTTCTGGCTATGCAGTGAGCTCCATGACTGAGGCTTTGCCTCTAAGTTAAAGTCAGTGGAGTCTTGTGTCAGACTCGTATATCACTGTTTGCAGTTAAAAAACCGAATCTGAACAGTGTTCCTGTGCAAAAGTTAATGGGTCACTGGGAAAACAGCCAGTCTGTTTATAATTTCAGACTGTGGATTAAGAAATTTCTATGAATATTTCAATATTTACACAGTTGTAGAGTCAGCAATAATTCTGTTGAATTTGACGGGTGACTTTTCTAAAGTTTAGAGGCCTAGTATAATTTTAAAACTGTTTTTCTCTCAGGTAATTAATAGGATGACCCCTAAAGCAGATGGGAGATTTCATTATGCATAACAGTTCATTGTCCAGTTTCCTGTGACAGAGGTTGACACACTCGTACAGAAAGCATTCCAAAGGACTTAAAAATGTTTGCCTCGACAGGCTTTCATAACCATCACTTTATGGGGCAGAGGAAACTTCGTGTCCTAGGTTAAAATCTGAGCCAGTGCTACTTTGTGTACAACTTGTACTATTTTTTTGTGAGACTTCCAGAGATAACCTTATTTTACACAGTCACTGGGAAGTTTTCTGAGTACAATAATCTGCATATATTCTAAATAAACAGGATTTTCAGCATAGTTTATGCTGAAATGTTAAATACCAGGAGTATAGTTGACTTCAAGTGTAATTTAAGTCTGTATCTCTTCCCCACTGACTACAAGGCAAGACTAAAAAAGGCAAAAGATAATTGCCTGCTGCTCTTACAGGTCTAGAATAAGATAAATTTAATTATATCCTTTTATTCCCCTGATTTACAGAGCAAAGTAAAATTACTTGAAGTTTAGATGTTGTTATTGCACCTGCATGTGGGTAGTGATACAGGAAACAATACAGAAGCCATGAAGTGGTATCTGTGTAGTGTAATGTATTTTACCTAAATTTTAATATGTGGATATGGCAACTTTCCATTACAGTGGAATATCTTTCCATGACAATGAATATTGATCTAATCATACATTTGGAATATTAATATAGTATGTGTACAGGATATGCTCCAAACTTGTGTGCTAGAAGACAAATATGAAAATCAATATCAAATTTTATTCTAATTAACGTGCAGAATATTTCTTCCAATAGCCACCACTTGAAATCCCCTTCAATAAGGAAATTAGCTGTTATCTGTATTGGTTTTACATTTTCCTAACCAGTTGGTATCTTTGCTTTTTTAGAAAAGTAAATACCAGTACAATAAGATAGAGTAATAAAAGGATCAAAGGACTTTTCCTTGCTGTGAACAGCATATGTTAACATGTCTACCAAGCCACCTTTATGTCTAATATATATTGAGGGTGAGGAATGAATGGGTAGACTTTAAATAGCAATCTTCCTTGCTCAGAGTTAATAATCTTCATTTACCAGCAATAAATTTGTTTTTCAATTAGTACGGGTTTAAAATGAATTAATTCCTTGAAGTTCATAATACTTGCAGAATGAATCATCTACTAATTTCCTGTTACTTCCTTTTGCAAGTCTTGCAAGTCTTGCTCTGTTTTATTGTTTTACAATATGTTTAGTTTGGGTTTAAAGATAGAATAACATCAATTAATAAAACTTTAATTTATTGTTATGCTATCATACTACATATTTAGCTTTACGCTGGCTGTATTGTAATTTTTTCATACTCCCCCAGGGAGTGCAGATTTTAAGAACTGTCTTACATGCTGCTAGCTCCACCATGAAAAAAAAAATTGAAACACATCTAAAGAGTATTTTTATGAGGTCAGATCTCCTGAATAGTCAAAACTTAACTCTATGCTTAAAGTCCTTATTAGGAAATGTCCAAATCATCAATAAATAATAGACAATTACTAAATAAACATGTGTATAGTATTTTGTTTTATCTACACTGTGTATTGCTTTCCCTGTTTGTGCTCTATCTGAATCTTTTTCTGACTAGAATACTTTTTCATGTATTTTGACATGTTGATTATCACAGTATCTGAGCACTTAAGAAAATGGCAGAACTATTGTTACTAAGTGCAGAAGCATTACAGTTGTCTTGGCTTCTCACTTCTGCATCTAAACAAAGCAGGAATCCTAAGAACGACTGTTTTCTATAGAATTACTCTTAGAACACCCGAGGTGGTATGTAATTTTAAAACCCCCATGTTTTGGTGTACTGAGTATACAAGAGATTTACATAGAAGTACCTGTTACCTCGATTCAGAGGTTTTCTTTGCTATTACTTTCTTTGCAAATGTAGTATCAGGGTGATACTTACGTGTTCATCTTGGGGTTTTGGGGTTTTCGGTAGAGGCAAGTGTAGGACTGTCACTTCCATTCACTGTAGTGAGACTGACACTGTCACTGTGTGGAAGGGTCTGTATGGACCTCCCTTGGTTGAGGAGGCAGGAAAAGCAGCATTGCTTCAGGTAATACTGTCAGAGTGGTGGGAGCAAGGCGTCAGCTCTGGAGGAGTAGTTCACAGAAGGCAAGTGTTCAGCTTTGAGTCCATACTTCAAGACATGAAGTTTTTCTGAAGCAGTTGTTTCATGACTTTAACAAAAATGATAAATGGCTTGAGACATTTCTGCTGAGAAACAAAAACATCACACCACCTTAAGACAGCTGTCAAGCATAGAAAATTTTACCTTAAGTGTTTAAAAGCTACACAGGTATCAATAAAATAAACCAGGCTTTTAATGAGATTGGCAGCCCTCATAAAATATGCAGTGTCTAACATTAGTCAAATTCATCTGTATGATCATAAAAAATCTTTATGAAAAATAGAGAAGAGTTCAGAAATACTCTGAAAGTATTTCTTGTTGTGTTAAAGCCACATCAATAAATTGAAATGTTCCATAAACCTCTGCTGTTTCAGAAGCACGCCTGCCATGGAGGAAATGAAATTACTCTGCTGATAGTGATGTTATGGATCAAGCCTTTGATCATATTGATGGTCAAATATGCTGGAAGATTTTCAAACACTGTTTAAAGATAATTTTTATGTAGTTATATATGCTCCAATATTTTTATAATTGGTGCCAAGAATGAATCTTCTAAACCTGTGGTAAACAGCAAGTATCACATGAGTTGAAGAATTTGTGAGGGGAGGGGTTTGGGTTGCTTGGTTGGCTTTTTTTTTTTGCTAAGTAGACCTTTATTTAGTATGTCTGACAACTTTTCTCATCCCATACAGAAATTAGGGGGATTAAACTGTTTAGAAAGCTAAGGCTTAGATTTCATCGGGTGGCTGTAAAGAAAGTAAGTTGTATAGTTTTAATGAAACTTAGAGCTCTATCAAAGTAGATTTGGTCATTACTAAGATTTATGCCTAGATAATTGTAGAACCAACAATAATTACACTTTGGTGACCTTTTTGTCCTTGTAAAATTTAGTGATTTACAGTCTCTTTTGATATCTTTTTCATTTTCCCTGTCTCTCCATTGTTCTCTTTTTCTCTTTAGGTCATTGGTCAGAATTAGATCTGAGTGGGCGAATGTGGCCTAACTGATAAATCCTGTGGTTGGAGGCCATGGTGTAGGGTCAAAGTCATAGCAGTCACTACATTCTTGTTTCTTTTTAAATGAATTTTGCGTAGCCTAGAGATCTGCAAATCTCCAAATAAGTTTTAAGCATGAATATGTATGCCTTGTGGTTTTTTGTTTGTTTTGATTTGTCAGTCTTAAGTCAAAACTTAACTAATGTTTTGCCTCTTTTTTATTGCATCTTATGTTTTATATGTGTAAGCCTCAGGTCAGTCTGTAGCTTGTACTTGAATATTTCATAGCTCTAAATTTCAGTCGTTGCTCAGCAAATACTTATTGATGTAGAATAATAAAGGGTAGTGGAGCTTGGGAAAGTCTGTCTCAGGGTAAAGAAAAAAAAGCAGTGTCATCTTTTGCCCAGTTTGCAGAAGCTGAGGATACCTGACTCTTGTCAGTATACAAGAGTGTATCTTTATATTCAAATGTATGCATACACACATGTACATTAATGTACTTCATGTATACGTGGTGGAACAAGCTATAATGTGTCTGTTCCCTCCAGCTGATAATTGACCTTTGTTCTTATTATTAATGAATAAGATGTTATACGTGTATAAATACATATGTGTGTGTGTGAGTGAAAACTGATTGCTGTGACCCAGTACAGTCAGAAGAGTGCATGCTGGGGAGGGGTTTCATTCCAGACACTAAGGGACAGATCCTCATTCCATCTTTCACATTGTGATCAAGGAGTAGATAGAAAATACTTGTATATCTTCCGAGTTCAGAGCTGGTAACTTCTTCCATTCAGCCCAGTTTAGTACATTTACTGTGTCTTAACAATGCATGTTACAGGATTATTGTCCTTTGCTGTTTGGAATAGTTTAGATGGAGTTAGGGAGAGAACAGGGGAATTTCCATGTCCTTTCTTTCAGGGTCTTGTGCCTTCATCAGAAATTCTGAGGTAAGAACTGGCTGCATTGGGGAATTGCTCTTTTTACCCACATATGTAAACCAGCATTATAAATTAGATTTCAGTAATTTTCTTTGTTTTGTTCTTCATTGCTTTCTTCAGCTGAAGGATATTGACAGTAGTTTGCTAAGGCTCTTCTGAAAGTGTGTATTCTGAAGAACGTCAGTAACACAGAGTTGGACATGACAGAAATCTTCCAAATGCAAAAATCAGTAAGGAGGGTCTGCAAAGACACATCACAGGGCATCTCCATTTTTAATCTCTTCCTATAAGTAAAATGCCTTTTAAAATATTATTAGATTATTTTAATAGGCTGGGTTGTGTGTAATCTATCCCATTTCTATTTGCTAGATGGCATTTACTTTTGTCTTGGTATTGGTTGGAATATATATTCTTAAGGCAATGTTTGTTTCATCTCTTTTGGGCCAGTTGATATTGGAGTGGTAGCACTAGCAATAAGGAGAAATTTTTCAAGCAAAGTGCTTGACGACTGTCTTGGAGCAAGATTGTAGAATTGTAAAATTCAAGCATTTTTGTAGTAAGGAGCATAAAATTTCTGTATGCCTCACTCTATCAGCATAGAAGAAAAGTGAGTTGGGAGGGCTTTTTCGGGTGAAATAGGTATTTATGGAAAGGAAGATGTTGACAGAAAATAAACCAACTAATGTTACAGATGTTACTTGTTCTGAAAGATGAGTTTTCTGTTTTGACTACTAGTAAAGGATTTGTTCTCGACCACATGCTGTTTTTAAATAAAATCAGTTCTGAAATGATTTCTCATTCACAGAACACTGTTATGCTGTAGGAGTCATCTGAGTTACTAGGTCACAGCAGCACTGCAGTGCTGAGGATTTTCAATACTTCAGCTGTGACAGCAAACAGAAAGCACTGGAGCCTGATGATATGACAGGTCATGTGATGGCAGTGAATGCCTCATCTTGAGGCAGGAAAATATGCGTGACCTCTCTGGTAAAAATGCATCATTCAGTACGAGCAGAACCCAGAGAACTGTGTGGGCAGCACTAACATCAAGAGACACAATTTGTAGTACTTGGTCCACAGGAAGAATAAGATGTTGTAACAGTCTCTAGCCAGTTACATCTGGTGGTCCAGAGCTGCCCAGGAGAGTGAAATACTCCACTCTTTTCTGTTCCTGAGACTTGGTTGCCATGGTCACAGCTTTAGAGAGATAAAGACTTTCTTTGCCTGTATTTTGTATGTATAGTAGTGGGTCATAGCAGTGGTGTTGCTGCCATGTAGACACCCCTATGTCTTCCTGTTCATCTGTTGTTATTTTATGCTCCTCAGCCAAAATCCTTTGGGCTTATTTGTATTTAAAATACCTCAGGTTTGAGAGTGGATTTTATTTCTGTCCTCTTTCCTGTACTCTCATATACAAGCTTTGTCTTTTCTTATTCTTTATTTTTATTTTCCTTTAAAATCAGAGACAGCGTATTCCCAACAAATAACAGTTTCTGAACAATAACCACCCTGCCCCAGTGTTATTTTTAATCGACTGTTTGCAGTGGTCAGAAAGTCTTTGTTATACATATAACAGGTTTCTAAATCCTTTCCCCTCATCCTCCCTGTCTGTTTCTCTGAAAGATGTGTTCAGGCATCACAGAATACAGGTCTCTTCCTTTATTTTGTCTCTGCCAGCTATTTGCTCTGTAAATGCGTAATTTGGGCTCTTCAGAAGAGTAAAGTTAAGCATGTAATAAACCAATTGTAACTTCTCTCTGTGTGAGAAGCCAAGTCTTGTTTCTTGCATAGTTTGAACCCAGAAGGGATTTTTTCAGTTGATAAGATGTTAATTTTCTCTTCTCCGAACTACTCAAAAAGTGGTATGCTAGCAATGGCATCTCCTGACACACTTGGAGAAGTGTTTGCTGGTAGCAGAAATGTTCAGTAACCCAACAACCTGTTTGGTGGTTTCTCAGTTTGCATCTGGTAGGTCTATAATACATAGAAGCATATCTGTCATCTGTTTAAAGTAAGATGTGTGTGTTAAATATGTAAAATATAAATTCACTTTCATGTACATCGAGAATACCTGTATATTCCATTCAGGCCATTGCCTTCCAAGGTTAAATTCTGCTGTCACATTTTCTGTACCTTTTACCACTTCTGGAATGATTCTTTTTCTGTCAACTCAGATTTTTTTCTTGAACCTGAGGTTGAAAAATTGGCTCAGAAGTTGTTGCCAGAGGAAAGCTCCTATATATGGAAAATAACCCAAGTCTGTAGTGTGATAGCCTTAACTAAATTATATTCTATTATAAATCCAATAGATTATCCACAGAATGGTCTGACTCTGAGGGATGACTGGTGGTGAGGCACTCATGCATCTGGAGCTACCAAGATCTGTTGGGAAGTTCTCTCTAATACCAAAGACTGTGCATAATCAGGTCTTTGAAATCTACTACCATGCCCCCAAAAGTCTTGGATTTATTAAAAATTTATTGTAATTTCTCCTTAAAAGGAACATGATACGTGGAATTTCACAGGGATATGACAGTCTTTCTGAAGCACTTGAGGAATCCAGCAGTGAGTTGCATTGACAAAAGTGTTACAGAAAAGAAGGTTATATGTATATATGAATATATATACATACATACAAATATTCACTGTGCAGTGGACTTGCCACAGGAGGCTGTAGAGAAAGCTTAGCTCCCTCTATTTAACAGTAGGAAGAACAATGATTTCTTTGGTGAAGCTTGCTCATATTTTGCGCTGAATAATCCAGATAGTTCTGTGGGGAAACAAGGCATATTTATAGCTTGAAAGGCTACTTTTCATATACAAAGAGGCCAAGGTAACATTAGCTGAGTGACTGTATTATTTCCAAACTACTTCTGCAAAAGCTGTAGTATTTCTAAGAACTTTTGCTCATGTCCAGTGTGAACTCTGTAATCATCCCTTGTAAGCATCTGTAAAACATTGGGTTTGTGTTCTGGAAATACTGAAATGTGTCAGTGCTGGGAGCTTTGCAGACAGTCTAACTATGAAGACCTTTTGGGCACCTTATTTTCCTTTCAGTAGCCATTCTGTTCTGTAGTGGTCCCTGGCACTAGCTGCAAGTCCTGGGGAGGAATTAAGAAAATGGCACATTAAAAACAATTGGGGCTGAGTCTTATTTCTTTCAGTGTAGTATTACAGTAACCTGTGCTGTCTGACTGATTTTTATAGGAGAAAAAGAATCAGTTGCCCTATTTTCTCTGCTCTGAATTCAAAGACTTCGTCATGTGAGTAGCAGAGGTGATACTACAGTGAACAGAAATGGATGAGTTTCAGAGAAATAATTTCAGATAAAGAGATTTTATACACACATATACACACAAACACTTATTGTATGAGATCCCTCAATCCCAGTCCAATATTTTTAGCAGGTGTTACCAATAGAACTTCAATGTTACACATTTTTTCTTGTAGCAGTGAAAGGGAAAATTCATGTTGTATTACTTGAGGGTAGAAAGAATTCTAACTTAAGGGAAAAACATTTCATGTTATAGCTGATATTTAATACTTGAAAAATCCTTCAGATGTATTTTATCTTTGATATTTATAGGAAACATGCTATTTCAGCAATTTCTTTTAATTCCTATAGGAAATATGTAGTATGTAATAGTAGCTCATTTCAAATACATTTAAGCTCAGTTTAGGTATCTTTAATGTTAGTTATAATTAAAATAGTATTACTAAAATTACTGCTAAATAAAATTTTTACTAAAATAATATAACTGGGTATAACAGCTAGGGGACTTAGATTCCAGAGAGCCACACAAGTGATGAAATAGTCTGAAACATAATATTCATATCCCTGATGACTAAGCTACATCTATTATTCAGGTGTTTGCAAACTATCTTCACGTCTGACAATTTTTAGGAATGGAATGAAAAAAATTAAGCTTTCTCTTGCTATTTGTAATCCAGAACACTAGAGGACAGCACTAAAATATTAGATAGATGTGTTGTTGTTTACACTGTTAATGATATAGATGCTCTGGGAGGGCTTTGTTGAGGAGAGAACCAATTACTGTTTTAAACAGTTAGGGCAACTGATATTTTTATGAATATTCTTAGCTCCCTTTGAAAACTGCATCTCCACATGTATAAAGTGTCTGGAGTTGCTTGTGGTCTGAAAGTTATTTGCTGCAGTGATTTCTTTAGAAATTAAGCTTTATTTTTTTAATAGCAGTAGTGTAGAATATATTTTTAGTTGTAAAAAAAGGAGTTACTTCCCTCATCTGTAAATATTTTGTGATTATTTGCTCACTTGAAGTGTACTATGTTAATACTATGATACCTGCACAAGATGTAATAGTATAGCTCCTTGAGAAAGTTACTGTTGTGTTTCTCTAGGCACACTGGAACGACATGAGACTGGTGAAAGAGCACGAGCAATCCTTGCTGCCATTGAAGACTCAGAATTCTTGGTGGCAGATGCTCCATTTCGTGTGTCTCCAGAGTCCAAACAAAGCAACAATTCCGGATACAAACACTCCAGCTTGTATAAGCATGGCATGGGCCCTTATCTTGCTCATACAGAAAAATCTTCAGATAAGGTAAGAGTGAAGAGTAGAGTAGAGTCAAGAGCAATGAGTTGTGATCCAAATTCTTTACCCTTTCACCCACTGATGTGTAAGTGGGATGGCACCTTCGTTTTAAGTTTATAAAGGCTTCTTCTGGCTGGCTCAGTTTTTATGCCTTCAACCCCATTTCATGGACAAATGGGGAAAACAGGCAGAGGGCCTTATGCAAGGTCATCAGAAGATAATCTCAAAAGGATTTTCTCTGACTTATTACCTGTAGTTAGACCTTATTTCCTCGTGCCTTCAGTAGTACCCCGAGAACAGCTGAATACACCTTACAGCAGTTCAAATGTGTATGTCTAGAGAACAGGCACCCTGTGATCAATGCTATTGGGCTTTCTCTTACTGCTTTTCTAGTGAGGCCACAGATTCCTCTTGGCATTCAGTGATAGTTTTTATTGAGTGTGTGTTTTCTGTTAGCATCATCACAGAACAGACTGCAAGTGCCTTATGTTTTTGTTAGTGTGATTGAATTTGGCACCTTATTGGTTAAAAAGAAGATGGTAATGCTCTTGTGAGGTACTGGGCTGCAAATAGGTATGACCATCTTCAGGAAAGATTTGGCCAGGGAGAGATCTGTATTTAGCTTTATCTAGAAATACTTTTCTACAGAAGTCATTAAACTAAATAATTGTGACTGATGGAGAAGATGTGCTCTTTCTTTTTGTTTTGAATAAGTAATAGAAGGAAATAATATGTTTAAAGTAGTGTTAATGTGCCATTAAAACTGAGAAAATGAGTGCAGAGGCACCAAATCATGAGAAGTAAGGTTGAAAATGCAATAGTCTCTCTATTTTCTTGTGGCCTGGAGATATCTATACGTTTATCAGGTGTTTGTAGATATTTAAAAAGTCTGTATTTGCTAATTGTAAAACTGATTATTAAAACTGTCTCTAATTTAATACAATCTCAGATTCAATGGAATGGGTATTGCCTTTTTCATGTAGGAAGAAAAATGGTGCAAACCTGTTTTCTTAAACCATGTTTATGCGTCAGGAGGTAATATATTCACTGAACTCTTGATGAGAGTGTATCTTAAGAATGGTGCTTTCATGTTGTTTGTTCTTGCTTACCAGTTTTTAATTAATGGGTTTTGGGAATTCTGCTCTCTGAAATAAAGAGAGGAAGTCATGTCTGCTATTCTGTAACCCTCAATGTACATAGAAAGTATTTTACCACAAGTATTGAGAATGAAAAATGCTTTCCCTCAACTTAAACATTGAAACAGCCTTTAGAATGGTCTCTGGCCTTTTTTCTGGCTTTATTAATCATAGGAAATGAAATACCAGGTGTTTAAAAACTGTCTGATAAAATATAGCTTGATCCATGTCCTCACTCTTGAGTTTTATGGTCTTTTCTTCATTGTATCTTCAGATTTGCATATAACATTGAGTTTATAACGATTGTAGTTTAACTCTTAATATTTCTCTTTGACCTTTTACTAACCTTAGTCTGATTTCTAAAGTTCTTTTTGATCCCATTTTCTGAAAAGTCTTATTAGAGCGTAATCCTGCTGAGCATGTTGTGGGGCAGATGGTGCACTAGTTGGTCATTGACACAGAATCTGATCTCCCTGTTAGTTTGTTAAAAGGAATAGTTTCTTCTTGCCTTTTTAAATAGGAACAAAGGAAAAAAGTTTTGATAGTTTTTTGGGGAATAGCTTTAGGTATGTCTATTAAATTGAAAATTGCATGGATTTAACAAGGTGGGAGGAAAGAAAATGTGCTGATTATGAAATATAGGAGAAGAGTTTTTTGTAAAGTTTCAAGTGCAGAGTTTAAAATGCTTTGGGAATTACCATGACCTTAAATTTGAAGAAATATCCCAATAGGAAGCAGTGGAATTATAATGATTTGTAGTGCCTTTTTTGATCTGACATACATCTTGCCTGCTCTGATTTCTCAAAATAATATTCTATTTTCTTGTTTAAATATTGTTCATTAGTTATCTTGTCCAAATGCAAACTTATTAAGAATACTGTTGATGTCTCAGACTTTCTCTGTTGAAATGTCTTTTTTTTAGTTTCACGTTCTTTTTTTGTCATGACAGATCTGTTAGGTTTGTCTAAATTCATAACGAATTCAGTTCTGTACTTGGAAAAGCACTTCTCATTCATCAAACATGCGTCATCCAGTATGTTCAGAGCTTCTTCCCACTTGCATCTGCATTAGAGAGGATTCTGTAGATTGGTGTGGGAGATGCTGGAGGCTAAATGTGTGTAGTGTAGCTGAACCTGGGAAAAACAACAATGGAAGTCCCCTTAATGCTGTTGCAAAAGCCCAGTGCTGGCTGCACAAAAGGAGTGTGGAACTCTGCAGCTTTTTAGCACTGTTCTGTTATTGCTGAAATGAAGGCTTGTTATGACCTCTGCTGTTTTTCTTTAGTTTTATGCAGGAAACTTCTTTTTAGGTTTTTCAAAAAGGGCACTATTCACTCTTTTGCATCATTGTGTTTTAGCATCTTGAAATATTCTGGAAATTCAGATCTCATGTAATTAGTGAGAGGACTGTGGTTATCAGACTTCAACATTCCATACCTTATTAATTAAAGCATATAATTGCTACGCACATGAAACTATCACAAAACTTTCAGATTATCAGAGGGTTTTAATACAGAATGAGTATTGCATTATCAATTTCCTTCTTTGGCAAATTGTGTATTAGAAATTTAACAACATACTAAATTGTTAATAACTTCTCTGTGAAAAAAACCCAACATCATCAATTTTAGCATATATTAAAGAACTCAATTTCAGAAGATTTATGTGACAGGAAAAATGACTGGGCAGCTATTCGGTCCTGTAGGTATGGTAATTGTGAGTGATCCTTTTGTACAATGAGTGATCCACATGAAGATTGCAAGTAAAACTCAGCATCTATTCTTGCTATTATTACATTGTTTTACCATTCATATTATATTTAAGATGAAAGAACATTTTCAAAATAATGGTCTCTCTTTCCTCCATCTGAAGAAAGAGATAAATATCCTCACATAGTAGTCCAGCTTCAAAGGCTTTCTTTCAAAACGTTTGCCATCATGTAAATCACAGATACAAAAGCAGAATGTTTCGATTTCATGGTGTTTTGACCATTTTAATTCTTTTATTGTGCTGCACGTGCCAGTGGGAGTACCAATAACAGATGACTGTGACAAATGCAGTTAACACAAGATCCATATTAATGTTGTCATATCCCCGTGATATATTTAAACAGATTTTAATTATTTTTAATGTCAAAAGACCCAAAATATATAGCTTAATAGTTCTTCAAGAAAGCTTTACTTAATATGTGAATGTAAAACCTCTCATAAAAATGAAACTTTTATATTGGCCTTAGTCATTGACATAGGGTATTCATCAAGTCAGCAATTTGTGTGGCAAAGTGCCATTTGAATAGTGTATTGTTAGAATACTTATGGTCCACTTGACAAGGGCTCTTGCTGTAAATAGTGCAATTTGACTCCAGCTGTTAAAGAGTGGCTTTGACAGCAGCCAAATAGAATGGAGATGCTTTACTGCACCGCAGAAAAATCAATATTGGGTTCTTGTTCATAGTAACCTGTTTTCTCCTTTTTTTTTTCAGATTTATACAAGACTATCTAGAGTTCATTTGTGAAAGTTTAAATATTGTTTTGAAAGTGAGGCTGTTTTATTTTCAGATTAATGTTGGTGGTGAATGATGCTTGTGTTTAGTTAAGAAAAAGACAGTGCTTTGTGGACATACATAAACAATGTGATGATGCAGCATTATTTCAACTCTGTTTATAGGGATGGATGTTAGGATGTGGGTGCATAAGTTGTGTAACTAATGACAAAAAATGTTCTTTCCTTCCTTTGTGGTTTTTTTCTTTTTGTAGTGCCACTGTAGTATCCCTGTCGATTTTCTAAGTATAGGGGTTTTTAAAAGGAGGCATCTTTGTTGTTCTCCCTATTACAACCCCCACAGATGTTGACAATCTGTAGTGCCATTGTAGATTTTCCTGAAGCATGGTCTTGCTAGTGCTGAACAGTTTTCCAGCAGCATTCAGTGACACAAGGTTGCTATGATACCTGGCCAGTAGCAATAGGTATTGAATCACTGCTCTTAATTACAATAGAATACACACTAGACTGTGCTCGTGGTTTTATGTGGAACTAGCTTTCATTATACCTTTAAGTCATAGTTCTATCTGAAAATTGGAGCTGTGTGAAAAACTGATTTTAAAAAAAAATTGAAATGCTTCAGTGCATCATATGAAGATTTCATTGATGCACATAAAAAGCTGGATGTGTCTGGGAATTGTTTTCCTGGTGTTCCAGAAACCCTTTATGTTGGAAAGTTTCCTACCTTTTCAGCTTCAGTCTTTTGGATATAAATCTGTGTTTTTCATGCACTAATATTTCTAGTGATTTCCATAATGTAATCAGAATGGTCTGGGTAAAAACATTGGAGGGAAGAGCAGCTTATAAAATCTGTGCAATAGTTGTTAACCCCTTGAAATCTTAAATTATACCACTGAAAATCTAGATCAGAAAAGGAAATCTTTTACTGTGTATATAAGACAAGGCAAAGATGGGGGAGAGAAACATATTCATTTATATGCGAACTTTTATAAGTAATGTTTTTGATACATTAACTCAGCAATTTCTTAAAGTATCTTGTATTAGGCATTCTAAAGAACCTGATATTTACTTACATAATAGCATACATATTATGCTCTGAGCAAAAATACGTAAAGGCAAGAATGTCCAGAAGTTATAAATAATAAAAGAAGTATCTACTTTGTTGATGCACAGAATAAGTAAAAGGCAAATGAAGACTGTAGGACAATAGCAGCTATTTGTTTTAGTATAGCAAAGGAAGCAGTTTGAAAATAAAATTGTTATTGGAAGCCTCGAAAATCACTGCTAGTTAAATCTTACTGATGGAAAAATTGATAGAAAAATGGAAATAAGATACAAGCACAAATACCAATTAATACTTAGCAAATAGGAAATCAGGAGTGATACCATGAACAGTGGTGTCACAGACATGGATTCCTTTAATTTCTTTCCTTTTCTAAAATGTAGAGCCTTATTATGGGGAATTACATATCTTGATGATTTATGTGAAGTGGATTATTAAGGACAAAGCAAAATAGAAAGAAGTAGAGTATTTCTCCTTAAAGCTGGTAACATCACATTGCTGCTGCAAGGGTATTTTTTTTTTCTGGGACTAGTGTTCAGTAGCTATATTTAGGAGTTTATTAAGCAAGTGTAACAGGAAAATGAGTGAAGGAAAAAAGGACTCGATGTATACAGATTTTTTTTTTTCTCTGTAATTCAGTTTCAAAGCATTTTAGTACTACATTTCCTGTGAAATTTCACAATTAAGTATTTTATCAAGGGACTAAGGTAGCAACATAACTACAGTGAAGTAATAACTTTGGAGTTATGAGATTAAATTTGTACCAGTTAAGAAGAATCATGATCCTGAGGGATATTGATAGCTTTGACCACATGCCATCTTTGATGGAAGTTACTGTAGTTTTTGAATTGCCCCACCAAGTCAAGAATTTGTTGATTTGTGTTTTCTCCATTGACTGCCTCAAAGCAAAATGAAACCAAAGAGTTGCCATTGTGATATTGTAGCACATTTTAATCTTGCATCTGTGGACAGCAATTAACACAGGATGACAGAAATCTGATATTAAGTCTTAACTACTTCTTTCAATGCTTCTGGCACTGGTTCTTTTCTACTGTTACTATACTGAAGGTGACTGACTTAAAACTTTTTTCCCTTCCTAGAAAACTAATTGGACTGTGTGATAAAGCTAAAGAAGGTGCTGTGCTATCCTGCTAGAAATAAATCTAAGGTCAATATCAATAGTCCTTGTGAAGTATCTCACGTGGAAGGATGATTTATTGAAGCTAACCTAGCTTTGTCTTTTCCCATATCTCTACTGCTGTGCTGCAACTCCCTTCTCTGTCTCTTGGAATCTTTAGCAAAGTTTGCATTTTGGTTTTTTTAGAGATAGACCTTTATAATTAGAAACATACAGCTTCTATCTTATGGAAATGGTGTTCGTGATATCATATTTGCCACATAGGACTGTTTCTTTTAAGTCTGTCTGTGGAGTTGGGCACAATTTGAATATTCTTATCTTGGATTTTACCTTTACTGCTTTCTAGTCCAGAAGGTGTGGCTTGTTCTGTAGATCAGCCTAACTGATTTTCCTTCTAAGGGCTCTACCTAATTCTAAAATAAATTACATGATCTTTGTTATAACCTTTATATTTTCATGTTGTTCAGTTGTGTTTTTTAAATTCTTCACAATTCGTGATAGTGATATGGTGGAATCTTGACACTTATGATACTCATCTTTTCTATTCTAAACATTAATTCCTTGGCCTCTTATAGTTTAATTAGTATTATTTCAGTGAAGAAAAATTGTAACAAAAATTGAGCAAATTCAGTGTGAGACCTTTTCCTAGGTTTCCACCTCACACATTTATAAAAAAAAAGGTGACTTTTTCAGAAGCACATCATCATCTTACCTGCAACTTTAGAAACAGGAATTCCAGCAAACAAACCTTACCCTGCAAAAGACAGACTTGCTATCTGCTAGCTTCCTTCTGATAACTAATTGAAACTCTTGTCTTGGTTACATAGCAGAAATAAAATCCTAGGCTAACCTGTGGTTTGATTTCAGTCAAAGCAACAGCAGTGGTTATATGTCCATTCTCTTGATATATTTTTTGTACATTAATACTCGAACCTTAATTTGTTTTAGTGGTCAGATTTGGTTCTTGCAATGCTTATGGGAAAGGATGAATCATCCAAGCAGACATCTGAGAATGCTTGTTTCCAAATATTGTCCTTTTGGAAGCCTCTGCAGTAGGATTGAACAGCTTGCAAGGAAGGAACAGTTTGAAATCTATGTGTACAGAAACTTAGCTGCTATCCTGATACATTCTAGAATGCTATGGGATCTGAAGAAAGTCCAGCTTGTCTATTCTTGAATTTTCAAGAATGGCAATTTCTAGAACACACAGGAATTCTTTTTGGTTCTTTTTCTGTAGTAGAAAGTCACTTGCTTATGAATTGATCTAGAACTTTTGTGCAGATAAGATTTCTGGGTGGGACTCTTATAATTCAAGATGGGAAATGCCCTGTCAGAACAGCCCAGAGAAAATAAATAGTTTCATTTGGAGTCAGCACTCAGACATGTATTGCTAACTTAATTTCTATATACATCAGTCCCTCTTAGGACAAAGCAATATTCTCAAGCTCCTGCTAAGGTCCTGTTGGCAGTATCTCTGTGTTCAGCATTATGTCTCACAGATATTTGGATGTTCATTCATCCAGTAAATGGTTCAGTATAATTCCTAAATCCTGAGCTGGCAGTCTGTGGCTTTGGATTGCTGTAGCATTGCTTGTCCAGTTGATGATCAAGGAAACTTTGGAGATGTTCCATCTTTTCTTCTGAAGTGCTGAGTGAGGATGAAAATTTTTCACTACCACCTGTCAATGAGCTGTAAATATTTCTAAAGATATGGTTAGGAAATTTAGTTTTACATTCAAAATAAGTTAATGTATTGAGATGTAGGCAGAGTATTTGAATATTGAGTGCATAAGTAATACTTAATTTAAAAACCGTCTTATTCCTTCCATCTAAACTTTTCATGGTGCAGAGACTGTCCATATCAGAAATGGATGTTAGTTTGAGATGAGTGGATCTACAGTTCACTTCTATATTCTTTCTATGATAAAATTATTAGACAAGATTTTGTCAAAAGTATTGTGTTTAGAATTGCCTTTTTGATAGTGTGCCCAGACAGGCAGTGACATGAATTCTAGAGCAAAGCAAAAGTTGTTTGTAAAAAATAGTCTGTGCATTTCTTCAAATATTTTTCTGAAAAATAAGGTGTGTTCTTGTTTCCTAGTGTTAAAAACTTGTGAAGAATACTTGGTATATTAATTTTACTTGCCTGTTATCCTTTGATATCTTTTAAAGATTTGTCTCCAGAATCACTTTTATATGTACACTTTAATTAAATCCAATAGAAAACTCTCAGCCGAGTGTTTGTTATGGAGAGAGAGCATTAACTTGAAAACAAAATGTGCAAAACATTAAATTTTCATACCAGGCCTCTACACTGAGCAATAGATGTGTTAGCAATCTTCCTGAACAATTGAAATTTTTGTGCCCACAGTAGATCCATCTGGACAACAATCTGCCTGACAGTAGCCTTCCACACATGATAAAAAGAGGTTTATTCAGTTGCTTAGACTATTCATCACACAGCTTGAGCCTGAAGACTCCTTGGCTTAATTACTTACATTGTGCCACAGAGGCATCAGGAGTGAGGCTGCAGTTACTGTTCAGAATGCCATGAAGATAGTAAAGCCTTCCACTGGGATATAAAAAAAGAAAAAAGAAAGATTACAGTGTTGGGAGGAAAGAGGGTGACTCTGCTTATGTTGCAATTAAGTTGATAGATAATCACTGGTGCAAACTCAAAAAATATTGTAGCGTTTTCTTTATGGGAGGTGGATTCTTAGGAGGATCTGGGCATCCTCAGTAATACGACCAGAGTTGTCATGAATACCATAATAAAGGTCATGCAAGGTAAGTTGCAGGCTGTTTATTTATACTAGTTCATATGGGAACACTCATCATGAATTGACAAATTTGTTTGGGACTGCATTGTCCAAGTGATGAAGCCCCAGGTCAAGCATAAATTGCATGTGAAGGCAAACTGGGACACTGCTGCCAACTTTGAATATAGTCCTTTGTATGTGAGTGCTGAGCTTTAAAAAGGGTAAATGAGTAGGAAGAAAGTTCTGAATGCCCCCATCAAAGGGATATGCTGTCCTATGACTAGGTGAAGTGTCTGAAGGTAAGGAGTATGAACGACCTTGGGATAGTGACACCATAGCTGTGTGATGCTCACCCTATGCACGAGGCCAGTGTTGCTTTGTAGGTAGGCCTGGCCTCTTTGTGCACTTTGGGAGACCGTGGATCCTCCTAGTGACAGGAACTCTTCACATGCTCCCTAAATTCAAAGCTCAGGAGGTAGGCAGGGTTAGACAGGGATGTGATGCGTGGGCTGCTGATAGGAGCTAATATTGGATTAGGAAGTGCATATGGTTTTTATGTGGAAATGAAAGTGTAGCCGATAATTTGCATCCTTTCTTCCTCAGCAGGTTCTTTTAGAGATGCTGTATGGTTTATGTTTAAGTGCTATTTCAATTATATACCTGCTGCTTGTAACTCTTTTTAAATAAATGCATCTTTGCACATATCCTGGATTGCTCATCCTTTTGACAGAGCAAGAAAATAAGATAGCTGTGTATTTGTAAAAAGGTTATGAACTGAAGAAAGCAGGTTTGCTGATGGGATTTACCTGAAATAAGACACCATTCAATGCTTAGAATATTTTTAAGTTACAAATACCTAAATAGGATTGAAAGACCATATTTCTATCTAATTATTAACAGTTCTTCAAGCATGACCCTGAGAATTTGAAGTTTCTTTTTGGGAAGGCTTGGACCTTCATTTCAGATTTCTGTGTCTTATATTTCTTAAAGCCTTTGCCTTTTAAATTATTTCATCAAAATTCTAGTCATAAAATACATGAGTGGTCTGCACTCTCCAACTCTCTTAGTACTCTTCCACTGAAAGATGTTTGATCGTGTGCTGTATGCTGTGCTGTTGTGGGAAAAGGTTATACTAATTTTTCTTCTTGCTTGTCTTTTAATGATCAAAGCAATTAAATTAGGCTTTCTAAATTTGGAAATTACTTAATGCTAATAGACATGTAAGTTACATCAAGTTTTTAGTTTTGTATGTAGAAGACACATCGCAAAAATACAATTTCCTAGTGGATAAAGACATGTTCTGTTCATGGTGTAGGTTTAAGATGTGCTATTTGAAATCTGAGGTTTTTGTGGAACTCGCTAACAATATTTTATGCTCATAAACCAGTTTGAAGCCCCAAACACAATTTCATTTATCTTTATATTCTAAGCTTTATAGAGTCTGCAAAAGTGTCCATCTGTTCAGTCGAGATTGCCTCAAATAGTGAGTGGTCAGGGAGACTTAGCTGATAAAGGTCAAAGGAGCCTCTTGACCCCGTGGTTCTTGCCAAAGCAATTGGAGCGTAGGGACTGATCTACAGTTAGATACAGCTTGCTAACGTGATCTCCACTTTAATTGGTAATGATAGCAAGAATACACAGTAAAGTCATTGCTGAAAGAAAACAAAAAGTATCCAATATAGTAATTTATTACCAGTCAGTGGGTTTCACGCACTGGGTTGTTTTACCCCTGCAGTGGTCAGAGAAAGCAAAAAGGTACTCTAACACTTAACTGAAAATGGATGCCCTGCTGCTATCAGAGATGCATGGTGGTCAAACGATTGCCTGTGCCATTAGCTTGGTAATGTTTTCTCTATTGTAAACTCAGCTCCCCATGTCCTTCCTGTGCATCAGCTGCAGATTGAAGGCTTTCTCGTTTGTCTTCTATTTGTGCTGCCAATCATCAAGCTGCTGTTCACCAAGCACATTTCAAGGAGGCAATTTTTTTTACTCCCATCGACTACCATCTCTAGCAACTGGGGGCTCGGAGGATTTAGAAATAAATTTAATGCTTTAATTTACACTGTGCCAGCCATTTGGTGCATTGTTTATGTATTTGTTTTCTGTGACAGTTCTATGAAGCAATTACAAGTTTCCTATTTTGCCAAAACTATGCATGAGATCTGTGTTTTGGGGACACGTTTGCAGGTACTTATTGCTACTGTTTTCATTAAAAAGGTTGAAGAGAAAAATGTCTTTGTGAGTAAAGATACTTTTTAACCTATTCAGGAGGAAACCCAAACCCAACAAAAGCTAACACAGATATTCCTTTCCACAAGCAAGGATAAAACATTATATAGAATAAAATAGAGCTGTCGTTGGCAATATAAGTTACTGTATAAAACCCTTAGGTGTGGTAGCCATGCTTCAGTTAACAGTTCTTCAGTCTCCACAAAGTACAAATGTAACAGGAGTGTAGGAGTACCTAAATAGCTTTTACAAGCAGTTGTGTGATGTATTTAATTATTGTGAGCCCAGAGCCAGACCAATGATGAAATGTGATTGAGATGTTGTGACTTCTGAACTTCTCTGGACAATCCAGTGACTGGCCTGTTCAAGGCACAGAAAATTCTTAACCATCAATAAATTTTGTTTGACAAGTTCTACTACCCTCCTCTTTCATTTCTGTAACAGGTTCTCCACTATTTAATTTTTTAAAAACAAATAGTTTATTGTCGGTCTTAATGATTGCTACAGAGTTAATGAAGAGTGATTCATACACGTAAATAGTCTTTAAAGTTTCTATTTTCTTTGTAGTGTATCAAAAAGTTAGACTCCAGTAAAGACAAATGACCAAAATAATTCTAATTTCATTGAAATAAACATATTGATATTTCATTATCAAATATTATTGTTATATTTCAGAAATTATATAAAAAACTTCCTAGAGACTATAAGATGTGGTGGTTTTAATGATTCTATATTGGGTTTTGTTTAAAAAAATCTTGTTTGAAAATCTGTAGTAGAAGTGGATATTCACAGAATGTCTTTATTGAGCAAACAGTAGGATGGTGGTATTTTACCTATTAAGTTTGCATTACTTTATTAATAGTAAGTATATTTAATAATGAAACAATTACTCTTTAAAAGTCCATCAGATAAGACTTACTCTTTTATGATGTACCTCAGCAGGCTGTTGTATTGTATCTGTATTAAAAGCCAATTGCTGTCAAAATAGAAAAGTATATACCTTCAAAAAAATCAAAGCAAATCAGAAATAGAAAATCCCTGACCCTAAGAAAAATAAAACAGCAGTGTACCTTCTGTGAATGAAAGAACCTTCCAGTCTCTTTGGCAATATTTCAGTTAAGCTCTACACATTCCCTTCCCCAGTCTCCCCCTGCCTAATCTACCTAAAAATTCCCATTAAATTAAGTTCTTCAATTTCTGTCTAATATTTTTTTGAGCCTTTGCAGGTGACAAGCAGTGCATAAAGGAGGAGATTGATACTTGTTCAGTGTTAATGGATCAAAATACGTTCTTTCAAAAGGGAAAGCTCAAAGGAACAGGATTAAACCCCTTGAATATTACATAATTAAAAAAACTTATTTAGAATCAACATACGAGCTATCAAGAGGATAGCTCACACTGAGCTTTGTACAGCATGATTCATTCTGTGGGCACTGGGAACTTTGGGACCAATTTTCTGCCACTTTTATCCTGTTATGTTTGGGATAAATTGAGAGTGCAGTGGATAAAGAAGGCCAAAAGTCTGGAAGAAAAGTCACATTTAATACTTCAGTACTTGTTTGACATAGGAGTTGATACTACTTGCGCTGAGAGAACTGAACAACTTCTGTTCAGTGGTATCAAAGTGGCATCTAAGTATATTTTGAGTCTTGTTTGCCTTCTGGAATTTCTACTTTGTGATTTTGCCACTTTATTTCCTTTATAAAATGAATGTCAAGATCATTCTTGTCAAATCTGTTTTTAGTATAAAACCCACAATAGAGTACTTCTGGTAAAGAAAGCAGGTACATGGAGAAAGTACGTACACATGAGGAGCTGAAACAGTGTAGGAATCCCTGCCAGCTAATGGAAGTGTGTATTTTAAGTGGAATACCATTCCCAGAACAAGTTGGATCCCAGTGGAAAAAGGCCTTTAGAGATGAGAAGGCAGCTAGGTAAAATAACACTTGAATTGTACTTCCCATGAAATTTTTATGTGATATGTCTGTCTTAAATCTGTTAAAGATAATGGCATGTATTGATGCAGTTGTGGGCCACAGTAAGCACAGCCCCCTGCTGCCCCCTTCCCATAGTCGTTGGGAAATTTTTCTTGGGTGCTAAGGTAAGAATGAGTACAGGGGAAAAGACACAGAAAAACAGGGTTGTAACTTCTGGAGCAGTGATGAATTGCATGCCAGAAATGGAACAGGCTTCCTAGAGAGGTGTACAATGCCCCAGGCCTGTGGCTGTTTAAGGGGCATTTGGACAATCTCTAGCTGGACTAAATGATCCTTGTAGGTCCCTTCCAACTGAAATAGTCTGTTCTAGCTCTTGTCTGATCAAACATCTTCAGTGGCAAACTGGAGAGAGGTTAGGGTATACTGGCCATGCATGGAAAACAGCTCGGCATTTCAAAGCCTCCCTGAATCTTGCACTTTCCTGGATATAGAAAGCTTGTTTTGTGCATCACTGCCCCACAGCAGAAGGTTCACATGTCTCAGGATATAATTTTAGTGTGTAGTCAGACTTTTTGTTTCTTTAAAGCTAACAGTAGGTTGTCTGTGTCAAAAATAAAATTTAGAACTAGAAATGGTTAAACTAGAAAAGGAAAGGCACAATATATGAGGTAAATACCTATTAATCTGCTTTTCAATATTCAATAAATGCTGCTTCCAGCTCTCTAGTTTGTATTAAGTTTTATGGGTTTCCCTCCTTTCTCTGTAATCTTCTGTTACAGGGAATAACTTGCCCATATTTCCTAAATAGCATTTTATGTCTAAAGCTTTGGATGCCCACCTGCTTTCATTGGAATGAAATGCCTGTGGCAGAGAGCTAGGATGACTTGGCAGACACTTTTAGGATCAATGTCAATAAGCTTTCATATTGCCAATAAAACATAAATGTTTATTGTGACTTCACATGTAGGGGCATCACCAGATCTCTCGGTGGATTGACATTGCCACTGTGTTTTCCTTTGTTTGGATGGTGATTTCACTAAAGGTTTCTGAATGTTAATCAACCAAATGTAAGTGTATAGAAAGAGAAAATGATAGGCCAAATAATAGTAGCTTCAATTAATGTCAAAGCTAGCCTGTGAATTCCAGTGTTTGCATTCCATAGGGTTCTCCCTATCTATTAGGAAACAAAATAATTATAGATTAAAATAATCCTTGTGCTTAACTACAATGTATTATTTTTTTAAAAGGAAAAAGGAAAGGGATAGAAAGGAAACCTGAGCAAGCAGTTATAATCTCTTACTTATGACTCCCTATGGAGATTATGGAGATCTTTAAATGAGATTATGTATTTAGAGTACATCCTCATCTGGTGGGAGCATCATTCCCTAAATAACAAAAAGCCAAGTTATATTATTGCCCAAAACTACATAGTCAAATGACAGAGTCTATACAATTGATTCTTTCCTTGTGTTATTTGTACTACAATATTAACAGTTTAAAAATAGATAATCATTCAAAATCATAATTTGTAATGTAAAAGGAGTTAGGTAAGTAGTGGTCATGAGAAAGATGGGGTAAACAACATGGCATTCCAGTGAGGTCTGGTTGCTGCCCTGTTTATTAAGGCTTGATGGTTCATTTTGAGATTTAACTGTTTTCAACAGAAAATTCTTTGCATTAGTGGAATGTTTCAAATTATCATAAGAAAATTAAAACTAACAGAGATCTAGAAAATTCTGTGTCACTAGTGATATAGAAGCTGGTGTGATTGTTTGCAAAAGTATTGCTGAGATGAAAAGTTGCTTCTTGATGTGTCTTTCTGGTTGTAAAGGTGAAATAGACTGAGCATGGTGCTGAGAGCATAAGCTTGTGCAGGGCAATAAAAACATACAAGTCATCAATGCTTAAAGAAAAGGGCAGAAGTGTCAATGAGGAGTTTGTATTCCCTCACTTCTGGTGTTTCCCAGGTAGGAAGGTAAAGGTAAAAGATACTTCTTTAGCAGATGCAGCAGGATTATGATATAAGATGCTGTGTCACTGTGTGAACTCATCAGCTGATTCTCAAAGTGCCCAGAGACATCCCTTCTGCTGGAGTTTGTCACAGCATAGTGTCTACCTGATGCCAAGGACACTGGTAAAAGATGCAAAGTTTTCTTAATGACAATTTACCATTTAAATAATGAAACTGCATGGCTAAAATGGAGTAAATTTTTTTTGTGAAGATGATTTTGAACATTTCCCCATGTTCAGCTGACAGTTCCTCATCATTACCTTATTTGTACAGTTTAACATGTGAATTTAAAGTTGTGAGCAGCTGTAGCTCTTCTCAAATCTTCTGGTTTCAAAAGCTATGTTCTTTGGGCATTTATTAACTGTAGTTAGCCATGTGTATTTATATCAGCCCAATTATCACATTAGTATGTAGAACTGAAATGATGCTTTATAAACTACCATTCCTGTGAATGGGCTTTGAAGGTGGGGAGGAAGTATGGAGAAATCTAGAAACATGCAGGTAGGAAATAGGGTGGCACAAGATAAAGTCAGATGTTCACAAACATTGTAGTAGCTCTGTAGCCTTTTCCTCTTAATTATTTTTTAGCTAAGATAATTAATCGTGTATTTGGAGATTTACCTAGGTTCCTTATTGTTCTTGATATGTGCCTAATCTCAGAATGAAGTCACTTTTAGGTAGCTTTGCATGTTTTGAAATGGCAAAAGGCATACTCGTATATCAAATTGCAACAAGGCATGCAGACACTCGGGGTTTGCCAAAATTTTGCAGTATTGTAGAACTTGCTTCTCTAGCTTTATTTGGGAAAAACAAAGGTTTTATGCTTTAAAATTTTCCAAAAATCCTTTTAGGTTGAAATGAGACTTAGCAGAAGAAATACCAGCCTAGAGTTTTTGCAAAGATACATGCAGTCTACAGTCTGGCTGTGTAATTGAAGACATTAAGGAGCCTGTTTTATAGTATTTACACACACATGTCTCTGTGTATCTTAAGCTATTAAGAAGCAAATCTTTTTTACTTGAGCGAAACTGAATAAATATAATTAAATTGAACTTAACAGAGTTAATAGATTTTGTCTATTCCATAGGCAGTTCTTTGTTGATATCATGAATATTGCGAAGTACTGTTGGATTTTTGTTTGGACATTGAATATTTTTCTTTCAGTTAAGTGATACCAGCTGCATCCAACAGCCCTTTACTATTTTACCAGCTAAGACAAAATGGAACAATGCAAACTTTCATATTCTCTTATTTGACTTGGAAAAACTTGAAGAACTTCTGTCATCTCAACTTAATGGATTAAAGTCGTCAAAATCATTCCATAACCAATACACTCTAGAAAGAGCTAAAAGTACTACTGAGAAAAGGGCACTGACATTAAAAAGAAATAAAACTGCTGCCTTCGTACCTCAAGTAGATGGGCAGGCAGAGACTGTTTGTTCAGAGCAAGTTCATAGGGATAATAATGCATCTAGGCCTGTGGAAGAAAGTGGTGGCATGAAAAGACGGAAAAAAATGAAGAGTTCAAGAAAGATCAGAATGCAGGCATCAGGAAACATTGATGTGAGCGTCGCCCCTGATACAGCCAAACTGCTTCTGTCATGTCTCCTGCCATGGGGTGTAGATAAAGAAATGGACAATCTCTGGGTGAGACACTTGGATATCTTGAGGCTTCGGTGTCCTGTTTCCTTTGGACTTGTGTCAGGTGAAAGCCACCTATCACTAATGTTGCCAGGATGGAAATGTGCTGGTTGTGGTGTGCTAGGAGAACGTGAAGTTTTCAACTTGTTCTCAAAAAGAGTCCTTGATCTATCAAACAAATACCTTGCTGCGACTGCAGGACAATCTGGAAAGAAGGATGGACCTGAGAATAATGATTGTGGAACAAGGGATTTGGAAACAGTATTTTTCTTATTTAGCAGAATAGGTTTAATCAACAGGATAATTAACACACCTTCAGCAGTTACAGATGAAATTGAAAGGTAAGAACTTCTTTATTATGAGTCTTCTCTTCCTTTATAGTGGTTAAAAAATGAAAAATAAAACTTTTCTTAAATATGTACTTCTTCAATGGAGCTTATATTCTTTCTCTAGAGCTTTGTGACAGATGTTCTTTGAAGAAAAGGAGATCAGGATAAAATTATCTTTACATTTTTCTGTTTAGAAGATGAGAACTGATGCAAGAATTTTTTTCCTTAGAACAAGAACTTGAATCATTCAGCTTCACACCCAGTTTTTCCAGAGATCACTCTTTTCCTTGCAGTTCAAACTAAGTAGAATAATGAGGTCTCTTTAGGCACATTGTGAGATGTGCATTAGGTGCATTTGTGCTGTTTAAACTTCCACTCCTTATAAGCAATATACTTCCTTTGCCATGGAACCCTTGACTTCACCGATAAATAAAACATAAGAGACAAGAATAGTCTGTCCTAGTTACACTGTCTGGAGTACAATGCCCCCAGTAATGATGGCAGCTACTGGGAATGAATGCCTCATCGGCCCTTGTGTTGTGAGAACCAGCCCAAATAGCATTTATGTTACTCAAAACAAATTTATTGACTAAATGCTTTTTCAGCATTAAAGGAAAAATAACATGCTCAACGGTATTTGACCAAGCCAAACAGAGCATGCTAATCAGGCAATGGATATTGTCCACGGATTTTTTGTTGTTCGGCAAACATAGGTTGGTCTGTATTTAGTTTTTTAGGGACAATTAACTTCGGTGTCGGTGATGCTATGGCCCCAAGGCAAGAAGTGGGGACAGAAAATATTGATCTTGCTGCAAATATCTGCATCTCCCACAAAGCTCTAGGCACTCAGCATCTCTCAAGACATGTGCACCATCCCACAGGACAAATGCACATTTCTCAGTTCCTTTTCCTGCTAATCCTGTTGCCTCTTGGTCATATTGGCATATTCAACACAAGCTCTTATATGAAAGAGCTTATTTCAGGATTCCAGCTTGAACATGAATTTCTTTCCATGCAAAAAAGTACTTCATGCTCGCATTGTGTATTCCAGCACTCTTTTGGGAAGACTTTGTGTAATTGAAATTAATCAGCGTGCCAGAATCAAACATTTTTCCCAGACGTGCACATCCTGGCTTTGGGACATATATCCTGTAAAATTATAAATATTAAAGTTGCTGCAAGAAAAAAATATCTTCCCCCCCTCCCCCCGCACCTCCCTCCCCAGATGCTATATCATTTTAAGTTTTCTCTAGGATACATAAAGACATAAACTCTAACACCTTTAGCAAATGTTATTTTGGTAAGTTTTCCTTCTAAAAGTACAGTATGCAACCAAACCTCTTTGGACAGTTGCTGTAGCCAAAACTATGGTATGCTCAAGGGGAAAGAAACCTACATACTGAAT
Organism: Pachycephala philippinensis; assembly: GCA_013397055.1. Classification (NCBI taxonomy): domain Eukaryota; kingdom Metazoa; phylum Chordata; class Aves; order Passeriformes; genus Pachycephala; species Pachycephala philippinensis. The sequence continues at coordinate 185,296 of VWZT01003499.1, read as the reverse complement.
TCTAATCCACCACAGTATTTGCAGAAGTAGTTACTAGGACAGCTCTCACAGCTTGCAAGGCTTCTGGTGTTTGTCTGTCTGTCGATTTTTTGCAACTTGACACAGCCTGTGAAAATAAAGGAACCTGCAGCAAAATATGTCAGATCATAAAAGTGGGCCAGAAACAGGAAGAATCTGGGAAGAAAAGATCTTCAAAGAATTTGTTTTCTCCTGCTTTTTGACGTTTGTGTGTCTAACTTAAAGCTGCAAGCTTTCAGAGTTGTTTGGTATTGTAAAGTCTTTTGAAATATTATGACTCACTGTTCATTGTAGTGAATTTGAAAGGCAAATATATTGTTTTTAAATGACACATAAATGTAGTTTTTGCCGGGTTGCTATAGTGATATATTTAAAAGAAATAGTTTAAAACTGTGCAAGGGTTTTGGAGTGGATTTTACTTTCTTTCTCTGCCATCCATATCCTTTGTTTTCAAGTTGCTGAGTTAGTGACTCAAAAAGAGCAAACATATGTACACACCAGTCTCCTAAATTGTAGCCATCTACTGAAATCCCAAGTATTGTAATGATACTCTAAATTATTTACCACGGTGGAAAAAAAATGGAAACCTATAAAAAAAGGCTTTTAGTTTCCTTTGAACTTTTGTCCTATGTGTTAGAAAAAAACCCAGGCAAGTTCTTTTGTGAAAATGGCAGTTTAATTCAGTTCTTCACATACGAATTTGTTTCTTTATTGCAAAATAAAACCTCATATTTGGCTCAAAGTTTATTAGGCTTAAGTTCCTGCATTTGGATGGTACTTTTCAGTGTTTGTGTATGTGTGAATGTGTCAATGCCAAGTTGTAGGCAAAAGAATGCAAGCGGCTTCTGAGGAGTAACAAAATTGTGGTTGATAGTAACTGATAGCAGAGTACCTACTGTAAAAAAACCCCAATCCTGCCTTAAGATCTTTTGTTTGTGTGTTCAGGTTTTGTTTAATAATGTCATATTCTTTTAGTCTACAGAAATCAGAATCTGTACATGACAAATGGCGAAATGTAGAAGCAGTAACACTTTCATGCCCCAGTTTTTATGGAGACTTACCAGGCAGTAAGTATGTGAAGTGGCAGTACTTACTTCTAAGTGTTATGTTTTTGCATGCTTTCTGTTGCTAAAATATAGAATTTAATTTCAATAATGGTAAAAAATATTGCTCTTTGTGCAGTCCAATCTGCAAAGAGAGAAACTGAATCACTCTGTTTTCTTCTGTGACTATCACAAAAAACGTGTAAACAAATTGTTAGCTGGAATCAATAATATTTTTCCTGTCATGACAAGACATTTAGCTGAGTTTCTAAAGACACTTTCTAGCAATCTGAAAAACAGAAATGTAATAAGACAAACACTGCCCTCTCCCACCTCCCCCATCTCCCTCATCACCATTACGTGCCCACCCGATAATATATATGTAGCCCTCCACGCAAACTGTTGCCTTAGCAATGCAAGAGCCATCCTGACTGTTCAATAATGCCTTTAGACTTTTGGCTTAGGGCAGAATAAAGTAATCTGTTCCTGTTAATGTCCCCCAGGCCATTGCTCGTCAATCTTGGCTTTGCAAGCCAGCCTTGGTTTGTTTATAGTATGTAACTAACCAAAGAATGTTTAAATAAAAACCTGAACAGAATATGGACATTTGTCAGTACACATTACCTGAAAAACATAGTGTTCCTCTCACAGCATAAGCCATGCCTAGATTAAAAACACAAGTTCTTTTACATGAAATCTTGACCCTGTGCTGTGGAGGTAAACCCTAATATCCCCATCAAAAATCAGTTACCTTTCCTTCTCTGAGTCTAATATGCAATGTAGAACTTGCAGTGACAGCAGGAATGTCCATTGGAAAAAAAGAGATGGAACATGAAATCAAGTGACAATAGAAAATAAGTAGGGGACAGGCATGGAAATGGTGTAGAGGTGACTAAAATGTTCATGAACATAAAAATAGATTTACTGAGTGACCTAAAAATTCTAAGGTAAGCTAACTCATATGCCGTATCTCCTAGTTCATACAGTTCAGATTTGCAAATTAAAATCTTAACTGAAACTTGCAGATCTAAGAGATTATAGGAACAACCTGTTCTTTAGCATCAAGGACATGCTGGACAGCAGAACGGGGATTGCATAGTTAAGTAGTCCAAAATTGTGATGAAAGAATACTCTATGAGATATCAGTTCTCTGTTTAAAAAAAAAACCAACCACCATAAAAACCCCCAAAAACAACCAGAAAAAAACCCCACAAAACAAAACCCAAAACCAACAAAAACCCCCAACATTAATTTGATTTAGGATGTGAATAAATGTTAAAGCAATAGGTTGTCTGAACACTTTGTGCTATTGCATCAGACAAGAGCATGTTCAAAGAAATTACATTTTTTCAGGTCTTTTCAAATATGTTGCTGAAATGAAAATTTTAAAAGTTAAAATATTCTTCTGTTTGTGTGCTTCTCTATATATTGTCAGTTCATAAACTATATATGTGTATTTCAGGTAAGAGTAGATATCATTCCCCAGACTTTGGGAGCATTTCCTTGCTGAAGCTCACTTGTTGTTGGAGTGACCAATCTGTAAAGGTAGGAAATAGCCTGGGTCAGTTGTAGCAATGTAATCCTTAAGTATCTTTTACTGTAATTTGGTATTTGGAATCAGTAATGTGGCCTAATAGTTATAATTTGTGGGGAAACTATTACCTAAGTCATGCCGTACAGGTCTGTGGAAAGCAGATTAGTATTACAGTGTGAAGTATGCTGCTCCCAAAACTATTTTGCCTTAAAGACCATGTTTAGATGTGACAAAGTAACTCTCCTGCTAATCTTCCATCTAAGTGCTCTTGTTCGTAGCATTTATTTAAGAAATGAGTTCTCTCTTCTCTAACAACCACATGTAACTTACATCAAAAATGCCATTTTATGCTCCAGGAAAACAAAAGGCCAAAATAGGGGCAGTGTCTATACTTATGCATTATTATAGCAGAGAAAGAAAATGCCAAGTCCTTAATTATTATACCACTCTTTAAGAATGACTTGCAAGTCATGTAATTATGGGTTCTGCAGGTCAGATGATGCTCATCCCTATTGTTAATGAAGAATCTGAAGTCTTGAGAGATAAATAACTGTTTGAAAGTTGACAGGAAGCAGTGAAACAATCTGAGCAGTGAAATCTAGAGACCATTTTTCATTCTGGAAATATGCATTTAAATGAAGTTGTGTAGTTGTTTGAGTGAGTTAATATTCAGGGATACAAAACTCAAGATTCTATACTCTAACCACAATGGATTTTATTCCAGAAAGGGCAAATACCTGTTACAAATCTAGTTTGTGATATTACTTTTGAAATTGAATGCAACTCTGTGCTACTTGAAATGCAAAGAATATTTTCCAGAGCTGAGTTTTGCAAGGGTGGTGCAGTGATACTCCCCTCTTCTGTGAGACAAAAATGGTTTCTGCAAGTATTCCTGTTCAATTGATTCCAGCATTTCATCTTGAGCTTATCAGTTGTTTATTATATCCCTACTGTCTGCATATCTTCCATATTATTTCTGAATTCTTTTTCTCTCCCCTTTCTCTTACAGTAAGAGTTTTTGCCTTTTTTTTTTGAAACCTCGATAGATGCAATTGTCATGTGGAATGCATATAATCTCTTGCTGACCTGGTCAGCCACTGAAACTCTTTAGAGAGTACTTCATATATTCATGAAAGTTGTGTTTGCAGCATAACTGATTATATGAGATTTAGGTATTTATATTTTTGAGTGTATTTAGCAACTGATCAGTGTATACAGTGATACTGGTCTCATCTAGCACAGGAGGCTAGTGTGCTGGGAGATAAGGTGTGGAATAAGCTGCCTCACACTTCTTCCCCTGAAAAGACTTTAAATTTAAGACACTGAAATTGTCAGGTACTGCAAATATCATGCTCTCAATGCTTCTCAAATTTTAACATTATGCAGGTACAGCATTTTAGCTGCAATAAGCTTTGTTAACCCACTTATCAGATTTTGGATTGATTGCCACCGAAGTACCATAAAACTTTTAAGATTCAAAAAATAAGATGTTGGCAATAGGTATGTTATTTAGTGACCAGTGGTTTATACAAAATTACAGTTTTTGTTGACAGTAAGATGGTTTTGTTAAAACTTTGTTTATGCAATCACGGTTTAATGGCCAGTTTGTTAATCCCGAGCAGCCTGATTAAGCACTTATGAACATTTACCAAAAACATCACTAGTTAATGCTGTTTTTAAAAACTTTTTGTATTGTGATCTTCAGTGAAGGATGCTGACTCTCAGGCATGACCCAAAGGAGTTTCCAGTTATTGATTCCTTATCTCCTTACAGCACTGTAACAGATTCTGTGCAAACAAAGAAACTGAAAAAACCTGCTGCAAATGTTTTATCAGGGGTCTACTGACTTGTTGAAGTTGAAGGCTGTAGGCAGGTCTTTTTCTGAATGAAATTTTTAAAATGCATGTGTTTTAAAAATATTTTTTAATGTTTTCTTTTCCCCGGATGATTTGAAAGGAAAGGTCATCTTCATCTGTTTTGCTGTTCTTTCTGATAAAATATAACCACTTCTTGCCACCCTCCCATCCCATCCCAGAAATGACTTGTGTGTTCATCTTTTCAGATAGATATATGAAGAAAAAGAAATAGATCAGTAGAAGTATCTAGACAACTGTCCTGACAATTACTGTGCTGAGCTAGAGGAAAGCAGACTGGATAATTCAGGTTGATGTTTTGATCAGTATTTTTTGCTCTGTGGTGTGACTGTGGTACGGAGGCACCTGGGAGGCAGTTTCTGCAAGGCTCAGACCTGCAGAGGTTATGGCCTGAGCAATAATCAGGAGTGATATCTATTGACTTCTCTCCTTAAACCCACTCATTAGAAAGAGAATAGTAATCCTTGGAAGTAATTGATAAAGTGTAGAAAGGAAAGCCAGGATAACTTAGTGTAGATATAACAGTATGACTTACCTCAACTTTTGTTCACTTGTCTTTTTGAATTATTCTCTGTTACTGCTGCTTCAGAGTCAAACAATTACCTTTCACTTTTAATATCAGTATTTATAGGTCGACATATGCTATTTATACTTTCTCAGTCAAAGAAGCAGCATAATTTCTGTCACATTTAACAATCCCAACTGAAAAACACATTGTATTTTCAACAGCAATTACAATTATAGGAAAAAAAAAATGAAAACATATGTAGCCAGTAAGGTAGCTAATTTATATTCAGAAGGACACTGAAGATAAAGTGGAAATGATCAGAGAAAATGAAAGGTGCTCATGTAGATTAGTTACGTGTTAGAAACAGGAGAAACTACTGGAGAGTGTTAAACTTGGTGATAATGATAGATACAAATTTTGGGGTGAGATTCATTGAGAAGACAAAACTAAATGTGAAACCACAGCAAGCACTGTGGAAATGCAGATTCAAGAAAGACACAGAAGTAACATGCAGAGACATCTACAGGTGCTTCTACAATAATATTACGTTGTGCCATTTGTTAGTTTTTTGCTTCAAGATGTTAGAGGGAATTATTACAAATGCTGCCTGACTGGCACACACAGAAGTGACACAGGTGAAGAGCATCTGATCTGGATTAGTGACAGGTTCTTAGCAGATTTCTTTTGTCTACCTGTGTAAGAATTGTTTTGTCAAAAATTTCCCCAGGACAATGAAAACATGTCCGTGTTTCCTTCTCTTTCTTAATTGTTGTAGATATATTGTGGGAGTCTGCTGCAAAGTCAGGATCTGTAATCCCCAAAGCTCAGGGTTGTGTAGATGTGAGGAATTGGAAACTGCCCTTGGTTTCCCCTGTAAAATAAAGTTCTATTATAACAAGATGAAGGTTTGTGCTGTGTTGAATCACACAGGGCTGGGTTCACTTGCAGTGCACTTTTACATTGTGGACCTGACCATGGTATATTTGTGTACAATAAAGGATTTTGTCACAAAGGACACCCACAGCCTTTGTTCCACTTAAAGATTTGAATTTGCAGGGGCTGTTAGAGATATTACTAAGGACAGGTGCTTGATTAGTGAGTTCAAACCACCTCTCTTCCACACAGTCTGAGGGATCCTGCATATTGACTTCAATTCATAAGAGACTTAAATAATTTTAATAGCTTTTTAATAATATTAGTATCATATAAGCTTAAAATGTTTTTAAGAAAATATATTAAACTTAAAACTTTTCAATTATTCAATTGAATATTCATATTTAAATTCAGTATAAATTCATATTTAAATTCGTATTTAAGTTGAGGTGAAAACCTCAACCTTAGATTCACCTTGTTTTTTGGGATATTTCTTGTACTTGAGAACAAATGCCTTCTCAAGTGGGAAAAATTGTATTCCTTTTCTGAAGGAAATACCAAACGAAGAGAAGGTACACATTGCCATTCTCTACCATGCTGAAATTTCGACTGAGTTAGAAAGCTTTGGGGTCTTCTAAGGTCTTCATGTGCTTTATAAGTGTCTTACATCTTTAAATGTTCTTAGCTCTCCTGGGACTTCTTTGCTAAAGAGAAGGAGAGTATTAACTCTGTCATACAGCCTCCACACTGCATTGTCCTACTGCCCACGTGTGGGGCATCAGCTACTGCAAGTGCCATTTCCAGGCTGCTCACAACTCCAGTAGATGTTCCTTTTGCACAAGAGGAGATTGAGGTGAAATTTTTCTTTGTGTTAGGCAGAAAATATGGGGGTGTTATGTTTGAGCTAGAGGAAAAGAGCATCACCACTAATAAAACATTCTTGAATTTTATCAGAGAGATTAGATGCCAGAAATTCTAAAAAAGTCAGAACACAAGGTCATTATTCAGTCTATCAAGCAGTTTTGCACACATCAGGGAAAAAAAAGAAGATACTTCTTATTAGCTGTTATCACCTTGTGCTTTACTAATATATATTGTTAGTAATTGTTTATCCTTGAAATCAAGGAGGCAGTAGGTGACTGATTCTAGATTTGACATTAAAGAAAATGAATGTTTATTGGGAAGCAGTCCTGACTGACAACTTACACCATTTTATTGCTATCTAGTTAACCTTTTTTCCTCAGTGTATGTAGAGACACATGGTTATCACTGTCTGAAAGATTTATTAATAAGTGTCGACTTTCTAATGACATTCACCAGGACAGCATCAAGATTTTGTGCTAGTTGGTTAAAATTGTCAAGTACTTAGATAAATAATTGAGATACTGATACCATCCAGTAATAATTTGCATTTATGACAGGTTATGGAGGCAATGCAAGCAGTGCTGCTGGCAGAAGTTCAAAGGACTGTTAATCCCTTGGGAAGGATGACAATTTGCAGAGAGCCATTGGCCGTAGTAGAGAATGGAAATGGTAAGTTTTGGACGCTGCCAAAGACTGAGGGGAGGGATTTGTAATACATTAAAAATCATAGAGTGGTTTGGGTTGGAAAGGATTTTAAAAATCATCTAGTTCCAACCTCCTGCCATGGGCAGGGACACCTTGCAGGGTGCTTAAGGCTCCATCCAGCCTGGCCTTGAACACTCCCAGGGATGGGCCATGCACAGCTTCAGGCAGCCTGTTCCAGTGCCTCACCACCTTTACAGTAAAGAATTTCTGCCTTATATTTAAGCTAAATCAGTTTAAATACATTACCCCTTGTCCTATCACTACATGACCTTGTAAAACATCCCTCTCAGAAAATTTTCTTTGCCTTGTAGGTGGAAAATTTGATGGTATATTATTTTAAAAGCATTTCCTCTAGTAACCAGAACAAGCTAGGAGTATGAGTTCACAATACCTTATTTCTGTGTGAGACAGGCCAAATGGCCTATTTCTAACCTTATCAGGCTATGAGTTTTCTCATATGATTCTCAAGGAATTAAAGGACTTTCACACTCTCTCGTCACCTCTGAATACTAAAGAAGAAAAGGTAAAGTTTCTTTAATTGTATGATAGTTCTGGTATTTGCAAATAAAAGAAGCACTGTGTTTGAAATAGAATCAATAAATCATATTGGAAAGACGTTTTACAAATTTATCTTTCCAGTGACATCAGGCCTTACACAGCACTAAAAATTAATTGCTTAAATTTTATAACTTCATAATGTAATACAGAATATTTTATTTTTCTTTTAGAAATAACCTCCCTGCAAGGAGATATCAAATGCATTTTACAATTAGATCATTTCATTTTACAAGAAGCTTACTCTTTGAAACTTTACAATGGTGCTAATGTTTATGGTAAAAGAGATTGAACCTGAATTTATGTTATGAAGTTATACACTTTTTCTTTTAGCCCATTAGCTGAGTCTTAAAATTAAGTGACCTAAATTTTAGATCCAATCTTATTAGTGAGCCTTCACTTGGGAAACTAATTTATTATCTCATTGAGTGTGTGTGTCTGTCATGAAAATTTGTTACCAATATCCTTGTTCCAGCATACTAAAAATGATCAGTGATACTTGCCTCAGGCCACAATACAAAGCGGTGTCTCTATAATTTTGGAATACAAGACACTTTCAATAATTGTCATATATGAGTTTATACTTCACTTACATTGAAGATTGTTTTGAATAATTTTTTTTATGTGGTTTGGCACAAGATGCATTGTAACTAAAACAGCCCCAGCTGTAAAGTTCCTATATGGATTTAATTTCCAATTTCCTGAATTTTCAGGGTGTATTTCAAGGTAGTGTTTTGACAGAGATTTACAGCTAAAATGGAATGAACTGAAAGTTGCAAATGCAGGTATCTCCAAACTCCAGATGTGTTTAGGTCTTTGGGTTTATTTCAAAGCCTTCTATACTAGATGCAAGAAACATTTCTGTTACGTAAGAAGTGCTGGGATGATTATATGGTTCTAGTAGTCAATTGATGTTTAATTCTAATTAGGTCTCAAACAAGTTATGAATTCGGGGGAGTTAATTCCACTCTCTGAAAGGTGGATTTGTCTGTTTGTATGTCTAGTAACAGATGATTTTTACTGTCATTTTGTTCTTAACCTAATTATTAGATGGTTATTCAAAAAACAACTAGAAATTGCTGTGCTAGAAGGAGAGCAGTATGCATAAGCATTTGTCCTGGCTATGACTTTCTTTCATACTTCATGATCTGAACTACAGAAATACATGCTGTAAAGCAAAGTGGAATTTTTTTACATATTCAGAATTTAATGTAGTCTGAAAGAGGCAGAAAACATACAGAATGATTGGAAAAGAGATTTTGCACTGTGCATGTTTAATATTATATTAGATTTCTTTTTGTTCTCATTTCCATTCATGTTTGTTGCATTATTTATCACAGTGTCTAAATAGCTTGTATGGTCTTGTAATATGTATTGCAAAACTTGATGAGTTCATAGAGAATTGAACAAATCTTTTTGTGATTTCTAGTATGTAAAAGAGTATAGCTATTTGTGGCTTGTAATGATATGTAGAATATTAAAAACCCATGCAGGAGTAAGTCCACAACCAGTGTAATTGTTAAGACAAATGATTAATTCTGGATTTAGTAATTTCTCCGATAGGTTATTTTATTAAATACTCTGTTTTTATAGGTTGTACAGTAGTTGTCATCTCGTGCAATATCAAAGTAAAGGTTAAATATTGTTTCAGGTTATAAGTAATAGTTCAAGACTCGGTTTTTGCCCTCTGATCCAAAGTAAAAGTATCTGAATCTTGGCTGCCATCATCATTGCATTGTATTGCATTTTTCTTTAATTGGAAATTATCTTTAATAGATTAGATCTAGAGATGTTTAATCCTATTTAACTCAACAAATTTCCACTGAAGTCAGTAGAATTTTTTCTTAAAAAGACAAACTTTCAGGATTTGCCATTCAGTTTTAATCTTTAGAGTTTATAGTATAATATATAATTGTTTTTGGTTTGTTGTTTTTTTTTTGTCAGAAAGCTCCTTACTCCTTTGGAGTTCCTGCATCCTTGCTTCATGATTAGGGGTGATTGGATGTAGACAACAGCTTCGCTTGATGAATAATTTAAAATGCTATATTTTTCTGTGGTTCCATCCACATAGAATTGCTTATTTGAATTAAAAAAACCCAAACAAACAGACAAAAACGACAACGAAATCTAAAGAAAAAACCCAAGTCACCAAACTCTTATTTTTCCAGAAACCAAGGTATTTCCAAAGAATAAATAACCAAGGAAAAACCCCCAATGAACTGTGCATGTAAAGCAAAGGGTTAACTCTGTTCTGTCCCAGTACGTTCTTCCATTGTTGCTAAAAGGAAATATAACTGCAAACAGCTGCAATTTCTTTGTTAATGTCAGAGATAATAATTTTGGACCTGTTCCAAACATATTGATAGCAATCTTACTATTGATTTCTGCAGGATTTTCTTCAGTTCTTCAAAGCAGCTTAGGTTTTCCCTAATTTTTTTGACATTCATCATAATTCTGAAAAAGGATATTGGACTTTATCCCTTCTTGCCTTTTTCTATACAGCAATAATCTGAGGTTAATAGTACCATTTAACAGGTTGTCAGTGTGGTCTTGTTTTCCAGTCTCATGTGACTCAGAGGCAATAGTCCTCAGGTCTTGAAAATTTATTTATCCACTTTTATATTCACTTAGCATAAAACTAAGAGGAACTATGCTGGCATTCATTTTTCATTAGTGTTTGATCTCATGACATGCATACCTAGTCCATACCCAGTCATGTGCAGAACTTCTTTGATCAGAGGAAGTGTGGGGGTGATACCACTGCTGTCATTCCCTAGCCCACTGATTGGACACAAAGAAATTGGATATTCCCTCCTGTAGTAGATTAGAACCTGTATCTTTCTCAGGGGTGACTCATTGCTTATCCTCAAGGCATTCAGCAGTGAGCCATCTACAGAAATTCTTTCCCTTTCCATGGAAATCTAAAGTATTTGCAAGGGTAAGAGCTAGAAATGAGACTGTCTCACGTCCAGGTGCATTTTGTGTGGGACTGGGATCTCCCAGTAGCTGCTGCACTGAAGCAGTATCCCATGTGCCATCCTCTGATGCCTATTTCTTCTAATGCACGGGAAGCCAAAAATTTCTTATCTGAAACAGTACTGCAGCATTCCAGTTCTTCTGGAATTGCGTGCCTCCATTTTTTGTAAAATGTGAAGAACTGGATTTATTCACCTTCTAAGAAAATTGGGGGGATAAATGCGTTTAAGAACTTAATACTCAGATAATAAGTGGAGGAAATGGTGCATGTGATATTCCAGAAATGCCAAAAACTGGAAAAGTGAAAGGGCAGCAAAGTACAGGCTTTATTCCTAGATACATAACAATATTTTAACTGCCTCCTATATTTGTGAAAAAACTAAATGTGAAAAATCACAACACTAAGACTGGTTTGCAATAAATTCTGGCTTGCACTTAAAAATTCCTAGTTTAAGCAACTGCTCATGATTCAAGCTTTTAAGTATATTTGAAAGCTATTAGCTATAACCTCATCTTTTGTATGTGGTTTTGGAGCCCTTTAAACTATTCAATTAAATAAATTGGTTCTTGCAGGAAAAAAGCTCTTGCTGATAAATACCAGAGTGAAATTAATGGTGGCAATTGAATTCCATAGGTTAGTATAAAGAATTGTCAAAGGCGTATCTAGAATATAACAATATGTTTTGTTAAAATGAGGAACCCGTTCAGTAATGGTAAATCAGTGAAAGGTGGGGTACAGCAGCTCCTGTTCACTAGAGAGGAATAGTGACGTGCAGCACGGGGCTTTAAACACTGCTAGTGTCAGGCTTTCAGAAATCTGCCCAGTTGTGGACAACTTTTTTATGTCAGCTCTTAGGAAGTAATTCTGTGTCTGTCTTTCTGTATAGCAAACGAAACGCCTTGCCTGCCTGCTGAGTCTGAAGGTTTGGCAAGGAAGTGCAGCTAAAGAGAAGAGTTGTTCTGTCTCTGATATTTTCTTTCACGTTGTTATCTTGTTACAACCTACTGCCTTTTCTTGTTAGTCCGGATGTACATTCTGACTCTGTATTAAACAAAGACCCAAAAGATAATCCTGACTTGAAGCATTAGCCCATTTGGATCACTGATACCAACAAAGGTTACGTAAGATCTTAATGAAAACTTTTGTTGCCTGATTGCAACATGAAATATTAGGTTTGGGTAAATATGACTGAGAATGCTGATGTGAAGAAATCTTTACATTTCAGGAATTCTTTTCATTGGTGGGTCCTCCAAAATGGATAAACTGAAGTGTCTTCCTGAGCCTCACAGTGCCTGTGATTAAAACTTGTAGTATTTCAAATGAAGTTTATCAAAACTGTCCCTCTTCCTTTGTAGTTCCCCTAAAGTATTCCCAAGCTTTAGTTTCAGAGCAAAATCTGGAACAAACACTATAATCATATTTTCTTGCACTTTGTACTTTTCAGCTGTTTTGACTTTTGGTTCCAGATCTCTTCCTATCTGTCATCTCTCACATTTTTCCAGTGTAACCCTCTTCTAGAGTTACATGTTCCATCTTCCACCTGGATTTCTTCCAGCCTATTTTATTCCTTTACATTCCCATCTTTGACTTCCTCTATTTACCAAGAAATAAGAACATTAAAAATTGTCTCCAAAATGAAATTTCTTTTCTCTATCCAATCTGTTCTTCTTATTAGTGCAAACATTTCATCCAATAAAACAAAGTTTTTAGATGGAACTGATATTTTGTGCTCTTGCGCAAGTTCATATATGTAACAATTCATTAAACTATTAGACATCAGACTATTTTTAAAAATTCTGTGGCAGGCCAATTTTGTTGTGTGTGCATTAGGAAGAAGCTGTGTAAGAATTACATAATCAACATTTCATCACTATTAATGAGAATCAGATTAATCTGTAATCTTATTTTAGACTGAGAAACAGCAAACCAATTAATCTAGCATTTATTTGATGAATGGACTTGGAGCATAACCTGGTGACAGCAGTAGCTTTCCTCTGTACAGAATATGCATTAAAAATGAGTGTATTGTACCCTAGTTTCATATTACAAATATTTCCAGTAAAAGAATACAAATCAATGTTGTATTTTAGCATCTAACTTGCAGTTTAACTATACCACTGTATCATGTCTTATATATCCAATTAAAACTGTAGTTTGATCCAGTAGTCTTTAATATTAGTGGTCAAGTACTAAAGGAAGTAAGCTTAAGGACTCATTCTAGAACTACAGCTTATTTCATTCCATGCGTCATATATTTTACCAGAGGACTCCTTAATGTAGCAGAAATCAGATTTGGTGTGTATTTTTACACAAAATCAAATTCTACAGGCGCCATCTCAGACTCCTACAAAACATTAGGAAAGATAGGATTCGCTGGTCAAGGAGGCATAAGGATCACATGGATTCGAAATTCAAATGCACAATAAACTTTAGTCAATTTTGGTTGCTCTGTGCTTTTTTCAGTGTTTACTGAATGCAAAGAATCTCTAATGCTCTGTTTAGATCTTTAAAGGTAAACACTTTGGGGAGGGAGGAGCTGTTAATACAGACATGTAATGTCTTCTGTTTATTTAGAAGTTCATTTGGTGAGGCAAAGTGCATTACTAATCTTACAAAGATTTCAAAGCTGGTTCTCACTTGGGGCTTCAAAATAACAGGTGAAGGAACTGCAAATACTCTTGCTGTTACTTACTTAGTCTCCTCTGTCTTCTACTGGTTGTTTTTTTGGTTTGTTTTTGTTTGTTTGTTGGGTTTGGGGTTGGTTTAGTTTGACAGTTTTTCTGCAGAGCCACTCCTTGTCACATCTTGTTTCCTTAGTCTGAATGTCTCCTTGCCTATATCATTGTTCTTAGTTGAACACAGTGTTCAGACTTGCTAATAGTGTATGATTTGTAATCCTTGTAGTTTAGTTGGGGCCCTGATTTTCTTGTGACTAATTTAGTACACAGAGCCGTGGGTCAAATAAACCCATAGAACTGGAAGACATGTAAAGACACCATAGAAAATAAGTATATAAGTTACAATGTAATGTTTTCATTTCTTGTGTGTCATACTCTTTTTTAATCAATTTGTGTCAGTATAGCTTCAGTGTTAATTTTAGTCACAAAGGTAGAAAGAACAAAACCTGATGGTTTTCACCTTGGTTAGGTTACATTTAGAAGTTTGTTCTTCTGCTATTTTAACTTAGTAATAATCAGTCTCTGACTGCTCAGACTGTCCTCTTTATTGTCTACCCTGTTCAGGAACACACAGCCCTTACTGATGCTCCCCTGTTTCTGTGTTTGTCCTTTTTCGCTCACCCGGCTTCTGTAAAAGCTTGTGAATAAAATAGCAAAAATAGAGTACATAAATTTTAACACTTACCCTACAATTTTTTGTGCTAATAGTTCTTGCAAAGCTGGAGAGTTTCTGTATGGGTCTGGTAGGAGAAGTAGGCTGAGGTGAGGGAAAAAAGTACTTCTGTGTATGGTCCATAATTAGCACTGAAACTGAGCTCTGTGCTAACAGCCATAGATAACAACACGGTATCAGAACACTTTGTTCATATTTATAAGACACCATCTAGAATTTTTCTGTGCTGTATTGTTGTTTTATCATCTCCCACCTCCTGATACTATTTTCATTAATTTCTTTGCTGTTCAGTGTTCATGTGCAATACTATGGGTACATGAAGGTCAGGAAAGACTTAAATAGGTTCTGCCCTAAAAAGATTGTAGAGCTGGATGCCTTTCTGAGAAGGGAGTGGTTCAGAACAGCATGGATAAAGGGATGATCCCCAGGCAGCAGTTCTCTTCTCCATGTTATGTGACTATACTGCTGCCATGCTTGGAAAAGGCTTGCAAGAGTTTGGCAGTATTTTCTTTGGGCTCTGTTGCCTGGATTTTCTTATGATGGGGAATAAAATCTTGCTGAGAAATTTTGATTGCAGTTACCTATGGCCTGTATTGGGCTGTTGGAAAGGCAGAACAATCTGCAGTGTACAATTAACAGTTTTTGTCATGCTTTGGTTAGTTTTCTGTCATGTAATTGGAATAACATTTATTGAAGGGTTTTTCTTTTTAATGATATATGAAGCAAGGTACCTTCTAATTTTACAACTTGTATTTTTTTAAACTTTTAGGAGATACAGAATTGGTTCCTGAACCTGGTCTGTAACTGTATATATTTGAAACGTTTCTGTCCTTGAATTCCAGAATAACGGACTCCCCTACTTTATTTGGAAAGAAATTATAGAATATTAAGATCAAATATTGAACTAACAGTATTATTATAATTATCTGTCGGTAAGACAAGTTAAATGTTTAAATAGGTTTGTTTAAAAAAAAACCTTGCAGAAAGGGATAAAATACTTCAAGCTGCTGCTAATAGTTTTCAGTAGGATGGAAATTTTTCATTATGTGTTTTGTGAAAAACATGCTGAAAAGTAAAACTACTTTATTTATACAAGTCGCTATTAGTATGGGAGTAGAGAGTCCCAGCTAACACACAGCAGACTAACACAACTGAACAGTGCTTGTCTCTAATAATGAGATCAAGGCATCTGTCTCAGCAAACAAAAAATGGAAATAGCTCAAAAGAAGCCTTTCTTGCCTACTGAGCTTATCAAGAAAATATTGAACCAGTTGGAGGTACATATATATCCATCACCATTAGAATGTATCTCAACAGAACTGTTAAATTTCAGGATGGAGAATGTGTTCATCTCTGGGTGCACTTCTGCACCTGTGCACATCTTTAGAAGGCTTAATGCATCCATTTGTATTTCATGTCTCATATGTTACAGAATCTGTTTCTCTTTGTTATGTAAAGGTAAGCTCAGTGTTGTTTCAAAGCAGATGGGCATCATTAATAGAAATAATATTTCATATTTGCATGGTGCACAGAACTAATCAGCACATGATTACTCCCAGATTCTGAAACTTCAATTGTTCAGTATTCTCTCATGCCTGGTTAATACTTAATGTTTCACTGTATGGTTTGTTTTGAGGACCAAATTTATGTCCACCAAGTATCCTATCTTGCTTCAGCATCATGCTTTAGTTTTTCAGTTGTATTGCAAATAAAGATGACTATTCAAACGTTAAAGAATACAGAAACGTTTCTAGTGTGAGGAAATTTTTTGTCAAATTCCAAGTATTTCAGCCGAAGCATTTTTTCTCCCTACTCTTGGAAAAATCCAACTTATATCACACCTAAGATATGTATCACTAATTCCCTTCAGACCAGGTCCCTGTATTGTTCTCGTATGATGGATGTTGGTCACATCACCTGCTGCACTACTAGGAGATGCTCAGATAGCCTCGTGAAGAGGGTGAAGTGGGACCCTGAATACAGGAAGTATTTCCTGTAGAATAATTAGTAGCTTGTCTGTGTGTTCTCTTCCTCTCCACCACCCTTTTATCTGCATAGGTTTTGGATTTCCTTTTTCTTTTCCTTTTTTCATCAGAAGTGTAAAAAGAAAGAAGCAAAATCTATCTGACATAATCAAAGCATGTGAGCTCAATTTTATGTACTGATAATATTCTTGTGCTAAAATTTTGCTGTTTCTTTTGGGCATGAAGTGCTGTCAGTGTTTTGCATCTCACCAAACTGTCAAGTTTAGTGCTGACAATGAACACAAGTCTTTATCTTGACTTAAGAGACAATCTATTTTTTCATAGAAGTTAAGCAGACACTGGTTCTAGCTTGTGTTTTCAGTGAAAAGAAGCATTTAGCTATGTTAGGCAGATCGTTCTAATAGGTGTGTCTCACAATTTTAGCAGATTACGACCATTCTTAATGAACAGGAAAAAAAATTATTATTTAATTAGTATGTCCCCTTGAAAGGTTCAATAGGAGCCCCTTTCACGAGTGACCATAGTTATCTGTGTCAAGGTGTGATGTGTATTCTGTGAATTACATTTCTGTCAGCAGACTATATTGGGGAATAGTGGGGGAAAAAAGTCCGTGACTTTAAACCTTTTTAAACCTAAACCTGTGCTTTTATGTAATGAAATTTAGTGGTTTAATTGTTTGGTTAGGAATGTTTTAAAATAGGGCTTGCGTGTGTTTGAGGACTTGTGCTGGTGACAAGCACACTAGAAATAAAGCAAAGCACCAGCAGACCTGAGCTCACAGGCACAGCAAGCACATCTGCCTCACGTGTTCTGGGAAAAGCAAAAAGAATAGACTGGCAGATAAGGCAGAGAGAACCATTGTTTCCAGTCTTCTTGTGATAATTGCATGTAGCAGATATATTTGCAAATCAATTTCTTTAAAGTTCTGTGTCTTATAAGGGAGTAATTTTCCTCAGCCTGGAGTAAGCTGGCTTTTGAATGGTCTTGGATGCTCAGCACAGAAGGTGTGCTGGTTTTTATGTGCTGGTTTTAACTTATGCTCTAATACAGCTCATAGCTATTATAAGATAATGTCCTTTTTCACTCTTTGCCTGTGCTTCCTAAAACGTGCTTTTCACCATTTGTGTTCTACTACCTAAAGAGGATTTAAGGAATAGAGCTACTCTGAAATAATAATTCCCCCTTTCCTCGCTGTCCCCTGCCCTGAGTCATACCAAAGTTGATATTGCAGTTGAAGCCTTAGCTCTGTGATGTGGGTGCATTTTTCCTAAATTGATGAATGAATAACGTGACAAGCATAATCTAATAAATTAGAGACAAAATTGATAATTTTGGGATCAGTGGTCAGATGTGTATGTTTTTTATCTTAAAAATATCTACATAATATTGCAGTATATTTATATGTCCATTACATAGTAATACAATAATACAAAATAGAGAATTTTCAGTCTTTTTCTTGCTGTCTTTGTGTAATACTTACAATCCTTTATGAGATTTTAGAATAGAATGTGAGGGGGAACTGTGCCCCTTATAAAAGATACTGTTGTAGAACTCAGTGCTTTTAGGAATCAAGCAGTAAAAACCTTGCAACAAAACAAAAACCTTTAAGAACCTTGTTCATTGAATTCTGTTGGCTAAAACTGCCAAAAATAAATTAATAGCTGTTACCACTGCAGTGCTTTTTTTGTTCACAAGAAAAATACCTTGACATATTTTTTCATTCTGTGATTGGTGCACATTTCAAGGGTATAAATTAATCTTCAAAGGATCCTGGGGAATATCTTTCCTGGACACTTCACTTATACATCAAGTTGGCCATGTTAGCAATCTAATCACAATCCTGTAATTCAGTGGACAACAATTCCTTATTGTGAACAGCATAGCAGCTTTTACTATCATTTAGGTCAGCCTAAGATTGCTGATGCACCATATGTTTCAGGCCATGGATGATGGATGGTATCCTCTGGTGCCCATCCCTAAGTGATTGGAAAGATTGAAGACACACAGTTCACTTAAGCTTGCTTACTATTACATCAAGTAATCAGTGTGATAGGCAAACCTGTGCTCTCTGTGTCACACTGCCCAACTTTCTGCAGGGACATTGTGTCAAAAAAACAATCTAAGAACATTTCCAGATGACAAGCCAGTTACTAGAACAACCATTTAACAACTGGATTCATCTAAAAAGCTTAATAACATGGAAAAGTCAATACATGTTTTTAAAACACCTTTATTTAGATGAACCAGACATGGTGTTTTGTTTTTAAAGAGTTTTTTATTTCAAGATTGAATGTATGCACCCAAGGTATAATAAAGCAATCCTTTTCATGGTTCAGCCTCTAGTATTTCAAAACAAGATGTTCCTAATATTTATCAGAGAGAAATACTACTTTGAGATAATATTAAATGCTTTGAAAGTTGTTTACAGTTTTGTGGTTAGAAGCACATGACATCAGTTTAAAGTTTAAGACTGAAATCTTTTTTTATTTCCTAGTGCCTGTGTCTACTGATGGCACTCAGTGTTTGTTTTCATTTTCCTCAGCTCTGTTGGACCAGTATCAAACCCAGGAAATTGAGAGTATCTTCCCTTTTTATGATACAGGAGGAAAAGCCTAGATGATACTCTAAATCTCATTTTGCATAAAAATCCTGCCAGACTTGCAGCATGCGTGCCATCAGTCAGAATAGATCCAACCAAATAATATCAAGCGAGGTGTTTAAAATGTTAAAATGTAAAACTACTACTGGTTGGTGTATGTTATTGTAAAAATGGTGACTTTTTAGTTGTAGAATAACTGAGTTGAAAGCTGAGTACATAGGTCGTAGTATCTGCGTGCCACTTCAACCATGAAAAAGGAGCTCGGCAGGTCTGTGAATTCCAGCTCTGTAAAATACTCACACAGACTGTCATTAATGATCATGTTTTTGTGTATGCATTTTTTAATTAAAAAGCATAGGTACTGCGTGCACTTTGATTGAATACCTCATAGAGCTACATGTTTCCTGAAGTTTGGAAACTGTTTATTTGGAACACTAAATTCTGGCATCTATTCTGCTGTTATTTAATTTTGTCTCAATTTCTTTTCTTCATCAGTTAGTGGTTTCACAGTTTTTATGTTGGCCTAGTTAGGTAACCGTGGTGTAATACCAAAATAAAACATTTTTCATACTGAAGTGTGCAGCCAGTGAGAAGTGCTAGAATTGTAGTTCTAAATCCATTTGAAAACTTGCCACTCAAAAGTCAGAATTTCAGGGCAGGCTTCCTCTTGTCAGTCCGTTGATAGATGGCACACTGAGTTCCATAACCAGACAATTTAGGCAGCAGCCTCTCTAAAGTAAATATTAAACTAAGGTAGTGGAAAGAAAAAGCTATTCTGAGGAGAAGAGTTTGGGGAGTAGTGATTAACACTGACTTTAAAACCAAGGCTGTCAAAGACACGGGGAGTAGTTGTGTTGGTATTAGCAAGACTCATCACTGCAGAACAGAAAATGTTAGAAAACGGAATAGTTCTTGTAGACAGTGTCTGAATACATGAACCTGTCCATGTCAGAACTTAGGTTTTTACAATCAATGACACTTTGGATGCTTACTGAGACACTTCTGGGGAGAGAAGTTTACTGCTTTACTGTAACTGCTTCTGCTCTGAGGATGCTTACAGTGGAGTTACAGAGAAAGTAACTCAAAGTCTACAAATGAATGCAAGGAGGAATTGAAGCATTTAAAATATAAAATGCACTAGACTAGAATAGTTCATCTGGAAGGAGCCTACAACAATTGTTTAGTCCAGGACACTACTTTGGCCTTGTCAAGGAGAGAGAGAAGAGAGAGAGCGAGAGAGACCTGTAATTAAGGAAAGAGGACTTTAAATGTCTGAAAACACATTTTTCTTCAAAGGACAGTTGAAGAGAGTGAATGAGAGCAACTTCTGTAAAGTTGCTGTAGCAACCCCATTGGCCAATTATGCCAACAGGAACTTTAACTGAAAAATGGCCCAGAGTCACCTCGTGTACTCTGAACAATTCTTTATGGAATTTTTGCTTTTCTAAAATTAGAAGTGTCAGTCAATGTGGGAAGTGTGGAAGTGACTGGGTCATAGTATTTGCCTCCAAGCTGGACTTCCAAACTGAAAAGGCAGTACAGCCTTAGCCAGTGTGAATCACAGGCAGCTGTGAGAACTCCAGACAAAATATCCTCCACTCGTACCATGAAGAGAAGCCTCTGCTCTTGCCTGAATTGTGCCCCACAAGTCAGGATTGTTTAGGTGGCTGTAAGTACTTCATATTGGTCAGGTAGTGTAGTATCTTTCCCTAAAAAATAATTTTTGCTAAGTGTCACAAACACAGAGATAAGTATTCCATTTCTGCTGTAAGTAAATGTGCTGTAATCATCCTCTGGCTTTGCAAAGATGTATTCTATGATAAATGTAGCATCACATCAGTGGAGAATGGAACCACACCCAAGTCATTAGGAAGATAGGATTTACATTTTGGAAAAAGTAAATTAGATCATTTCTGAGGGAGGCAGCACAAGTAGATTTTGGTTCTTATGCATAGCAGGGATTTTGCTGTATCTTTTAAATGAGGCACTTCTCCCTGAACAATCAGCCCTATCACTGCAATAAGAACCCTGTGATAAAACTGATTATATTTTTTCAATCACCTCAGTTAAACAGAAAGGAGGTTAAGCTTTTAACTCCTGCAATCTGCTGCCCTTTTAAAATCGTGTAAAGATGGCAGACACTTATGTTAAACACAGTGGATTGTTGGTAAAGTTAACCGTGTGCATCCAAAAGTGGCAGAATATGGACTAAGGTGCAACCTCAATCTGCGCTGTAATAAAGTAGCTGTTCATCTGTGGTCAGAGATCGTCATGAAAGACCTTGAGTTCCTTCACTTTATTTTGCAGAAAGGCCATCAGACAGCTTTGCATCATCTAACTCTATCAATCAAGGACCTCAACCACTGCTTTCTGCTGAAAGCTTTCCTGTTTGGCTCTGTTTTTCACAGACAGCTCAATAACTTGTCTGTGGAGCTGTGATAAATGTACCATGGGCTTCTAAACTGTCTCTTTAACACTGAACTGAATTTCAACTCGTAGTGCTTGTAACTAATTGTTTTCATCAGAAACATTTTTTTTAGCAATTATTATTCCAGACTCTGATTATCTCTTTTTTTTTTTCATTTATCCTATGGCAATGGTAACATTTGAAAGCTGCCCTGCATACAAGGGACTGCTAGAAAACTAGATTTTACTCAGTGAATAAGCTGCCTAGTATAAGGAATAAAATTAAAGGGAATCTGTATGAACAAGAAGTATACATTTCTAATACTTTTTTAGACAAGTATGTATGAAGACCAGAATTTTTTTGCCTCTGATTTGTGAGCCAGTCCAAAGTAAAATCCAAAAGAAAAGACTGAAATTAAGTGCAGTTTAAGGATTCAGAAAATATGATGACTTTTGTCAAAAAAGCATGTAAAATCTGTCGTAGTAATTAAGGTCCTAAACAAGAATACAAATAAAAGCTTTATCGGTTGGGTTGTAAACATCTTGGAGCTTATATGCAAAGAAACTGTTTCTTTTAAATTAAAAAAAAAAAATTGTAGTATGTTTATTACTGTGACAATGTGCAAGTTTTACTTAGAAAATTCTCAGCTGATTGGTTCATGCAGGTTGTGAAATTGTAGTACACATTCAGAATCAGAATGAAACAATCTTTTCAAGGGAAAGTGGCATATGTAATTCCTTAAAATAAAAGCCACAGATAGCAGAAACTGTTCTGGAATATATGAATGGGGCTCTTACCAAGCATAATTTTGCTAAAAAGCTGGCAACTAGGGCTTTGGATTTTGCCCCATATTGAGATAAAACATACCAAGATGAAGATCTAATTTCTAGTTGTCTTTGTAGTGATTTTAGGAGGAAGAGAGGAAAGAGCACAAGGCATGTTAATTGCTTTTGGGAATACGCTCTTCCAGGTTAGGAAGAATAAATATTGTACGCTCCGAAAAGCATGTTGATTTTTAGTGAACAGTACTAATTTACACATTCTTCATTTAGAGTACAGAGGTAAAATGGATCCTTTGGAGGGTGTAGTCACAGCATAAATGTGCAGAATAAAAACTGAAATGGGATGGTGGCGTTGTGTTGCATGGAAAGCAGGACAAGCTGTGGAGAAGAGCAGCCCACCATGCATTAGCTGTCACTGCAATGGTGCAGGGGCAGAGGGTGCATCAAAACACAGCCAGATTTGTTTAACAACTGTAGTGCGTAGTACCTCTCTAGGACGATGTTCTGTAAGAGGATTGTTTCCTGTTATTACAGCATTAGTTGGGTACAGTAATTTTTCTGACTTCTCCTTTCCATACATCTATCTTTGCAAGACTATAGTGAGATCCACTCTGTCACTTGCATTTTTTTTCTCCTGCTGAGCAAAGTTAAGTAGAATTTCTGCTCACAGGTGATCCCACTGGGAGGATCTCTTGAGCTCCTCCTCTCTCTCCCTTTGATTAAAGCGTTTTCAGGTGTTGGTTAAGAGATGTGTCTCAAATCCCTGACTCTAATTCTAGATTGCACTGTTCTGCTTCAGACTGTTTCACTGGTAAATAGTTAACATAAGTCCAGCTGATTCATGTGATGGAAGATTTACTCTGCTAGGCAGAAGCTTCTGCTGGTGTACAGCTTTATAGGGTCCTGTTGGGGGAAAATGGATACGAAGCTACTGTGAACAACGCTTGACTTCCAAAAGTTCTTGTACTCTCATAGCTATGAAATAAGAGAAGCCATTTTAAGGCAGATTAAATGTAATTTTTTTAAGGAAATCTAGCAGACTTACAGCAATACACATAATTACCTAGTGGCAGGACAGAAATCAAAGCAGCGAGCCTGAGTACATTTTACTGATGCACTGGATGCAGTAAGAAAATCTTTCTTGGTAGTTGAAGTTACTGCTGTCTTAAATACATGTGGCAAAGCTACAGGCAGATTTTTGAGCAACTTTTACAATTTAATCTATTTATAATCAAATTCAATTTCAATTGCATGCAGGCTGAGAGTGCAGGGGCTGGTTGCTGTTACTGGTTCCCTAAATGAATGCACTAGGATTTAGAAGCTGGGTTCACTAACAATGAGTTTAATTGGTATCTACACACAGTACTGAAGTCCCAAAATTGTATTCTGGGCACACACTGGACTCAGTGAGGAATTGGGCTAGATTCTGTAGAGGCAGTGTGTAATTCCCCTTGCGAAGTCCTCCCAAGTGCAGAAGGAAGGCGAGTGGCCACGACAATCCCCTGCGCGAGCTGCCCGAGCTCTGGCGGCTCCAGGGCCTTTGGAGGCAGTGATAAATTTGGGGCTAGTCATCTGACTTGCCTTAATCAGCACTGATTAAAAAGATCTAAATGGCTCCTGGCAGGCCCTGGATCAGAAGGATACAGATGCTCTCTCCCTAGTGGTGTGCCAGTCACCACTGGGTAGGTAAATTCCTTCTATAAATGTCAGGGGTAACATTTCAGTCAAAAGTTGTACAGTGGCACTCAGAAGAGCTGATGTACTGTGAAGATATGAGAAGAATGTAAATAACACTGCAAATATTACAAATTTATTATGTACATTGACGAGAGGCCTTTTGGAGAGGTCATGTTCTTTACTGACTCTGAAAAGCTATGGCTTAAATAGAGGACACCTTAAAGATAGGCAAGAAAAATTAACAATATAAATGTAATTTTAAAAGCTGGTTAGCTTAAGGAGGAGATAAATGGGAAATAACATTGTAGAAGTATACATATTGTTTAACAAAATTAAATCAACTAATCATTCTTTATCCTTTTTCACAATTCAAGAACATGCAGACATGCAATTAAATTGAAAGGTTGCAACTTTAGAAAGTTTAAAAGAAAATATTTCTTCATGTAACCTAGTATCTCACATTCCCCTTCAATGAAATAGGACAGTGTTTTTCCTCCATGCCCAGCAAATATTTTAATTTTTCTGAGTTCTTGAACACCAGTTGTTGTGTAAGTTAAAATTAGTTAAGCAAAGGAACATGGAATTGAATAGACCACAATAACTTTTCTGTAGCATTTTTAATGTAGTCTTTAGACTTCAGTGAGTGGCTAAAAGACATCTTCCACAGAAGTAATAATATTGACTTTAAAAAGACAGAAAAGCTATTTTTTTGTGGTTCCCATAGTTACTTGTATTCATGGTGAATTATTTGCAGATGCAGAGAACCTAATGAATTATCTTTCCTTACAAATCAGATCTCAAAAACGATATGTAGAAATTTGGCCTTACACTGCTAATTCATGCAGAACATAAATATATAGTTATGTTCGTACAAATTCAAACAAGCAGTGGTAACATACCTGAGCTATGCTGTGACAGGTTGTGAAACTCGGACCCAGCACCCCAGGTGAAGTCAGAACTCAGGGTTTCTGAGGTCTGGAATGGAGTGAGACATTTGCAGAGTGAAATATAAGGTTGGTGGGAGAACGAATTCTAGCACACTTCCCTCCCTTTTCATGAACCATGTGCTGTGTAACTCATTTCTAGGTGGAAGTGTTCATGGAGCAATGGGAAGAAAATAGTTCTTGGTCTTACATACTCTAAGGTTGTCTTTTACTCACTAGGAAGAAACATGTTAGTTTGAATTTAAGTAAAATAAATTCAAACTTATCTTAAAAGTAATTTTTGTTGACTTTTATTAAATGAGGTGCCAAGAAAATGCACTATCAAAGTCTGTCTTTTCAAAGTACATCCACGGAATGGGAACCATATAAGCGTGAAAAGACCTTAGAGGAAATGTTAGTCAGGTATTATATTTTCTGGTTAATGGCCACCTAGGAGAAGCAGTAAAATAATCATTGTAGTGAGGATTACAAAGTATGTCATATTGCACCTCACTGTAAATATCACTTTAATTTTTTATGGCGCAGATTATTTGTAAGTTTATTTTATATACTGCATAGCACTTAAATGTCACTGGATCTAAAACCTTTATCTGGGAAGCTCATTAGTTGAGCTGTCTGCGTTTGTATATCTGCCATCAGCATCTGGTGAGAGGGCTGCTGCTGACCCTGCCAGACTTGGGTCATGAGGTCAGCAGGTCTCATTTATTATTCAAAATTGCTTTCTGACCTTTTATCAGCTAGGTCAAAGAATGCTGCATTCTCCTTGGTCGAATTTTATAGTGAAATCAGCATCACGCACAGATAATAAAATTACCAATTCACGTGAATCTTATCCCTCTCTCTCCAAAAATGTACTCACTTTGAGGTTGATGAAGTTGGAAGAGTTGCCTTTACAAACACGTCTGCTTCAAGCTCATGAAGGTTCCTTGTCATCCTTGTGACATAACATACGTAGCTTCACATCCAGTTCATGATTTGATTGTGCATCTGCTTTCTGCTGGTGTGGTACCAGGGCAGCCGAAGGCAGAGCTCTGTGGTTAACAGATGACCTCTCATTTTTATCACTGCCATATTTTTGCACAGTTACCTATTAACTCTTTCTGTTTTAGACATATTTTCACTGCTAACTGTATCTTCTACCTTCAGTTGCACATGTGTATCAGTTGAATATGGGAGAACTTAGAAGCACGGTAAAGCAAGAAAAGTCAATAAAAAAGAAACTTTTTCTTGGAGATGATAACAGAGTCTGGAAATAAAAAACATTGAGTCCAAAATATTTTTAGATTTGAGATTTAATCTAGATCTAGGAAGTCACTGGCCAGCATGATTTTAGTCCAAACAGAATCCAGAAGCACCTTGGCAAAATTAGGAAGAACTGATGATCTGAAATTTTAATCGTATGATGATTAAAATAGGAAGCATAAATGACATTGCAGTAAGAAACATATTTTGGTAATTTTAGAACACTAAACTTTGAAGAGAAAATTAGCCATCAGATCTTAACAAGCCCTACTACAGTATGGAAAATTGGAAACCATAAATGGCAGATTGATTCTTAAAGGGAGCTGTGCAGTTCAGTATTATCCCTCTGGAATGATTTCATCCTTTTTAAAAGAAGGAGCCAAAGGTCACATTGGTCTTGCCCTTGAAGCAGACAATATGAGATGTCAGCTTGTGCTTTCTGACACTGCATATGATGAATAACCTTGACGTAGTAATAAACAAATAACCTATATTAACGTTTAGAAGCACAGTGAAGTATTAATGCAATATATATACTTCAACAATGTATTGCAAATATACAGCTTTCATAGAAATGGATTTCCTCTAGTAATACTGTCATAAATTTATGGTTTCTTAAATGTTGCCGTAAAATAAATTCTTTAAGTAACAGTGTGTACATGTCTTAAATATGACCAATCATTTGTGCCTAAATGAAGAAAATTGCTATTAACAAGTAGTGATAAATTAAAATTACATTAAAAAAAAACCTGAACATCTGTATCCATGTGGATAGTGAAATTATTGTAAATACTGTATTTCTAGTGTTTCAAATACCTGTAGTCAATCACCTTTGTAAATGCAGCTCTGTCACTAGTTAGTATTCAATAAGGTTATCAGCTCTTTCTTGGTATTTCTGCTAGAAGGGAAAAAAAATGTGTGCTAGTAAGGTGTGCATAACATTTGGTTGGTATGAAGTGTTTTCTTCTAACAATGGTA
Organism: Pachycephala philippinensis; assembly: GCA_013397055.1. Lineage (NCBI taxonomy): Eukaryota > Metazoa > Chordata > Aves > Passeriformes > Pachycephala > Pachycephala philippinensis. The sequence goes on along the minus strand of VWZT01003499.1, from coordinate 158,380 downwards.
AGCTGAAAGTCTGCTTATTGTGGGGAGAGTTGTACCATGGTGCAGTAGTCCTTTTAACAAATTCCTTAGCTTCAAGAACAGTCTTGTGCTCATTACAGTCTTGATGGCACATTAAAGGTTTTTGTGGTTGGGTTGTTTTGAACTGAAAGTTAAACAAAGCCATTTGGTATTAATGAAATGCAGGATAGTATTTAGCCCTGTGCAGTGTTTGAAGTGCAGAGTTTCTCTTGTTCGTAAGTAATGTCTGTATCTTGCAGGTATTCTGTAATTTTATACATCATACTTGTTTGCTTCTACCTACACACTGTGCTCCCAGACAAGTAACCTATTTTTAGTATAGATGAGCTGTGTGGAGATTTCTCAGTATTCCCTCTTAATCTTCTAGAGACATGGCCATGTGCTGCCATATGCAAGTTAACCCCAGGTCCTATTCCAGCCTTTATTATCACGCAAACTAAAAAAAAAAAAAAAACATGATGTCTCTAAGTTAATACCCCTAGGTCCTAATGCCTTACACAGCTGTAGATCTGTTTGCACCCTCTTGAAGTCCAATAGGCCACATGCACTGTAGGTATTTTTTCACATACTGCCACAAGAATTCTTGCAATTCTGTAGCAATGTATAAACGTGGAGCTCTCTCACCAGAGGCAGGGTGTTCTCCTCTGGAAAAGGCATTGGGTTATGGGAGCAGTTTATGGCTAGAGGCTCACCTGCATTTGTCATTTCTGATAAAGGATGTGCAAAGACTGGGGTGCCTTAAGCTTCAGTGGGCTCTGTGCCTTTAATTGACAACTGAAAGCAGTTACACTGTGGTGCTACAGCTGTGCCATCTCAAATCACTGGAATAAGAAGTCTGAAGCTCTGTTTTGAAGCTCAGAGTTTACTTGGGCTATTTTGGAAAAGATTAAGGAGATTCTTGTGTGCCAGTTATATGTGAACTTGTCTTCTGTTCTTTTGAATGTAGTTATGGAAAGTCATCTTACTTTTGCAGTGTCTGTTCTATTCCTTTTCACATATCCATTAGAATTTCTACACTGCTTGCTTCATCTCGGTCACCTTGGCCAAACTCAGATTGTGGTAAATCAAGAGCAGCTCTTGCTTTTTATAAAAGTGCACCTAGTCAACACAGAGGTGAAGAAGGGAGTGAGCATTCTGTGATTTATTTTACAAGAGTGCTGTGTTTTCTGTTAATTATGTTACAGCCATTGCACAGTGCTTTTGAAACTGCAGTCAACAGTTTCAAAAGCACATTTGTACCTTTTTTGTGCAGGAGCCCTTTTGGCATTTCCACTTCACTCATCTTACAAGCTGGAGTGCAACCTTCAGTGATCTCCTGAACTGGCAGTTTTGTATCCTGAAACACTGAATTTGTTTTTATCCTTCCATATGAACAAGGATATATATGACTGTCCCTAGATTCACCTCTGAATGTGCAGACAAGTTGGTAGTTGAAAGGAAATACGAACAGAAAGAAATCAAATAGTAAAGAGAAGAATACCAGCAATACAATTTGGAGTATCTGCAGCAGACAGGTAGGACACTTCCATATGGAATTTCTTGTTGAGGACTGGATAATTTCCAAATAGTCAGTGTATACCTACCTTTTCTGTGTGTGAACTGGAATATAGATGTTCACAAACAAACAACACCCCAGTACACTTAAGTTTCAGAATACCTAAATAAAGATATTCCAGATACTTTTGACAAGGTATATTACAAAAAGCAGTAGAAATGTTTGTTTTCAGAACTAACAAGAAACTAATGATCAGACATTAATGAAAAATCAAATTCTTATCAGTGATTTGGCTACTGTGGTAATATAAATATAGCCAGTGAATGTAATGTTTCACCAACCCCTCATAATTTTATGATAAATCTTATGGTATCTTGTCTGTTTTTTTCCCAAAAGTCCCAGTTCATGTGGCAAAGTGATGGTATGCAATTATTGCTATAAGCAAATTACTCTTCCTGAGGATTAAAGGTTCAACACCCAAAAGGGCTAACACTTAAAAAAAGAACAAGTGAGAAAGGAACATAAAGAAAACTTTTTTGCTTCCTCTTTTCTGTTTTTTAACCTCATACCTCTGGTGGCTTGAGTCCTATGCTGAAAGTGAGCAATACCAAAACTGATTACAGACTTTCAAGTTTGGCAGCATTGAGCAGCATCCTCCTGTTACATTTGACCAACCTTATTTAAGCAAAGTGCAGTGCCACTTCTCCATCCAGATAATTTCTGCCTCACACATACATAACACTTGAATGCATCAAAGAGGTCATGGAAGAGCTCACACCTGTGTCACTCCTTGGCCCTTTATCCCACCATGGTCCCTAACTCCGGTAAGAAGATGGTCTTGTACAATGTCTCACCTGGCAGGGCAGATCAGCTGCACTTTTTGGACCCATGCTTTTTAGTTCTTCACACGTGTGGTTTCACACAGCCTCTGGAGCACAGAGACAGTTGCCAGTCACCTCCTTAGATGTCCAACTTCTTGGAAGTGCCTGTGGTGTGTGTCTTGCCTCTTTATTGCCTGTCTCAAAGAGGAGGCTCCAGGCTCTCCTGTTCACTTACAGCTAGGTCTTGCTGATGGCCTGAAGAGAGTAGGTGGAGTGAAGGTGCAGTATTTGGCAGGCGTCATCTTTTACCCATTAAGCACTTCACAGATTCTTGCTTATGTACTCATTTAAGGGAGTGAGACATTCGTTTTCTGGGGATACATCCAGTGGTGGTTAAAGTGGAGAGTGTGTTTCCCAAAGCTGTATCTGTTCTGTGGTAGCCGGAGCACATCCATTACCAATATAATTACGTATCACGCAGCAGTTTAAAAAGCACCTCTCTGATACTTATACATAGCAACAGATATTGCTTATTAAGTCAGAGAACAGCAAAGACCAAAATTTGTTCAAAATTTCAGGAGAATAACTGCCTTGATCTAAATCTAACTGTCTTGAATCTAAACTCATGCTTCTGTAACAGAGCCCAGAATTTTTGTCCATAGGTGCAAGACTGATTTCCAGCTACAAAAAACCAAAGGGGACAGCAACCCCTAGTAACTGGTGTTTGGGAAAAAATACAGAATTACAGTGTGAGATGTTAGTTTGCTGCCCTAAACACTAATTCACTACAAATCTTAGCCATGCAACTGGAAATCATTAATTAAATCCTGTGCAGCCAAGAATCATGCATAATGTAACACGACCACTGCAAACAGTCCGCTCCTGATCATTTAAATTTCCTTCTTGCTCTTACCGACATGAGGAGCTTGTATTTGAAGTAGTCCCTGATGAGATTTCGCCTTTACATCCTTGGAGAATGTCCTTGTGCATATTTATAGGACAAAGTAGAAGGATTACCTATGTGTGTTTTTAGCTTTTAGGGTACTAAATATATCGATATAAAAAATACATACCTTGGTACAATATGATTACCTCAAATACCTTTTGACTCTATGGAAAATAAAGGGTCTAATGCTCTAAGCCTTTAAGTAATCATAGTCTGATGGGGTCATGTTCATGAGATAGCCACTTTTAAATTGAGTATGCAATTCCCTGTGAAAAGTACAATTTCCATATCTTCCATTAATTTTTATGAAGAGGATTTTAGTAAGCAGCCCACTCTAAAGGGCAATGTTATTTCTAATCCATTGTCATGTTAGGGGTGAGAATAGATAGGTTACTCCATCAACACTGCTAATGTTCAAAAAGGCAATTTGTTTAAAGGATGGGCACAGAAGGAGAAGGAAGTGGAGTTCACAAATTGAAAACTGCACAGCAGTTTCATTGCAAACCATCTCCTAGTCATACACTGCTATCCAATTAATCCATTACTCTTAGAAGAGGAATCCCTGTATATCCAGGTACAATCCTTGCCAAATATCTGGACACAATCATAGGCTTTTAGGATTACAAGTAACATAATAAAGGATAATGATCAAAAATTAAGCACACCAATACAGAATGCTTGGGTTAACTGGACTTGCCATGTGCACTGTAAGGCAGCAGTCTGTTAGGTTTAAAGTGAGATTAAGGAGTTGTGTAACCTGCAATTATGCTGGTTTTCATTAAAAAAATAAGATGATTTGGCTCAGTAGGGCCCTTCCTTATATTTACCTCTGTTTAATTGGATTTGGAACTGCTTAAACATCTTTGAGTTGCAGCTTATAAGAAGATGATCCCAGCTGTTTTTCAAAGCTTAAGACAGCAGGCAGACAACATGATCATGTCAAGACTCACACTAAAGCCTTAATCCTACTTTTTCATCAACTAGCACTACAGCTGAGTCTTTAACCTTCTAAGTACTAAATGTGCTTTGGATCTCTCACAATACATTTGCTGTCAAATGTTATTCTCTGATAATATTAATTTTTGCTTCCTTTTAAAGAAGTACTTTAAAGAATAGTCTCTAGCTATCTGAATTTGGAGAGCTTTAGTGTAAGCCTGTATTTTCAGTTCTGTTATTTTCAGTCATTTTAAAAATACTACTTATAAACCTGCATGTATTGAAGTCTGTTGTTCTCTATGGGGGCAAGGCAATGCATGGACATTTAGCTCACATTGCTGGAATGAATAATCAACTGTATTGGTAACTATTTTTCATTGTACATGAATTACTAGATTGAATATATTTTGTTTTCAGTAAGAAAGAAATGAGAACAACTTTAGTTTCATTCGGGTCTTTTCCCTAGGAACTGTCACCATGACCAAAGGAAAATTTTCCAAATTTCCAACCTCAAAACTTGCATTATTTTGTAACAGTGCATTATTTACTTTAATGCTCCTAGGATTGAATAGAGATTAAATGTTCTAATAAGTTATTCCTGCAACTGTAAATAGTACCCATGCAATGCAATAATCTGTGCTCTTTTTCTCTTTTTCTTTTTCTTTTTCTTTTTCTTTTTCTTTTTCTTTTTCTTTTTCTTTTTCTTTTTCTTTTTCTTTTTTTCTTTTTTTCTTTTTCTTTTTTTCTTTTTCTTTTTCTTTTCCTTTTTTCCTTTTTCTCCTCCTCTGTCGGGTAGTGCTCCGATTTGTCCTAGTGACACAGGGCTGCCAGCAGGAAAGCAAGCGTAGTTAATGCTCAGCTGCTCAAACCAGTCAAGCAAGCTAGCAAGTCCCAGCTGTGCTACTTGATGTTTTTTGATTGCACCTAGTCCTCAATCTGTGAACTGTTTTCTGGACTTAGATTCATCAAGCTCTGCCGCTTTAAAAACTCATGCAGGCAGGCATCCTAGGATATGCCATTATAAGCTGCTGCCAGGGGATCTTCTAGGAGATAAATGGAATCTGTGTGAAGTAAATTAGTGTGAACCAGTCAATCTGTGTGTCAGCCTTGAGCCACATCCATGGGTAACTAGCTTGCTGACTGAAAAGTCCACTGTCTTTTGCCAATCAGAGGTCTCAGCCACCAGGAAGCAGTCCTATACAACATTAGTTTCTTGGAATAATGCCTGTTTGACCAGCTAGTGAAACTCTTCAGTATACAGTCCTGTGCTGCTTGAGTTTACTTATTGCTTACAATTGAACTGAAAATCTTTTAAAGTCAGATAACATTTTAACAGTAGGGAGCATCACAGAAATGTCTTGGAAATAAGTACTTCCACTTTCCTACAGCAGCCATTCAGCAGAGTCATGCTGTGCTGCAGTTGGCTTTACCTCCCTATCAGTAATACATCTCCAAGGCCATAATGCAAAAGAATAACAATAATCTGGCCAGAAGAGGTTAATAAAGAGGCTCTGTGTATTTTTTTTTTCCATGGATTAAGCTATTTGAACAGCTTTGATCGAGAGATGGGAAGACTGTACAAGCTGTAACACTCATATTATGCACAGGGATGTGTCAGTGTCATAACTGTGCTGTACACTTTCATTTTGGTTTGGTTTTAAAAGCAAATTGAGGCAATCCACAGCAAGAATTTCCCTTTAGAAAGGGACTGAACCAGAATACTCTGCAAGTTTCCTGATTAATGATTTTATACTTAATACCAAATCAATCTACCATCATGAAAATAATTATGTCAATACTGTCAACTATGCAATTTTAAAAATAGGAAGTATTTCTTTGTTGATTTTGTAGGTGCTACTGATACACTGATAGGATTCACATCTGCACTGTGTGCTCTCCCACACCTTTGGTCTAACGTACAGAAACCAGGGGGAGTTTTGCTGTATTTCTTTAGAAAAAGGTTATTCATCCTTGGGGGCTGGCGGTCGGGCACTGGAACAGGCTCCCAGGGGAGTGGTGCCAGCACTGAACCCGCCAGAGCTCAACAAGAGTTTGGATAATGCCCTCAGGCACAGGGCAGGATTCTTGGGGGTGGTGCTGTGCAGGGCCAGCATTTGGACTTGATCCTTGTGGGGCTCTTCCATCTCAGCCTATTCTGTGATATTTTTAGAAATTTGGATAGGTGAGGAAATGATATGTACTTAAATTTAAAAAGAGACTGATTATCTAGTAACTAACAGGTTTCAGCTTTCTTTACTAATTCTGTAACCACTTTTTCTTCCCTATTGTCTCCCAGTTATTGGTTGGGAAAAAAAAAAATGAGAGAGGGATAAATCATGTTAATCAAATAATTCAGTCTTACATCATGTTTGATTAAAAGATACACTTAGGGAAATTGGAAAAGAGAAATTTAGGCTTTCTAGCCAGAGAGGATACTGAGAAGAAGAAACAGTGTATAACAATAGGAGAATTAATAACAGGCAGCTCGGGGTTACATTTTCCTTTTTTAAATCCTCCTAAGTTTTACAGAATCTTGTGCTTCAGAGCTGTGCGGTAGATGCTGTGTGGAATTTTATGGGAAAGTATTTTATTTCTTGCAGCAGAACCCACAGAGACAAATTTAACTAGTTAGGTGTTATATAATATATACTACACAGAATACATGGACAGAATCTGGTATAAATCACAACTAAGATCAAGACAACTGCTTTAAAATTGAGTGAATGTTTCATTGCACTAATGAAACAAAAATGGGATGTCCTTTGAGAGCATAATTTGTTACATGCCATTATATTTTAGTTGAGAGAAGTAGGGAAGTCCCTCTGGGTGAATAAAACTTCAAGGTATATTGGGAAAAGAATCACTGAAAATTTCAATTTTTCTGTCTGGAGGAATACCGCCCTCATAGATATAAGGAGAGAGGAAAATGTACTTTCAAAGCGTTTTTTTTGATGTATTAAAACCTTTCTCACATCCAGAAGGAAAAATGTTCTTAGTTGCAATTCACTGGGCGAGTGGCACAAGCTCTGTCTGTGCGTGCCTTCGAAAGGCAGGAGCCAGCTCAGGTTCCCAGGCACGTGGGCTGGTTGTTCTGCAAACTGAGCTCACAGGCACACAGGTCCTGCTTCTGCATTCCCTGGGATGGATTCCAGCCACAGGACCTTCCCGTTTGGCCAGTTCCATACTGGCTTCTTTCAACTTCCATATGCTGCAGCATTCACTTCAGAATAATAATGTGTTTCTCTAGGTTAATATCTTCATCTTTCTTTTTGAAATTACAATGTAATGAAAACTGGTCCAGTGTGATATTTAATCATCAGAAGGTAACAACCAGCCAGTCTCAATTAAATGACAACTACATACATCTGTGCAGATTTTTTCAAATGACACTAAAAATTATGAAATGACCAGCAAATGCTGTCTTCTGTCAGCGAGATGAGTTAGTGGCTTATACGGCCTGGAAAAAAAATAGGGTTCAATTCAATAAGGATGAGAACAGGGATCTAGACTGAGGTAGGATTAATCTCCTGCAAAGAGAGAGGGTGTGGAAGAAAAAGCAAAGAAACAGTTTTGCAGGAAAGAATCTGCATCACAAGCTGAGCATGAGTGAACAGCATTCGTGGTGTGGCAACAAAGGCAGGCACCACACCAGGGAGTCTCACCTGGAAAAGCTGTGAGTGAGCCCTGAGCTGTGCTCAGCCCTGGTGCCACAGGGGCACAGCCCCATCCAGGCAGACTGTGCCCGCTGGGACCCTGCTGGGTGGGAGCGTCACAAAGTCACCCCAAAACAGAGCTCCCTCGGAGCAGTGTCACCTCAGTGTCCTCCTTTCCTGGGTCTCTGGGATTGTGGGGAGTGCTGCTGATATTTCTCTTGGCAGCTCATGAATGTGTTCTGCATTTCTTGTAATATTCCTGAAATAATCTTACCCTTTGGCTGGAAATATGTTGGAAAAGCTAAGTAGATTAGGGACTGCCAGTCTGGAAAAGAGATAAAACAAAGGATTTCAGGCACAGGGGTCACGGAGAGAGTGTGCAGGGCTCGTACCTGTGCCTTTTCTCAAACAAGAAGTTGCACATGAAGCCAACAGTGACTGGGCAGACAAGACGAGATGCCTTCCTCTGTGATAAAGCTACAGAGTTTGCCATGTCAGAGTGAGTTAGGGTGTAGGATGTTAAAGATGCAAAAATTCCACATTGAAGGAAAAACTGGAGAAGTTTGTGAAACAGAAATCTGTGAGTTACCACAGGAGGGGGAAAAAATTGTTTGTAATTCCTTGAGTTTCAAATTGGACTTTAGGAGAAATTTCTAGTGAAGTCTCATTTTGTGGTTGTTGGACTCTTACACTGATATTTTTTAGTCTCAGCAAATATGTCTGCTCTTATACTTTTCACTATATTTTTATGATATCTATGAAATGTGCTTTTAAAATAGTACTCAAAACATTTATTGCCCCATCAAGCTTCTTAGATATAATACAGTAAGTGCCTGTAGAAGCCATAGAGTTCAGAAGTGACATTGCAGCACAGTTTTATCCATTTACAAAAATAAAAAATACCAGCATTTTGTTTCCCTTTACAGCTTTTTTTTTCATGCAGTTTTATTTAGATTCTGGTTGCTTTGTGTTCCATATTGGACCTTGAATATATTTATCACCTGTATCCTCTCTTGCCTAATATCTTCGAACGAAAAATAATTCTTGTTGCCCTATCCAGTTGTTTTGAATGACAAATAAGTTCTTGTTTTCTCTGCAGACAAACTGTCTTTAGGTCACCACCTTGTCAATAACACAGGCATTTTATTCACCTGTGTTATGCAAACTTCTTTCTCCAGTGTGTCTGCTCTCTGAAAATTGGTATGCAGAGCAGGTTGTTTGGACTTCAGTGTAGCATATTTCCAGAGTGAAACAAGGCTTTTCAGAGTTTCAACCAAATGTGTAGAAATAAATGACAGTGATGAGTTGTTGCTGCATTTAGTGATTAGGCTATTTTCACAAAGAACAGCTTCAACAGTTTGTTCAAAGATTGTTCTTTAAAGACTGATCACCAGTCTGTGGTATCTTTTTGGAAATCATTTGTTTTTATTGTGTGGAATTGTTTGAAAGATTTTGAAACTAGATACATAAATGTTTCATTAAATACTATGATCTTATGACATTGCTTTATTATTCTAATTCCCATATCTATTTTAATGACTTTTTCTGTTTCAATAATGTAAGAGAATGGGTATCAAGTTCAGTAAACAAGTCCTGAGAGCTCATTAAGATGCATCAGAAAAAAATACTACAATTCTCAAGATTGATCCTGTACAATGAAGATTTATGTTATCTTTATATGCTAAGTTCAAGGTCATTTGCTTCAATGAAATATGTCCTTTTACCTTATTTCCGTGCTAACGAAGGTAATCTCTACTGTCCATGTAACAATGGAAATGACACTGCACTGAATAGAAAGAAAATGTTATTTGAGTTATAATATAAGAAATGGTTTTTAACTTTCCTATGACTCGTACATTTGGGACTCATTTATACTCTATTTATGTCACTTTGACTACAGAGATTACCTTTCAAAGGGAAGCAAAAGTAATTTTAAGGTCCATTTAAACCCAAAGTAGGACACAGTATCTTCTGAATAAAGATGACACTGTTTATGTTTAAATAACTTAAACTCCATCAGCATCCTCAGTATAAGCAATTCAGAACACTATTTCTCCTATTGATATTTGTACATAAAATCCTATTCCCCTAAGGGAACATGCAGTAAAGTAGGTGTTACTGCTGAGATTTTTTTTATATTTTTCCTTGATTACATAATGCCATTTTTACTTTCACTCTTTATTTGGGCCATCGTGTACTTTCCTTATTTTTAACTTTTCAATTCCCTTTGTTCTTCTATGATATTTTTAAGAAACCTTTCTTTTCCAACTGAGCATATAATGTGATGTTTTAGGAAAGGAAGATCGGAAGGTCTCTGCCTGGGTCCCTTTCTTGCTCACTGCGTACACTAGTGTAACTTCACAAACCAGGGGCTTGTGAACTTTATTTGCCTGGGTTTTGTCTAGGGAGGTGTGTGTCCTTCTGAGCAGGTGACAGGGCTGAGGGACACTCCCTTGGGTGAGCCAGTGAGCCCATCCCAGCCCGTCCCGGCCCGTCCCGGCCCATCCCA